>MQTX01000221.1:483375-596953 GCA_009735665.1 Angiostrongylus cantonensis | reverse complement strand
CGTTCACTGTACGGTCACACTGCTGTCAGCATTTAACGAAGTTGTGTAAGTTCAGCAAGTAATATCACAATCTTTGCCCATTAGTTTTGATATCTTCTCATTCCAAACACGAATGTTTCCAGTTCTTCGAGAATACCAAACATTAACCGGGCGGAACGAATGATAGCCAGCTTTAATAACACCTGTGGAAGGTTCGCCTTCACTAAATCTCACAAAAATGATGATCACCAAGAACAGATTCGTTTCTTATGTCTCATTCACATTCAACGGAGTGAACGGAATGTCTGCCAATGCTCGATTTGTGTCTATCTAGATCAGAAACTCAACAAGATGAACGACTTAGCATCAGAAATGAGCACGTGGAAGCGAGCGGTATGGGGAGTTCTCAAAGTATTAAAAGTGTATTAAAGACGACCATGAACACATAACTCCATGTTTAACTTCTCAACACCGCAATTCTTCCTGAATCACAGTGTACACATCGGAAATCTGTACGCTACATAAGCATTATGAAAAATCACTTCACGTTGTCCAACGCGCAGTCGAGAGGACGATGCGAGGATCACTCAACCGAGACAGGGTACACGAAGTCCTGACTTACGATAATGATCAAAGATCTGAGACGTTCTGAGATTTGTTTTGCACGTTAAGACGTGGGAAAATAGGTGAAGCGGACATGTGAACGACAACGTGTGAACAAAAGTCGCTGGCGACTGGACTCTTCGAGATGCTAAACCTACAACGGTAACACCGTCGACCAGATGGTCAAACTTCTTTATAAAAACCTAGAAGAAAGAAATGATGATTGCCGAGTCCGTAGAGCATAGAAAAATTATTGGCGCCCGCTCGAATCACTCCACGATCAACAAGAAGACAGGCGATAGAGATGACAGGTGAGTATCAGTAAATATTCCAACCTTCTACAATCAGCCTTGTCCACCTAGATCACATTGCCGGTAAAACTGGCTGAACCAACTGCTCTTCATATCTAGTTCATCTCAGGGATGGTGTGGATGGTAGAGAACATCCCACAAGGACCAAAAACGCTCAAACTTGCCTAACTAGCACAGCTCTCACCTGATAGCAAAAACTGATCAATCTTCTCAATTCTCATCTCAATTATTGCTGGTTTGCACAAGTGTCCAACTACCGTCAGTATATGTTCTTTTTCTCAGAAACAGTTCACTTTTTTTTACATGAACCCTCATAACATTTATTGTGCAGATCCCAGCTCTTCCTGCATTTCATTCGTTTTTCTCGCATTCCACAGTGGTCTTCAAACATTTCGCGTGTTGTTTCAGCTGTCGTTTGAAGATGTTGCCTAATGAATGTCGTAGAATGTTGATCGAGTCAATTCCCTTTGCAGTCTTCGGGATAGCAGGGCTAAGACGTCTCCGTGACTTGGATAAAAGCGTGGGGGTGAGAATCGAACTTGCGCCTTTTGCTTCCTGATCGACGACATCACTAACCACTATGCTATCCTTGCCCCAAATCACAAATATCAGTCATAAACTTCCCGAAGTTGTATTCACATAAAAACAGTTGATAAACTTTTGATTTGCTGCCGCCGATGACTCCTTTCCAATGAGGCACTACTACACTGTTCGCACACAGTAGGTTCATTTCACTATAATCAAATTCGTCCTTATCCCTTGATTCAATCTTATTGGACAACAAGATGGAAACGAAATCCCCCGGTATCCTCAGGTGCTTCAACTTCTTGCTTACTATCGACTAGGAGTCAAAATGAAAGTCAATTCGGGTTCCATAGACATCGTTCCTGTCCATAAAATTTAATTCTTCACTAAAAATTGATTGTTCACCCTTCAAAAGTAGTTACGGTGAGTTTTCAATACGATGTGGAGTAGCTACACATAAGAATGTTTGAAAAAAAAAAAACAAAGATTCCCTATATGCTACAAAACCAACTGGCAAATACAGACAGCACAATGGCAGTACGGTATAAAGGATAAAGCTCTCGGCGTTAATCAATCCCTGAGGGATGCGCCATGCATTCGACTTCATTAAGTTTCGTTTGGAGGTGATTGAATGCATTTCTGGCCTTTACAATTTAATGACTCGCGGTGGCCGGCCGATGTATCGAGCCAGTGCTGCTATCCTCCCAGACAAGTCTGGTACCAATTTGCCGACCGTGGAGGGATGGAAGGCTTGGTGGTCCATGAGCGCATTTCACATGCGCGCCGCAGTGGCGCCTCCAACCACTGCGTCACACGCGCCCTTGGCAGTACGGTACACGCGTTTTTTTTCACCACCCATAAGGGATGACACCCTTTCAAAAGGTATGGGTGAATACATAAAATAACACATAGAGAAAACACTGGATATGGAAGAAGGAACTGAGCGAAAAAATCCATGGAAAAAGTGAATTACAAGGTAAGAATACGGAAAGAAGAAGTTTAAAAAATATACCAAAAAGTAGAAACATCACAGAATATCAAAGCGATATAGTTCAAGCATGCATACATCGATCACATTCTTGTAGAGAAACACGATGTTGAATTGATGATGATTTTATACCATCTTTTTTCAGCTCCAGATCACCGCCTTCTTGTTGCAAAAACTTGTTTTAGCAATAAAGTGGAGAAACCCGGTGTGAAAACAAGCAAACAAGCCGTTTATAATGATCGCAACGCCTGTGGAGCCTATCGAATCACATCAGGCACGAAAACGAGAATCTAATAGCGAATTTAGAGATACTGCTGAAAGGTCTCCAAAACAGTGCTCCTCTTGAACCAAAGATAAGCTCTGAATGTTAACAATCAAGAGCTGAAAGCTTTAAAAAGAGAGAACGCTTGCATGCAAACTCCGGTACTATATACAGTGGACGAATGCTCATGAATGCCATTTTCACAAATGAAGTAGAAGTCGATCTTCATCAATGCAAACAGCTAAGGAATCATGAGTCCGTAAAAGGAGGAAGTATGATAAAATTCGTGGAGATATTTGCTACAACACTGATCTGCTCGACTGAAATGGAAAGACATAGGCATACGTGATAATGACCGATTCCTTGTGTCCCGTAAGACATCACTCTTATATAGACATGTATTTCTGAATACTATCGCAGTGCTTATTGCTTATGAATAGTGCTTATTTTCAAACTAAGCAGATTACCTTGGATAAATCACTGATTGTGGATCTTTCCAATGTATATACGTTCAAGGAATGTGGATAACGAACTGAGAGAAAAACTCTCTAGATAACAAAAAGTAGTGACAAGAGCCATCGGGTCTCTCAGAGGCAACTGACCTAATTCCTCATACCGACCATACAGGAACAGTTATTTGCTGCAAAGTTTTCCCAGCTATATGCTGTAAAGAAAAAATTTAGGCTATTTGCAAAACTCCGAACCGCAGGTATATGCGATAAGGATAGAACTCGTTATCGCTCTTTCCTGCAGCTAACGTATTCACCACCACGTTATGCGCGTCCTTCGTTTCGCCTTTCTCTCAGCTAGTTTTTTATAAACCAGTGCTATTACCAATAATCCGTAAACGGGTCAGAAAACTAGCCGAGGGAAAAGCGAAGCGAAGGACGCGCATAATATGGTGGCGAACGAGTTAGCTACGGAAAAGAGTAATAACGGGATCGATCCCCAGCGCAGATACCTGCGGTCCAGAGTTCTGCAAACATCTCAGCATCGTTATGGTTATTTCATATAGCACCCTGTCATTAAAAGAGTATGTAGTAGGTACAAACTGACGACACTAAACGACTTTGAGCTACGTGGGAAAGAATGCATATATACGCTATTCGAATGATATTTGTATATTCAAAAAATATTCCGTCTTACACATCTAGACAAATATTTCTTTTAAAAAAAACCAAATCCGCATGACACGTGAAGAATAGTCATCTGCTGATCTAGGTAAGCAAATAATCTCACATTAAGGTAGCAAATTTTCATTTCCAGACGTTTTCTCTCAGCCCGTAGTTGATCGAGCTCAACTTCTGAAGCACGATAACGTTCAAGCTCGCGTTCGGCCTCGCGTAACTAAAAAGTTGACTATAGCTTTGCAAAAGAATGAAAGAAAGAAAGAAAGAAAGTCATGTGTTTGAACTAAAAACAATCGGGATCACCTTCGTCGCCATGGTTTCACACTCATTCACTGCTCTCTCCCTACTTATCTCAGCACGCTTCTTCAGTTCCTAAAAATTCCTCTCTGAGAGTTAATCGTTTTTCCGCACCTATATTTCGGACCGTTAACTAATTTTTTACACCTTACATTAAAACAAGAATTTACCCTGAACTGCTCACACTGTGAATCCACTATGTTCATTGTGTTTGAAAACTCTATCAACTTCGCTTCAGCCTTTTTGAGCTCTTCACGAAGTTCACGGTTAATACCTTTCTCCAAAGATAAATCCACGACATCGGCTCGCATTGAACTCAACTATAAAATGAGATGAAAGCAATTAAAGAGAAACAGCAGGGAGCTCACATTAAAACCCAGGAACTCAAGAGTGAAGCATTAAAAGTATAAGGCGGCTTACAGATTTTTCGAGCTCCTTCACTTTTTCTTCCGAGGAATGAAGTTGGTCCAATAAACGACCTTCCATTTTTTTAAAACTATCTTCACGTAGACGACAAGACTCCAGCTCAGAACGAAGTTTCTCAATCTCTTCCGCGTTCATTTGATTTTGTTCCAGCTTTAAAATCAACTTAACGGGCTTAAAATATCTCAAGAAACAAAAAATGGCGGCACCCTTTGAAGCTTGTCTTTTTGTTTGTTGTAGTCTCGTCGAAGCTCCAGGAGCTCACACCGAAGGTCAGCTTTCTGTTGTTTAATCTGAATAGCAGTATATCAACAGTCAGAGTGCATAACGAATTATAGCAGCAAGCGAATGCAAGAATAAGGATCTGGTAAACCAGTAAAGCCACATTAAAGTCTATAACTGGTCATGATGTTTTACCAATATGATGAGCTAGTGCTTTAGTAATGGGAAATAATAATCGATGTATCACGATTTTCGTCAAACATTCCATTGGGTAAAGGGTTATGTACCTTATTAGACTCCTCGAGGAGATATTTGTGCGTGAGCGAAGAATTACCCTCGACTTCCACCAGCTTATTTTGCAATTCTGCTAGCTCTAGCTTTGCCGATTCTCTATCTTCTTGCACTTCAACAAGCCGCTAAAACAAGACATAATTATAGAAACTGAAAAAGGGGTGAAGAAGCTCGAAAGGACACCACGTTGGCTATGAACTATAAGCCGATATGATACGTGGTTAAATAAACACTTTGATATCATATTAAATGATTTAATTTTATGGACGGCGTTGATAGAAGGATGTCATACCGAACAAATTACTGCTTGTACTTCGAAACAAAACTGGATACAATGAAATGATAATAGAATAGAATGCACAACTAGATAAGAACTGACAGAAAGATTTCTCTTTACACAATGACGATTGTAATGGATGTTTGTTCACTACTATGCCTACGACTACAGATGGTTGAATTTGTTCAGTTTCAGCTAGAAACTATTGTTCGAAACAACTATAAACAAGATGTTCGCGCCGTTGATGGAGTGCGTGACGAAAGAAAAGCACTGAGCTCAGTATTTGGAGGGAGCAGAAGAATGGGTGGGTCAGTGCTGATTTGCAACTCCATTAGGTCTAATGCTAAAGTAAATTTACGGAGACAATTCGAAGACCTTTTGAGTCAGTAGCACAACATGGCTTTGGGAAGGTACAGAAACACTACTACCGAACAAGAGAGTCACAATAAGGTGAATGTGCCAGAAAATTCAAGGCTTACCATGTTAGGAGACATGGTTCTCCCTGATTGGGCGCGCACACTTTTGGAATCGGGCCTTAGTTTCTCAACGCCTAAACTCATTTCTAATATATCTTCACATAGGGTCGGTGATCGCTGATGACACCGTTAGGTACAAAACCCGCTGAGAGAAAGGCAGAACGAGGCCCTCAGCGGTGTCGTGTGTGACACGTGAGACTCCGGAAAGGGTAGTCACGGTTCGATTTGGCCTGGGTTCCAAGTTTTGTAAAAATCTCAGCATGACTGTGGTTGTATTTCACGTAATACCCTGTTGTGAAGGAATGGGCAGCAGATAAAGCTGTACATCGTATGACATCCATCCATGAGAAACCGAAAAAGACCGAAAATTGCCTCCCACTTCTGGACGTTCAAATTAACGTATCCGAAAGTGGCTACACCATTAAGTGTAGCCCAAGGCGAAGTAATAAAAACATACTGGCTCATTACCTCTCCTCTCACCCCTTCCACACAAAGAAGGCGCCTCAAAGAAATAAGCTTCGAACAGCCACTAGTGTGTATCCGGGATACGAGTAGAAGAAAGAATCGCTGAAATTGGTGAGGTAAAAGCCGTTTCCAATGGCGACGAAACCGGAGCTCCTCAGGATAGGTGTAGAGGAAAAACCAAGACCCAAAATTGTAAATATAACAAGAACAAGGTTTCGTTTATCCTGCTCATCATTTCAAACGAAATAAGTGCAGCTATAAAACGTTGTAGGCACGTGTGGTGCAATGAGCAGTGGGTGAAGGCGCAACTCCTACACTCACGTGGAATCGATCCCCGCGCCCATGGCCCACCAAGCCTTCCATCCCATTGGGGCAAATTGGTACCAGAATTGTCTGGGAGCATAGCGGCACCGGCTCGACACATCGGTAGGTCACCGCGAGTTATTGTAAAGGCCAGATATGCATTCAATCACCTCCAGCGATACTTAATGGAAGTCAAATGTATGGCGCATCCCTCAGGAATTGATCAACGCCGAGAGCTTTATTTTTCATCCTTATAAAACGTTGCTTAAAACGACCCATCTAGAGAATTCGATAAGAGTGATAGAAATATAATCCAACATTAGGACGTGAGCTAGTTCGTAACCACCCATATGAGCGTCTGTGTCCAGCGAAAATTTGCATGATGCGCCCTAACGGCAGAACCGGTGATCAAATGAGTGCGTGTACAGTTAATCCGACCTTTAAAAAAACGTGCGGGACGAACGTATTGGCGAAACGGATAAACCATAATGCGTCCGTACAAAAGTCAAGGGTGAACTTTAGGACACGAAATCTCACCAAACTGGTAGTGATACTCAGCAATATGACATTAGACAGAAATAAAGGAATAAAAGCTTTCCATTTTCATCTCGTACACCTCCACATTTTCGTTTTGACAAAGATAGACGTGTTATCATCGCCCAAACAGTCTACATTTGAGAAGTGTTCTACATATCCAGCTCATCCATATTGCTTCAACACTAACTTACTTAAAACACGAGGTTAACTCCCGCGAAGAAGATTAACACGAACGAAAATTTCCTAAATCTAGAAACTAATAAGAAAAATTCTCAAAGATGAGCGAACACCATACAGTGTAATCATGTGAGATGCTAACGACACCTTCTAACATATTTGAAAAATAAAAAAGAAGTATAATCATCCGTTACAATCCGCTTTTAAAGCAACCCATTCAGTTGGAAGTGTAGCTCAAGAAAACTCCAGTGATATTTGAAAACAACGAAATAGTTACCTTCGATAAAATGTCCTCCTTTTCCTTATATTCCGTAATTTTTTCTTCAAGGAACTTATTGGTGGCAGTGAGCTCGCCAATTTTGTTTTGTACATCAGGCAGTTGCTTAAACACAAAACGCTTTAAAGAAAGCTATTCATTTACGACAGGAAGATATTCTAACGGATTAAGGTGAATTAAGGTGAATGTCAAAAAATAGCTATGAGATACATTGTGCCCAAGGATATGTTAACACAAAACGCCCGTTGCTTTTTCAACAGCTGAAGATAATTTATCGAATACTGGAGCATTCGGAGAGTTAACATTTTCATAAGGGGACGTGTGGCGTAGTGGCTGGAGGCGCCACTCCGACACGCACGTGGAATCGATTCCTGGGCCCATGGCCCACCAAGTCTCCATTCCCTCGAGGTCGGCAACATCGTTTGACCACCGCGAGTCATTGTAAAGACCAGATATCCATTCAATCACCTCCAACGATACTTAATGAAGTCGAATGCATGGCGTATCCTTCAGTGGTTGATCAACGTCGAGAGCTTTATCCTTTATTTATCCTTTATAGCATGCACCACCGTCGGATGAAAATCCATTCTGACTGCAATGTTGATTAAAATGGTGATCTCAGTTCGTAGACATATTTCAGCTAAACCAGAAAAGGATAATTATGAAGTTTGTGGATAATAAATATGCTCTATATATATATAGGGGCGTGTGGCGTAGTGGTTGGAGGCGCCCTGCTACACACACGTGGAGTCGATCCCAGCGCCTCTGCCTCTCCAAGCCTTCCATCCCTTCGGGTATGGCAAATTGGTGCCAGACTTGTCTGGGAGGATAGCAGTACTGGCTCGATACATCGGTAGGCCACCGCGAGTCATAGTTAAGGCCAAATATGGCAATCACCTCCAACGGTACCTTACGAACTCGAATTCATGGCGCATCTCAGGGATTGATCAATGCCGAGAGCTTTATCCTTCCTTTATTTATTTTTTATGTATATATACAAACATCTGCTGTGCGAATCTACTGTGACCATTATCCTAGAAGGATTTCTTGGGTGTCGGGCTGCGGTGTTCATACAGCGAGGGATTGTTCTCTCCAGAGAGAGGAGAAGTTAGAGGTAAATACCACAGCTGTACATCGCAGTCCGACACCCTAGAACACCTCCTAACCACAATAAGGCGGTAAACCGTTGGCAGGTGCTGATTTTAATATTTGAAATCACGTTCTACTATAGCGTATAAAATGAAATGGATACAACGAAAACGAACACATAGCGTCACAAATGCGTTGGATACAATGCCTTTGATGTGAAGATAGTAGGGAACTATAAGTTTAAAGCAATATATCTTAGCATATGTCAGATTTCACTAGTAATTGTGAGAACCGTACGAATCCATAGATCTTTGCCTGCAAGATACAACTTATCTTATCTAATCAAGTTGAAATAATGATTTCCTGCACACCATGAGACATAATTCTCTCACGTTCCTTACGTCAAAGCTCGTATTTTGAAAACGAAAGCAAACAAACAAAAGGAATTTCGTCCTCTATAACACCACGTTTCGTAACGTATCCTTTACATTTTCAGCTGTCGCCCTAGCGTTAGAAAATCCAAAAACTTGTATTTCGTAACCGATTCTTCAAAGGTTTTAGTTCCATGGATATTAAACCTGGAAGCATACAGTGTAGAAACTCTACACGACCAGGCAGTAGAGTAAAATCTTCTCCATGAATAAGCGAAAAACTTCCTCAGGCGCTATGTACTAAACAAAGTGCGAAGAAAAGTTATAGTGTAAAATTCAGAAGACATACATCGACTTCTCCCTTCGCTATAATACCCTTTTGATTCCTAACGTCATGAAGACATCGACGGAGCTCCTCTTTAGAATCTACCAAAGCGGCTTTAAGGGTAGTGATTTCTAGTGATAACGTCCTGTTTTGCATTTGTGCGTCCTCCAAATCCCGACGACTCTAAAACACTTGATAAATAATATACAGCACTTTTCAAAGGAAGAGTACATGGTGGTAATAAAGACGAGATGTCTATATCAGGAAAAAAAACTCCACATATATGAACGAGGAAGACAGAAAAGCAACACCTGGGTCAACCTTGCTTCCAGACTTGAAATCTCATGTTTAGCAGCACTTATGTCTGATCCAAGTTGTGTGACTGTTTGATCTTTATCTACTAATTGCGAATTTTAAGGATACAATATGGATAAAAACTCGCAAAAAGAAGAGCAACAGTACACCATGTAAGGGGCACTACAGGGCGTTAAGGTTTAACAAATTTGTAGGCTAAAAACCTTTGTTCTTTTACAGTTAGCTTAGTGACATCTGCCAAAGGATAAACTCGTAATGCATGTAAACACTCCCCCTGGAATCTTAATAGATAATCATAACCTTAACAAGATCACAAAATGAAAATAGAAACAAAACGTAAAAATAGGAGGAACGGAAGAGAAAATGATTATGGAATAATGGAGATGGTACTATAACTTCATGAGAACATTGGCATACCTTTTCCTGAAGTCTGCTCAAACTGTCATTAGCTGACTTCAGTCGATGCTCCAGTTCTTCAATATTTATAACTTTCCTTCGCAGATCATCTTCCTGAAGGTTTCCAGCTATGTAGAGAAGAATATTGTAACGATAGAACAATCAAAATGACTTATTCTTTTTGTTAACAGATTAGCAATGGATACGAAAACATACCGCAGCTACTCTTTTACTCTTTTCTGAACAGAGTTCATCCTTAACTTTTCTGAGGTTTTCTTTCATATCTCTCAGTTCTTGTTCATGGAATACAAGGTCGTTTCTGAAACGAAATCATGCAATTCATTTCTATAGCAGTTGCGAGAATAATAAGGCTACTAACTGAAAGGTCTGAGACTCGTTGGCACTAATGCGAGTACTCGTTTCTATCACAAAACTCTCGTTCATCTTCGACTTCATGTCTTTTTCCATACTCTGCAAGAGATTAACGTACAAAACTGCGCAGCTAAGGTTTGGGGTGGGGGTAGGCCTTGGTGGAAAACTGATTCGGTTGAAATATCTGTCATATCAGAAGTCTAGCAACAATTTTGCGCTAGTTCGAGAGTAACATGAAGACAACAGTAAAAAATTAATTATTTGAACCGTGCCACCATTGTAACTACTCACGAAATGATCAATATGTATTTAAATTGTTGAGCTTACATGAGGTCGACAAATACATTTATTCGGCTAACGTTTCGACGTCGTCGTCTTCATCAGAGCCACATGGAAAACAGGAACAACCGTAGACCATCGACTCGAATCAACGGCTCTGATAAAGACGAAGACATCCAAACCGTTAGACGGATAGATGTTTTCGTGAACCCCGTGTAAGTTCACGATTTAAATGCGTATTGATTATTTTACTACCGAGGTTCAATGACGGTTGGTTTGAAAATTGTTGTACTACTCGCCAAATTGCAGCAATAAAAGAGAACCATGGGAACCGACCAGAACACTTGTTCAAAATGATTGAGAAGTTCACCTATACCTTTATGTTATTGCGTAGTTCTCTGATAGTGTTATCCTGTTCCAAAATATGAGCCCTCATTTGCTCCTCATTCATTTGGACTTCAGCTACCTGCAAGAGTCCCTGAGAGTTCGCTGTCACCAAAAAAAAAAAATAAAAAGATATTAGATAAAAGAAATACGGTTTGTAGAGTCAACTGAAAAACGCGAGTCCTGCCACGTTATCAAATTTTAGGCAAGGAAAGTGAATAATGTATGAACATGTTCGATAGCAATTTAAATAGACAGTCCAATAGAGTGGAGTAGAAAGGATGACGTACATTACAAGATGAAGAGAAGCTGGAAGCACCACCTCGTGCCCCCGAACGGACTGGGGAAAGCGCTCTCCGTCGTGACTTCGTCGGACTCCTCATGGGTGTATAAAAAGTCTCCATTCCCTATAGTGTCACCGACACTTTCTGTTGCAGAAAACTGAAAGAAGAGAAATGTTAACATTCATTCTCCATCATCCCTCATTCAATCCCTCCGCAAGACAGCTGTTTGACAAGAATTTCCCAACACGAAAGAATTAATGCAACACCTGAAACGTAACTGGGTGAATCAGTTCCAGACCGAAATCGGTCCCCAAGCACTAAAAAGGACAAATGTTGTAATCAGAGTTTAGTGTGGGACACAAGAATGCTACTGTCCTAAGTTACAATGACAATGTAATGGTGGTGATAGTGACTGCATAATTAGTACTAATTACTAAGAGCAACAGCTGAAAACGTGCGAAACGCGTTTCCTGCTTGGTCCGGATCGGAACAGGCCACCCGCGTCGTACACAATTTCAAATTCGCGCCGTGGCGCGTGTCGGCGTGGACGACCTTCTGCGTCCGCTTAGACCGTGAGAGAATCCTGATAAAATATTGTAGTCAGAACCTATTAAGTAAATGAAGTGTTCTCTGACTTGTTCAGTTTTAACAGGAAACTGTATCGGGACAAATTTTGATGGGAGAAGGATGACAGCATGAGCCCAGAACATCATTGGGTGATGCTTTGAGAAGTTTTCATACCACGATCGACGAGAAAGAGGAACGCATTTTGAATTGAAAGTTGACCGAAAAGGGTTGCTTCTTCCTGACAGTACTGTCATTTATGTAAAAGAGAAAAGAATTGCTCCTGTGAATGAGATTCGGTGTGTTGCGCTGTTCTCGATCAATCACTCGACTATACGCAAATCAGTGCCGCCTTAAAAGAATCCTGGTCGAAAAACAACAGATCTAAGGCCGCTCTTAGAAGCACACCACTGCCTGAGGTGAAGAAGCTGGCAAATGCAGCAGTTCGATTCAGTTCCGTGATAATCGTCAGAAAAAGAAAGACGATGTCAAGGACAAGTTGTGAAAGCAGGTAAGGTAGGTAAGCGAATACGGATGTTTGATTGATCGAAATTTCGACAAGACATTACCAGTTTAGACGGTTAGATTTCACGTCCTCACGAGAAGTGTGGATCCCAGCAAATTTCTCATTCGGTTCTCTGTTCTATTCCTCTTTCTATGTGACCGGACCACCTCTTTCTCGCTATCGGCATACTCTCCTGTATCCCGAGGGCGAGCCAGGATCTGATGATGGGCTGGACGCTGTGAGTACTCGTAAAATTTCAGAAGATATCCTTCAAGCGCTCTGTGGATGGTGCGTAGATTTCTCTAGGTGGTTGAATTACCAGCCCACGTTTTTGCTTCACTATAGAGCGCTGGAAGCACTAGTTAATCGAAAAGGTGAGCATGGATTTTCGAGTCCTATAGTTTGTTTGTTGCTTCCTTCACGTACACGTACGAAATGGTCTCTGCAATCAGACAACCATTCAGGTCGATTTGTTCCCCTTGCATCATAGATTCTTCATGGACTTGGTCTTCGTCCTATCTCATGCGCAGTTCAGTCTTTTTCCCACTCCGTTGAACTCATTGAGCATAGCCTCTGATTCGCTCGTACTTCATGAAAAGATGACGATGCGGTTGGTGAATTGAAGATTTGGTAGAAGTTTTTTTCTTGTGGGTGTGGTGTGAGGTCAGTGAAAACGCTGCGTATTTGTGCTGCAGTTCTGATAAGTCTGCTAGTGCTGCCATATAAAACGGGTCTAATCCTTGGTCGACGAGCGTTGATAGGATTGAATTCGATTCGATGCTGTCAAACGCTTCCTCGTTGTCGATCAACGTTAAGACAATGGGTGGATGGCACTCCCGTTAGAATTCTATAGCCCGTGATATTGTTTGGATGTGGCCCATGAGTAGAGTCGCTCTCCGATGAAATCCTAGTTGCTTAACTGGTTGTGCCTCATCCAAAGTCTTGGACGTGCGCAAAAGGATCATCTTCGTGAACAGCTTGCACAGTACACTCAACAAGTGTATCGGACGGTAGTTACAGAGATTCTTATGGTCACCTTTCACGGGTAGAATGACCGTGGTCTACGCTTTCCGCTAGTTTATGATTTCCTCTTTCTAAAGGTAAGATGTCATATGGGTTACAAGGAGTAAACATAGTTTGTGGCCCAGAACTCTTTGGACAGGGGCAGTTATATTATCGGGTCTTGGGGCTGCCCCTGTCTCCATGCTTTTCTATCGCAACATGAACATCAAAGGGTAATCCTAATTCCATATCATGTGATGATAGTCCCATCTTCGTGTATCAGGGCGGATGGCGGGACATCATAGTCGCCAAGATTCCGACTGTAGTTCAATATACTAGGTCGTGTTTGTCGATACTCTAATCTCTTCGATCTTCTAAGCTGCCATTTATTATCATCCGTGTTATGTGCATTGCAGTAGGATCAAGCTTCAATTTCCTACTTTTCTTGAACAATACCTTAGTGATAATGAAGATGCGGTCTGAACTTCTTGTTTGAGAAACTGAGGCGAATTCTGCACAAGTTTTAAGTCCCTCGACAAGCCGGATGTAGTCTTCGGCCTGATCTTCATCCACCTGCCAGTCATATGAAGAGAGGATTTCATTGAGAATATCCTCGCCATACCGCATTTGTTTCGTTTTTCTTGCAAGATGACAAAAGTTCTTACCCGGATTGTGGCTGAGTCGAATATTCACGCGGAGAATACGGTGATCAGATTAGCGATTTTCTCTTTTCCCTAGAAATAGATTCCCATGGAAGAGATGTACTGCGGTCGGGAGTCCTACAAGACGGTTCCCACTAATTTCCCTCTCCTGTTCCGAATTTCCCTATTCTGTATTCGTTTTTGTCACCTGTTTCTAAGCTGTTGCTGAACTCACCGATGACGATTTTAAACTAGTTGTCGTTACGGATTACTCTCCAACTAGTTATAAAACGCGTCCAGTCCGCTCTCATAAGCTGTACAATAGTGAGCAGATGTTGGTGAAGCCGACCTCGTTTTGACGCAGAAGTTAGAAATGAAGAATGGCCAAACCCAGCGGGAGGATCTCGGATGAATATGGTCATGTATAAAATGAAAGTAAATGAAAAAACCAATCATTATATGACCCAACACCACATGTACCACACTGTACGGATCCCAGCAGTTCCCACATTCGAGTCATTCCCTCGAATCACCGTCCACAAAGGCGTTCGAATATTTTGCGTGTGGGTTCTGCTGGCGCTAGCGCGTTCTCGATCTTCCTTGTGAATGTCGTTGATTGGTAGTCCAGCCGATTCCGCACGGAATGCTGAGACAGCTTTCCTAGGGTGTCGCTACTATTTCACCCAACTTTAAGCTCTCTGATCTATCCTCTTTAAAGTGCTGGATGCTGGTCGAGCGTGATTTTCCCTGGGAACCTCAGCTGCCTAGGGCGTTATCAGGTCTTCTCTAAAGACAGTTGGCGCCCTTTGTAGTTTGGAGAGAAATTTCCCTGCGTCTTGTACTCTTCTAAGACGACAGAGGTTTTCAGACGGCAAATTCAGCGCTTAGTCGACCGCACGCTCGAAGACAGTTTCACATGGTAGTCCTTGCCATTTATCCCACCACAGAAATATAGACAGCCTTTAAAGCTGATCACATTTCCGACCCTTATTTACCACAGCAATTCCTCATGCTTCTCTTCCTTTTGTGTTAAGGAAACGTGCACTTGAACTGCGAATTTCAGAAAATTTAGTTTTTTACTTCATGATTAGTAGACGAAAGAAGCGATACCAGAGAGATCGAAGGTGCTGGACATAGCTACAGTAGATGAAGACCTTCACAGGAAAAGAAGTGCCAGTTGTGAATGAATCGCTTGCGATACGCCTTTCACATGGAGTTCTTGGTCAGCGGCTACACTGGAATCTTTTAAAATTTCATTTCTTGGAAAAACCTGACATCAATCTCGTGGTTATCATGTTGCCGTTAGGATTTTTAAGTTACTTTTTCCACGTGCATTCAATCGATGGGAAGATTCAGAAGTGCAGATCTCCATGGTGGGGGGCAGCCTGTGATCCAATTGTCTTCACTGATGAATTTCATTAGATGGAATTGAAGATAGCGTATCACATTCCTTTTAAGCTACCACCGTAGTCACGCTAAGTACATTGTGGATAGGAAGAATGCCAGCTGTTTCTTTGGTTCAGCTGAGCAGACCACGGATTTTTTGGCATTGGTTTGTTCTAAATAGGTCTTGACGGGAAACACTGGCCCACAACAGAGCTTTTACACTCCTCGTGAAGGTCAACGATTGTTGTGGGTTATGATACAATAGCAAAAACAACCTTGTTAGAACGATGCAATAACCTGCAAACATAGATAGTTTCTTGGTCACAGTAGCCCTTTACGAGACATCTGCATGCTAGTTGCGCTCAATGAATGATAATACACTTAGTGAGTTACCCTTAATGAATGACATTCATTTCCACATTGTGAGTATTAGATAGCTCTTCTTCTCAAAAAGGAGAACTGGCATCGTGTTCTGTGCGTGTTGGCGACCATGTGAGGCATATATGACTCATCGTCGGCGGCTCAAAATTGGCGCATTTTGATGTCGCGCCTATTTGCGAGCTTCCACTACGCGGCAAACGCGCTCGAGTGACATTTCGCGGCACCGCAGTCTATAAGGGCGGGATATCGTCCTCAACCAAACACGAGGTGGTCGCGTTTCTCTTCTGTTCCGACTGATATTGAAAGGAGTTCTTCAAGCGTTAACATAGGCTCTTCTTCTTCTTCTTCTTCTTCTTCTTCTTCTTCTTCTTCTTCTTCTTCTTCTTCTTCTTCTTCTTCTTCTTCTTCTTCTTCTTCTTCTTCTTCTTCTTCTTCTTCTTCTTCTTCTTCTTCTTCTTCTTCTTCTTCTTCTTCTTCTTCTTCTTCTTCTTCTTCTTCTTCTTCTTCTTCTTCTTCTTCTTCTTCTTCTTCTTCTTCTTCTTCTTCTTCTTCTTCTTCTTCTTCTTCTTCTTCTTCTTCTTCTTCTTCTTCTTCTTGTTCATGAATAGGTAGGGTGGCTATGAAGTCTCTGTGCATTGAATTTGCGGGAATTTAAAAGTTTGGTGAGGTTTCTTCGTTTTTATGAAAGCAGGGATTCGTGCCCATTGTCGCGATATCGTTGCTTCTTTGCTTCCGTATCGTTCATTGCCTATAGAATCTTCTGCTATGAACGGTTATGGTGGCAAATTTTCCCAATGTACTATTCCTTTGTAAGATGCAAAATACTCGTATTCCTTGCGGGCGAGTTCAGATTCCTTCATAAAAATGATCTTTTCCGGTACTTTCCTTGAACGATGTTGTCGTTTCTCGATAGGCAGATTAAAATGGATACAGCTGAGGACGGTGAGCTTGTTGATCGAATGTGCTCAATTTGGATAGGATGGATGCCCTCATATACGATCATATAATTCTATCTGTTTAGCCGAATCGGTGGCGAACGAAATTGAAGCCTGCAATGAACTGAAGACTTTGGAGCTGAGAGGTAACACAATTGGTGTTGAAGCTGGGAAGAGGCTCGCTCGTGCTCTTGAAAATCATCCAGAGCTGGAGGTGAGTGCTTCACCACCTAGTATAATTTTCAATATCTTTATACAAATTGTTGAAGCACATACATCAAAATGTTGCACTATCTTATCACACCGCATTTGCCAACTCATAGAGTCAATGATGACATCCATACTTTATTAAGAGAGCAGGAAGGATATCATTCTACCAATTCACTGGAAATGTGGTTTGTGACTGTTCAAGTGATCGCTACCTTAAGGTGTATTTCCTCAGAACCTCTCGAGAAATCAGTGAGCTGGAGGATAAGCAAACACTAATCTTGGTTAACTACTAAGAAAGCAAAGTAGAGAGTAAATGCCCTATATCGTACAATGCCTATATTACATCCAGAAATCAATGATAAGTGTAATGGGACTACATTACTTAGGCAGACGTGCTACAAATGTCTCTCGCATCTTGACGATCTCAAGTTGATTGGTTGCGGTGCTACGTGGGACAAACCAAAGAGGGGCATGTATGATCCATTGAGCTGCAACTGGATTCAAGCGATACTCTTTCATTTCAGTTATGTAATCTGTTCGCACGTATTCACTCATATATGGATTCTATCCTGTACGTCATTTCAACCAAAACCACTATTGAAGTGGCTGGGAAGTGTAGAAGTGACCGTTCGGGATCGCTTCGAATGAATATGCTCAGTGTTCACTTGTTGGAACTGGACAAGATACCGTGACTATATCCAGTCTCGCCACCTTGGGCGCCATCCTCTTTTCTTTGGTTTCTCTCCACAGACAGCAAATGTTGAAGACCGCATATGAGAACTGTGGCATTTTTTGTTTTTGACCGAAGAAGCGCACTACGTTGATCTAGTCCGAAGTATTGATATAAAGGATAAAGCTCTCGGCGTTGACCAGCCCGTGAGGATGCGCCATGCATTCGACTTCATTAAGCATCGTTTGGAGGTGATTGAATGCATATCTGGACTTTACAATGACTCGCGGTGGCCTGCCGATGTATCGAGCCAGTGCTGCTATCCTCCCAGACAAGTTTGGTACCAATTTGCCGACTCTGGAGGGGTGGAAGGCTTGTTGGGCCATGGGCGAAGGGACCAGTTCCATGTGTGTGTGTTGCAGGGCGCCTACGGCCACATGCGCCCTTAGTCGTGATATATGAAGATAAATTAGAATATGAGGGATAAATCGTTAAGCGTTGATCATTCGCTGATTTACGTGCTATACATTCGACTTCATTATCTTAGATGTGAGTGGACCTATATCTGGGCTATCCAATGATTTGTAGTACCCTTCCAAACAGCTCTAGTGCCAGTTCGACGACCTACGAGATAGAATGTTGGTCAGCCTTAGGCTCTGCGTGAAACCAGTGGCCGATCAGTACTAATTTTTTATTACTAATCAGTGCGTTACACGTACTCCGAATAGAGACTGTTATTCAGTGAACTATAATTTTGAATGAATGAACATCGCTGCCTTCGTGCGACCAATTCTCAGGCTAGAACTGTTTAAATCTTATTAGGATCGTCGCCGGAAAAAATCGCACTGAAATCTTAAAACAAATGGTTTGAATATGCTTGCTTATATATTTTATAATATATCATGATTGATAACAAGCGAAGACATCGTATGTCTTGTAATTTATCTATAAGGTTTACAACCATTGTGTGCTAGACGACTATCTTTTCTCAGCGAAAACGAAAAGCTTTTGGACACCTGCGTAGCTTAATTCCGCAGATGCACCGCTATAACTATTTAGTTCTGTGATGCCCACATACTATGCAGTTTACCAACTTCCTTTTCCACAAAGCTTCTCACTTAAATGTAGAATTCATCTTCCGGAAGTAGCGAATGTGGAAACTATGAAGTGCAGCGTAGAACAAGGCATTGTTCAAGGTGTAGAAAAAGTAGCTGACGCATTGGTCAATCTTGTAATTTGCAGAGATGTCTATGGAGTGATCTGTTCACAGGTCGATTGAAAACGGAAATACCACTAATATTGGTAAGTATAAGTTAGGCATTGCTCAGAAGAACGACTAAGGTCTAATCACTTGGTAATATCTGTATTCAGCGTACGTTATGTTCGGCAGTGATAAGTGCCAACTGCCACATTACAGAACTCGATCTTTCTGACAACGCTTTTGGACCCATTGGAGCTGAAGGTAACTTCATCAATCTTTTCTAAAAACTTTTTTTTTGTTTCTGAGTAGAAGCGTATTCTTTGTTGGTAGTTAATTTTAAAACATCCATGATGAATAGTATCGGAGTACGTGCATTTGTTAGAGTCAAGAGTCGTGAAAGAGTGGTTAAGTCGATGTTTCCAAAAAAAAGTTCAACATGTTTTGAATTGCTCTGAAATTTGATCGATTTACTAACCCAAAGACTAATGTTTGGATCGGTGAGAAGAATATATCAAAACAATGGATATACAGAGGTATTTCCCTTTATAATCTATGAAAAGGATTTTTGCGATATCCGCTTATCATGATCCGAGAGGTTATAGGTATTTCGCAGTTCTTAGCATCGCCATCCGCGTATTCACTTCAGATTTTGAAATTGAATAACAATGGTCTCGGCGCCGGTGGACAGGTCTGTGGGTAAAACTATTAACAAACATTATTATTTGTTATGTCTTATTAGTTTTCATCGCTTTATCAGTTCTGATCTCCCTGCATAATGACCTGTCTTTACTTCGGTTTAGACCATCGCGCAAAGTTTACTAAAGTGCCACAGAAATGCCTTAAAGGACGGTGCAAAGTTTAAACTGAAGACATTCATTGCTGGACGAAATCGTCTCGAAGATCTAGGAGCAAAAGCTTTAGCTGAAGCATTTTCGGTAAGATGGGTCTAGCACATAATATTTAATTTTTTAAGAACTTCCAATTATCCTACTTTTGAATTTTGTACTTTCTTTTGTAAATAGGTGCTTGGCTCCCTCGAAGAAATCAACATAGCACAGAATGGTATTCGTGAAGAGGGTATTTGCGCTTTGGCGAGGTGTTTTCAATTAAATCTTTCCCTTCGGGTTATAAACCTCAGTGACAATACGTGCAATATTGATGGAGCGCTGGAGTTGGCTGAGGTTAGCAGATCAATATGTACAGGACTGCTTCAATAAACCCTCCTACTATTTGTCCGTGCATCTTTAGGCTATTCATCGTCTCAGAGAGTTGGAGGTTCTTGACCTCGGAGATAGTTTATGTAGAGATGACGGCGTTATCGGCATCTCTGAGATCATTTCTGACAGCAAGCACCGAAAACTTAAGGTAAGTAGTCTGCGCGAAGTAGTTAGCTGTTTTTTTTAAAGAAATTTCTATGCCTATGGTTTTTATATGGGTTCATTCACAAACTGAAGTGTGCTGATTCGATGAGAAACATTTCGTTCCTAAATATCCGAATTCTTTGTCGATTAAGTGTTAGTGCATCATCATTTCGTTCATAACTGTTTTCGTCGCATTTTTGCTACGTTCCACATGATCATAAGCTAGTATGTCTATAATTCACTCCTCGTAATATTGCTCACTAAGTGGTCACACTAGGGTGCGTGTGTTGCAGTGGTCGAAGGCACCCTGCAGTGCACTAATTAGGTATGAGACTTGTCTAGGAGGATAGCAGCACTAACTGGATACATCGATAGGCAACCGCGAGTCATTGTAAAGGTCAGATATGCATTCAATCACCTCAAAACGATGCTTAATGAGATTGAATGCATGGCGCATCCCTCAGGGATTGATCAATACCGAGAGCCCTATTGTCTGCTATTAAGTGGGCACATTGTTTTGTGTTATGCACGGTGTTGCACAGTTGCACATGCTACACGTTCTAGTCGTGCCGCGTGAAATAATTCATGTGCACTAGCTTTTTGCTTTCAGTCATGCCGACGCCCAGAATGAGTCGTATATGGATGTTATTTATTGCGGATAATTTGTTGTAGCATTAGGTTCAGTGGTTATTCTTTATAAGGGATGATACACCATCTTTACTTGCTCCTAAGTATGTTCTTAAACCATTTTTTCTCTTTGAATTTAGTAGGATAAGTGTCGTAACCCTGCAAGGAGAATTATAAAGGTAGTGCACAGGCTTAATCTGATATCAGTATTTGTTTATTTGACGGCGATGAATTGTATGAGAAATTCGCACTGGTATATGGGTAGTTTCGACCTTCTTGATTTTGATAGTATGCCACCGAATTGCTCGCCAGTTGTCGGAATGCAAGTGTGTGCTAGACATCGTCTGCCAAACAGTTCCATATATGGCAGGACCGTTAATCTACTTTTCTACGGAAGTGGTGGATATAAGTTGTATTTAACAAGGAGATAGCTCTTTTGACACAGAGCATGAGCGGCATAAGCATCAACATAAGTAGAGGATTTGGTCAACGTGGTAACAGCTCACCAAAATTATGACCTTCGGCCTCCTTCGAAAAAATCATGCGACAATTGGAATGTGACAACATGGGATTAGAAGTCTTTGGTCGGCAATTACATTTTCCTCTCTTTTTGTTGAAGATATCACTTTTATAACACCGAAAATTACTCATGCTGACCAATTTCGCCAGTGTTTGTAGGATGATTCTGAAATCTAATCTGAATTAGGTGAAAAACGGACTTTTTCCGTTTCATTCACTGTCAAAAGAATGCATATCTCCAAGTGCTACAGCTATGTGTATTTGTATCAAAATCAACGTGATGAACGGCTTAACTACATAAATTGGAAGGATGAAACGAGTGGCTAGGGATCATCAAAGATGTGATGAAGCAGACAAGAAACACCAGTCTCCACGCCGAGCTTTTCAATGCTGCATTTTTTGTCGTGTTAATGTATGCGTAGGAAACTTGGTCGCTATGTAGACAGCATGGAAGTGCTATTGAAAGTGCATTCGGGAGAGGTATGCTGAAAGTACCTTACCACACAAACGAGAAAGGAAATCAGTTCCCGCCAGTGTTTGTAGGATGATTCTGAAATCTAATCTGAATTAGGTGAAAAACGGACTTTTTCCGTTTCATTCACTGTCAAAAGAATGCATATCTCCAAGTGCTACAGCTATGTGTATTTGTATCAAAATCAACGTGATGAACGGCTTAACTACATAAATTGGAAGGATGAAACGAGTGGCTAGGGATCATCAAAGATGTGATGAAGCAGACAAGAAACACCAGTCTCCACGCCGAGCTTTTCAATGCTGCATTTTTTGTCGTGTTAATGTATGCGTAGGAAACTTGGTCGCTATGTAGACAGCATGGAAGTGCTATTGAAAGTGCATTCGGGAGAGGTATGCTGAAAGTATACCTTACCACACAAACGAGAAAGGAAATCAGTTCTTCCGAAATGATATGCGTAAACGACCAAAAATTAGAAACGCCGTTATACAAACGAAAATGTCGAAAATCAGGTGTGCCCAACAAGTAATGCGCATGAACGACAATGGGTAGACAAGGGTCCTGAAGGCCTATGTGTAACGAAAAGTATTAGGCCATCGTCTTTGCGCCTAAAATACCTTACTATATTCTCGTAAGAAAACTGTGATATTCATTGATTCTGTAAAACGATTTGAGTGCACTACACGGCTCTAGCATGCAGAAAAGTTAAGCAGAGGTTTTGCTGGCGCCCTCTAGTTGATTGAATGGTTTTCACAGGCCATTTGGTGTTCGTGATCCAAGCAAAGAAAGAGTAGAAATAATTTGCAGAGCGGTTAGAAATTACAGAAATTACACGACCCGTTTTTCATATCTATTGTGTGGATCACGGCACTTTTTACACAGGGTTCATATCCTCGCATTCATCCTTCGCAAGGGTCTTCCAACTTTCTGCGTGTGGGCTCGACAGCTACTTGAGGGTTTCTTCTTCCTAGAGTCCTTAGATAGCCACGATTGAGCATTCCTATTTTGATTGCAGAGAGTGAGCTTTTTTCAAGCAAATCTACTAACAACTTCCCGGTCTTGGAGTGATGGGAGGATTGTTGAGACGAGGCGGGTGGAACCAGCATCATTCTCATGGTGATGGGTACTGCTACATTGCGTTACCCATACATATATTATATATATGTACGTATATATATGTATATATATATATGTATTCATATGTGTATGTTTACATACGTAAAATTGGTTCCATGCTGAAAAAAATAGTGACCATTTTCAGTTTTAAGCCTAAATATCTCAGCGCATGGTGAAATTTAATGGTTAGGGTGGAAACCTTTAGAATCTATCGCTTTCGCCAAACAAGTAAAACTTCTCTTTCTCTACCAGGATGAATTTACGATTTTTCGCTGCACAGGAGGCAGTTCCTCTTTCTTATTACCTCACGTCAAGCGTAGAATTTCAAACACCAAAGCAAGTTAGATTTACTTCAGAAGGGTGTGATGTTTCGCAGTGTAACGTTACAATTGGGGTACCACACCTAAACTGAAAATCTTAGGAAAAGTTTCATTAGGCGGTTCCTAGAGCGCAACTAAGATTTTCATGATTTCGACACTATAAGTGAACTAACAAAGCCGTAATTGAGATCAAGTGAAAGGTTTATTGAACAAGGAATGGGCTGTAAAGCTATGCTGTGTGCGAAGAACTGCATTTCTTGACTGTAAGGGCAAAATCCGCACAACATAGAATAATGTCATCAATAAGCTGCTATTACTAAATTCTTGTGTACCCAGAATTACTATGTGATGTATATATTCTTTATAGAATACTACATAAATAGTTGCAAAGATCTCTCCAGCATTTCACCTTTGCTGAATACAAAAGGCATGTATTATTACTCTTTTAAGAGCGCATTCACTACGATTACGTAGAGTGGTCTTTCATCCCGTTTAATTAGAATCTCAGATTTTGAGGAGTAAACGAGAGCAGGGAGATTCAGAGTTGAAAACGTTACTACATTCTGCCTTGATATATTAGAAAAGGAGGCTACGATTGTACTTTTGTGGAAGGGCTATCGCCGGGAGATCCATGGAGACTGTTTTTTTTTTGTCACATTAATGACCTATCTATAGTAAAAGATTTTGGAGGAACTTCGTTAGTCTCAATACCTGCTTATTAAAATATTAGCATTTAAATCTTGGCGGTAAAACATATGAACAGCAGTTCTCATTCATCGTGTTTGAAACCTGGAATTACACACATCTGTCAATATACTTCCTCCTCACATGTTGTTTAGTGTCGTCAAAGTTTTCACGCTTTTATTTCTGATATCTGAGGATTTCGCACTGCAGAGAATTATACGACAGACTGTGCTCCATTACTAGTGGTACATACAACTCTGTGAGTACCTGGAAACCATTTTGTTGTTTTTCTTTTTGTTTTCTACAATCCGTCTTCACATCTACTGTGCAGTTACCACCACCTTTTCTGTTAGATTCCTTTCATGGTATCCACAATCACCGAAGATTTTCAATCTTTTCGCATTTGGATTCGGCTGCTGTTATTGTTATTATTTTTTTGTTTTCGCCGTGGTGTTAGATGCAGCTTGAGTAGTTTCTCCCTGGAGTCCTGAGATAGCTGCTCAGGAGCGTTCCCACTTGGGTTCCAGAAACTCGCAGACAAGTTTGCTACTAATTCTTCAACTGCGGAAGAATGTGAGACTCGGTGAATCCGAGCTGGGTCGAACCTGCACCGTGCTCGTTATAAACAGAATCATTGCTACGGCGATATCAGCGCCCTCGTTTAGAAATGGTACTTCTAAATGCAATAGGATTAGTTTGTTGAGTTTTGAAACAAACAGATGTCCGGTACGGATTTTCGTCGTATAAAGGAGCTTTGTCGTCACTTTAGGAATACTTTTCTGTTAAGTGAAGTACGACGGAAATTATTATGCATCTCCTATATCATCCGTCACACCATTCCCACGTGACAAAGTTGTCTATTACCTAGTATTCGTTTGAGGAACATAGCATCATATTTTCCCGTTTATTTCTACTCATGAGAAACGGTTTACTCATTTGACCTTGCCATGGAAAGGATGGATATATTGAAAGGTAATTTACTCTGTCCCTTTGTCAGACGCCTGATTGCAAGCCTAAAACGGAATAGGCGTGCGTGAACAAGATACGTTTGGAGGAGAAGGCGGCTGAATCGTAGCAATCGCTTGCCTATCTATGCGGTCTATTCCCAAACAAGGATTCATATAGATTTCCACGTGATAGTAATCTTACATGGATGAGACGATGACAAAAGTGCTGCCACCCAAACGGCGGAATTGTTTCCGAGGACCAGAGTAGGGCATATGTGCAGAGTAGATTAATAACTGTTACCATCAGGAATCTTCGTTCTTAGGGAACCATAAGAATTTTCGCACGTGGGTGCCACCGTAACATTTGCTGTGTCGCTCATGACAACTACTGTGGAAACGGATTGACTGTTTGTATTGTTATTTAATACTCTAAAAACAAATGTTTGCATATTGCCTGTAGGTATTAGCCATCGATTTGTTTCTTTGTTCTTCTTCTCGTACTTCTCGTACTTAGTCTTTACGAAAGCAAGTGGATCTCTTCTTGACAGGATGTATCAATCCTTGGCATGGCTCTAAAAAATTTTCTTTAACGCAATTCATTTCAACAGGTGGACGAAAATTTCGAAAATTCTCCAAAGCTTTTTTGGCTAATAATTATTTTTTATTGATCGTTCTCCTTTTATTCTTATACCGACATGTTTAGTATGTGGATTTTTCGGGTAACGAAGTGTCGGCGGAAGCTGCTTTACTTGTTATCAAACTGTGGAAGGAGACATTTATCGCCACTGAACAGAATGTGTACATCAGTTTCCTTTTTTTTTGTGACTTACCATTTTGAACGAGTTTAACGTACAAAAATGGTTTTCAGCAAGTTGAAAATGTCAAGTAACTGCTTCGGGTCGCAATTCAATGATGTTCTTGATGCGACTGACGGTACGCCAATTGAAATCGGTGGAAAAGAGTGAGTTTTTTCTTTTCGTTTTAGCTAAAAAAGAAAGTGTACTTTTGTCTAAAATGCACTTCGAGGATGATTTCTACTTTATTTCCAGTGATGATGAAGGAACACTATCGCTGTGTTCAGATGAATACGACGAATCAGAATTTGAAACTGGGGAGTATACTGATGAAGAAGTGGACGAAGGTATTGTAAATCATTGTTTTCAAGTCATGTCGTGTCTTCATTTCATCATCGTCATACTGTTTTATTTTTGCCTAACGTTATTGTTTGTTGGACCGTGTTATACAAGCGGAATATAAGCTGTGATTACCCATACCCTATCATTAATTTACCGCCAAATCACAGCTTGTGAATTATTTCTGAGTGTCAGGTTGCGACGTGAAACTGGAGTTCATCCATCTAGCAGTATCTCTCAGAGCGAAGTATTTGACATCTTCATTTGAAATCCCATTGAAGCGTAGGCGTTAAGGACAGAAGCACAAAACCCACCTTGGGGATTTTTCAAAATACGCTGAAAATAAAGGGCCTCACACTGACGACAAAGCTTTTTCTATGTCCATTGTGCTAGTACAACGTACTCCGTAGTGGTGACCTGCAACATTGATTAATGCAGAGTTATTTGGTTCTGCTCTAACTAGTCGGATATTAAGTGGATAACAGGTGATATCGTTTACAGTCTAAAGAAAAAGTATGACAGGAATGGAGACATGGAACAATGAGTAGATGTAGTAATGCACGTGCCAATAAACTTTCATATTGATTTTGAAAGTTTAGATTTCTATGAAGAAGAACGAGTGGCGACCGGTGATACGGAAATTAGCAATTTATTAAAGAGTTTCGGTTGCATAAAGTTTGAGAAAGATTCCAGAAGATCTACGGATGATGTTGTTTCATTTCTAGATCAGCAATTGAAGCTAAACACTGTGCAAGATGGTAGGTGCAATGGACTACTCTCTAGATTATCCTTGTCTTTCTTTAGCTTTATATGACGGTACCATTTCGAGTTTATTTAGCTGATCCCGTTGTTCGACGTATTGAACAACAAGAATGTATGCGCACACTTGAATTGCGTGGTAACACTCTTGGCATCGAATCAGGGAAGCGGATTGCGCAAGCGATTGAGCGCCACCCTGAATTGCAGGTGAACTGGATCCGAGTTAAATATATCCTTTTATCCGTCAACGTTATGTTTGTCGCAGTAATATGAATCATATAGTAAGATTTTGAGTGTATCTGAACGAATTGACTCTTCCAAGCGATAACCATTTAGTGTAAAAGAAAATTAAGGAACGAAGTATCATAGTCAATGTACTGTCTGCAATTCATTTTAAGTTTATTCGTTCGGACGTTCGGTTACATTGCGCGCAGCCCCACTAACAGAATTCAGAATACTTAGCATTCCCTAAATACGACATGAAATTTCTCACTTTAGTAGTTCATTTATTGTGCTGTTCAATCATATTTTAATCAAATGTTTATTAAGCAGATGCTTCTTCTGTAAAGTATCAAGATTCGTGTTTATCTAAAAGTGCGCAGGAAGCGAGGTGGTTAGAGTTGCACTGCAATATGTGGGATTGATCCCGCACTCTAGGCTCACCTACCCTTCCATACCTCCAGGTTCGGTGGGTTATTACCAGACTTGCCTGGGAGGATAGCAGGACTGACACGACACATCGAGAGGTTACCGCGAGTCGTTTTATAGGCATTGCTTAATGAAGTCGAATGCATGGCGCATCCCTCAGGGATTGGTCAGCGCCGAAAGCTTCATCCTTAATTTTTTTTTGTGCTTATATAAAAGTGCCAGTTAAAGTGTTGTTCATTTTTTGAAGAAATAATGTGGGTTAGTCCTATAATCGTTTAATTAACTAACACTTTTTATTTTATAGTTGATCTTTTATAATTAGATGTTTATGGAAGTTTAATAGAAGAGCAGGATATAAAGCATAACACGGAACTTTTATTTATTACCAACGTGTCCGTGTGTTTTTATTATAGGCTGAAACATTTTTAACCCTTTAGGTCGTAGAGTAAATAATTTCTGAAATTATTCTTAGCATTAAACGATGTTCGAAGGAAATCACCAGGTTCGTACAAACCAAATGGCGGGTTTTAAACTCCGACTTTGAAAAGCTATAAATCGCTCTAAACACAACTTTGTTATTCGAAATAAGATTCCCTTGAATCTACATATCTTTTGCTAGCACGTTTGAAGTCCATTTAATCCGATTGGTGGGATTTCTGATGTTCTGGAAGCGGCCGGTTTATTTGAAGGCAAATTATTTTGTTCCTGCGAGCCGTCTTTGGTGAACTAATATGACATTGCTTTCACGTATATTAGCTATCAATTTTCCAGTTGCATGATCTGCATTTCTTTAGAATTTTTTTTAGAAAAGAATTTTAGAAAATTCGGAAACCTTTTCTTGGCCTATGCTTTGCTGATATTTCGACTTTTCAGCATAGTACGGTTGCATTATGTCTAGTTTTGAACTCATAAAACAATACGATGCAGTTTTCGCAATTTGAAAGGATCATTTTCACCAGTCTTAAGCCGTTGTAAATTTAGTGTTTGAACGGAAGTACCATATGCCATATTGCTATGAACGAAGAAAAATGGAAAATAGTATACAGTACCAGTATTAGCAGTCAATACTTGTATATTTGTATACTTGGACGGTCCGTCTTCACGAGTTGTGCGGATCCCAGCACATATGCCATTCGTTCCTTTCTCTTGCAATCGTAGTCCATGATGGTGGTCTTGTTCGAGCATGGTAGCGCTTGCGAGTATCATACCGTGATCTAAAACGACTGCAGCTGCGGTTACGGCTGATTAACATTGTTTACGAACGGGTCCGCTTACCGTGTAGGTGGTCGTCCTAGGGGACGTTTGCGTTCTCTTGGAGTCCACTCTACCGTTTTTTTTCGTCCATCTGTCGCCTGTTCTTCTCATTATGTGACCGGCCCATCTATGTTTCGCTATCGATGTGTACTCTCCCGTATCTCGAAGATGTGACAGATTTCGAAGGTCAGACCTTCGCATACCGGCTAGATATTGAGAGTGCCGGTTATATTTCAGAAAACATCGATCAAGCGCTCTGTGAATAGTGCGTAGCATTCCCGACGTGGTCGAAGTATCAGCTCACGTCTCTGCAGCATAGCAGAGCACTGGGAGGATCGTAGAATCGAAGAGATGAGCGCGGATTTTAAGGTTTTTCAATTGATCGGTGGCTTCTTTAAGAGGCCTGAATGCGGCCCAAGCTGCTCTTCTTCTTCTATCTAGTTCCTCCTTTATCTTGTTTTCCATGTTCATTGATCGCCCAAGGGATATGTACGAGGTGGTCTCTACAATGAGAGAGCCATCCAATTCAATTTTTTCGTCTTTGAACCATGGGTTTTTCATGAATTGGGTCTTCTTTCGATTTACGCGCAGTCCGATCTTTTTCCTTGCTTCATTGATTGACCTCTGCTTCGCTAGTACTTTTTGAGAAGATGACAATGTCGTCGGAAAAACGAAGGTTCCATCAATACGTATGCCTTTCTCATCCCAATCGAGTGACTTCATTATTCGCTGCAATGCGACACTGAACAGCTTTGGCGACATTGTGTCGACCTGTTGTACCCCTTTTCCTATGGGTACGGTAAGAGGTCGAAAAGCAGTATTTTCGCAGTGCAGTTCCGATAACAGTCGGACAGAGTTCTTATGTAGGACTAAGGCAATCCCTAGTCGATCAGCGCTGATAGGATTGCATTCGTTTCGAAACTGTCAAAAGCTTTTTCACAGTTGACGAAGGTTAAGACTAGAGGCAAATGGTATTCCCGACAAACTTCGATGACCCTGGACACGTTTTGGATGTGGTCCATGCAGCAAAAATCCTGTTCGAAATCTTGCTTGCTCGACTGGTTACGCCTCATCCAATACCCTTGATGTGCACGAGAGGGTAATGTTCGTTAAGAGCTTGTAGAGTGCACTCAACAAGCATATGGAACGGTAGTTACGAAGATCTCTTCGGTCTCCTTTCTTGGGCAGGATGACCGTGCGCTGCGTACTCCACTGGTTCGGAATTTTTTCCTTCTGAAGGTAGGCTGTCATATGGTCTGCGAGAAGTATGTGTAAATTGTGGCCTCCAGCTCTAAGAAAATCGGCGGTGACACTGTTTGGTCCTGGAGCTGTGCCGCTTTTCATGCTATCGCAACTCGAACCTCCGACGGAAAAATTCCAGGTGGTTTTTCTCCATCGGGGATATTAAGGTCTCGGACGGGGATTGTGGAGCGGAAAAGGTTGGTGTAGAACGTTTCCTTTATTAATTTCATATCATGGCCGTCAATATTTATTTAATATATATTTTCTTTACAAAATTCATTTGTAAGTTTTGTGGTGACGAAATACTTTGTATCAACTTGATGCCTTTAAGAGAACTATGTCATTTTAATTGGAAATTGCCGTTTTAGAGGTGTTTGTGGAGCGATCTGTTCACTGGAAGATTAAAAGATGAAATACCACCAATTTTGGTGAGTGTTTTTCCACTATAAAGTGTACGTTGAAAACTCACTATTACATCATTGTTTCTATCGATCACAGAAGTCGCTGTGCTCAGCTATGATCTCGGCTAATTGTCACATAACCGAGTTGGATCTTTCAGACAATGCATTTGGCCCTATCGGAGTTGAAGGTCTGTCGTTTTCATTGTCCCTTATTATATGAAGATTGATAGCAAATTGGTGTTTAAAAAATTAAATCTAGTTTATTTATCTTTGCTATTATACGAAGGAAGTAAGCCGTACAATCTTCTGGAATCTTTTACTGCTTGTTCCAAATGTTATAAATGAGATCTCCTAGAGGCTATCGCTGTCGTTTGATTTTCTTTAGCTTCGAATACGAAAGCACTTAGGTAGCGAGGCACAAACGAGAGTCTTTGCTGTGCTTATTTCGGATATTGCCTTTTGAATGATGGTTATGAATTCGTTTGACCACTCTAAAAATGGAGTATCCCTGAATAGCAATCATGTCATGGACGCTTAATCCTGTTGATTCTGCTCTCAATTGAGACGTGGTGGCTGTTTCTCTTCGGATCGTGACACAGGTAGTATTCACTAGGGTTCACTATAACTGTATCTAGCTTCTACTCCTCTGGATCAATAAAATTGAAACATCAGAGCCGATGATCCGGTTCGATGGTCCACAGTGGAAGAAAACGAAGACGTCGAAACGTTAGCTGAATAAAGGCTCTTTATCAACCTCGTGTAAGCTCACAATTTGAAACTTGCCTGATAGGTTGTTACAATGCAAGGTTGACTAGGGAAAAAGTCTTCAGCCACGAGATTCTTCCTCGCTCCTGGGCCATGATCTGGACACTGGCTAAGACATAGACCGCAGCAGTACTTCCCTCATCCCCAAAAGGACTGACCGAGAGGTTGTCAGGATATTGCTGAGCTTGTCCTTAGAGTGTAACGGTATCGTAAATCAAGTATTGTATTGTATCCAGTACTTCCATTAGTTTTATTGTCTTGCAGCGTTCAGGGTTTTCCGTGGTATTTTGCCTGTAGAGTTAGAATCTACCATATTTTGTTCTCGTGTACCAGCTAAATATTCAGGCCTCAAGTGTGCTTTTCCTGGGAATCCTCAGATATACGTACTAAAGCGAAATCATGTAAAACGAATTGTCGTGCATTGGTGATAGATGTGCTTTAATGGTTCATCTGCAGTTATCCTTATAGTTATTCCATCTGTCGTGCACAAAAAAAATCATTTAACCACATACGTTGCAGTTTGGTTTCGATTCTTTCTCTGGTTTTTTACGACTCATTTCTGGGCAAATTTGAGGGCACTGATTTGCTTTTGCCTAATTCTTTTCTGAAATCCCGAATAATTATTGGCCAGTATTCCTCGGCCCATCGTTTTTAATTGGTCTTTTTTCTGTTTTTGTGATGGTCCCGTTTGACCCTGTTCACCTTCAAAGCTTCATCTATAACAAGCTTTTGAGAAAAGTGTCGGGCCATATGATTTTTAATGATTATCTTACTAAAACAGGGTGCATGCGACGGAGTGGTTGGAGGCGACACACGCGAGGAACCGATCCCCGCGCCCATAGCTCACTAAGCCTTCCATCCCTCCGGGGTCGGCAAATTGGTGCCAGACTTGTCTGAGACGATAGCAGTGCTAGCTCGATACATCGGTAGTCCACAGCGAGTTGTAAAAGCCAGATATGCATTCAATCATAACACTTAATGAAGTTGAAAGCATGGCTCATCCCTCAGGACCAAGAGCTTTTTTTTATAAAAAAAAGGACTTTTCGGAGGTTTTTTAAAATCTCTTACTAAATGCACATTTCGAGATGTTTCGGAGAGTTTATGGTCGAGTTCATTTCGATACAAAGAAATTTGCTGCAATTTGCCCATCCCTTCATTTCCATTCCATTAACCTAGAATGAACAGAAATAAATATGGAATAAAACCTCAGAAAATAATGAACGTCAGTCACGATTTGTATCTTGGAATGGTATGCGGAGCATTCACAATTATCGAACTATGTAGTCGAAAAACATTGACTTGCATAGTATGCATTAACATTTCATGATGAGCAGCCATACTGACTTGGAGTACCTCTTTTTAACAATCATTATGACACCCGTAGGTGTCATAATGACTTAGTACTAGTGGATGGTAAGATAACTATTGGTCTCATTTCCTTCCACAGTGGTTTATTTTAACACGTAGACATATTTTTCGGCACTTTTTGTTATGAATAGATAATCCGTAGAACAAAGGTGTTTTGGACGTTGGTAGACAACACTTATTTTCTGCACTTAGAAATATTAAGAGAATTTTTTTTCGAACGAGTTCATTAACCTTAAATTTGGGCGCTAATCGACTACAATTTTAGTTCGAATTGCTATAGTAGACCATAGCTATCGCATAGAGTGTGCGGTTATGAAAAATACCGAAACAGAGAGCTTTAGGTTGCAAAACACTTCCAAATGCTAGACAATAGAGCAAAGTCTTTTCTATTATTCATTGATGTCCACGTCCCACGAAATCCTCTGATTTTCGACAAATTACGATTTATGTAACCTTTTTTATTTACTGCCTAATTTTTTCATGACAGAATGTGGTAAAAAGTGGTCGTCACATTATAGTTCATTTCAAAAAACCAGCAAATTCGTAAAGGCTGAAAATTAGATGTCGTTCAATCGGTAACAAGCCTGAGTTTAGACGTCGTCTGGAGAGTTCTCAAAAAAGGTTACGATCTGAAATAGTGACTTAGTGAATAGTGAAGGGGTGAACGTCGTAATTGCTTTTAGTAGGTGTTCATAGAGAAGCGCTGTCTCTCTTTTAATATCGTCATTTCATTTTCTATGAAGTGAGCTGTGTAATTTGAACATCTCTACCACTATTGAGAATACGCTATTACCTGCTACCCGCTAAGGTGTTTGGATGAATGCTAGTATTATCTAGTCCCTTTTGTGGAATTTGTGAGCATATGGATGTCTGGAAATCAAGGCTTGAATTATAGAAAATAAACAGCAGAGCAACCAGTGAAGCAGCGAAGCGTCGGAAACTGTGTTACTTTCTCAATTTTTTGTATATTTTTGTATTTTACTATAACTACGACGAAATTTACTTTTTTCTCGGATATCGCTTTTAAGGTGAATATCACGGTTTTTTCGCTTTTTGCTTATGCATAGCTGCTTGTCTAGTGTTGGGGGAAATCCTAAAGAATTAAATACAGCAATAGTTGTTTAGCTTTTTGTATTTGTAGCATGTAATAATAATCCCATTTTTAGGTATTCGACAGTTCCTTGTATCACCCGCCGCGTTTTCATTAGAAGTGCTAAAATTGAATAACAATGGTCTAGGAAGTGGTGGCAAAGTATGTAGGCTTGTATTGGACTATTCAAGCAAATCGACCAAGTTGAGCCATTATTAGCTGTTTATGTTAGGTGATTGCTGAATGTCTATCGGAATGTCATAGCAGATCTATCAAACTTGGTCGACCGCTGCAACTAAAAACTTTAATAGCAGGTCGAAATCGCTTAGAAGTCCAAGGAGCAAAAGCATTTGCAGCAACTTTTACTGTGGGTTTTTTTTTTCCTTGCTTGAGGATGGGTTATTTGCTCTCATCCTAACTGCTAACGTAGCACGTTGTAAACATTTTCTAAAAACATGTTAATTTTATTATGAAGGATTTTATGGCTGTTTAGTTCTGTTTATTACTTATTTTGATACTTAGATGGTCACTGGTTGTGCGGACCCCAGCATTTCCATTATTTCGGAGTTTTGCTGGTTTTGTTATCGTGGTTCCATGGAGTTCCGAGATCAGCCTAGCCAAAGGTTGCTCCGGGTCATCACTACCACAAGGAGTCGCCGCCCTTGTGGATGGATCACAATGAGATTTACGAGCATGCTACTAATTTTGTGCCACGACGGGGACGGATGCTGGTATTGGTTTACCCCTGATGGAAATGGCAGACTGCTTCTCAGCTTGGGAGACTTTGTCGAAGGGATGAATCCTCCCGCTCTTTATCGCAGCCCGACACCCAAGAAAACCTTTCAGCCACGAGGCGGTAAACTGTTGAGAGGGTTCTGTTTAATATTACCTGCTAAACGAAATTATATTTTCAAATTGTGGACATTTATGTTGGAAATGTTTTAACATCTAGCTTTTTTTTCCAGAAAATTGGAACATTAGAGGAATTGGTTATGCCACAGAATGGGATCACTGTTGACGGAATCGAAGCATTGGCCATGTGTTTCACTTCGAACCCGAACCTTCGTATTGTGAATTTAAATGACAATACAGTCACAGAACGAGGCAGTAATGCTATTGCTAAAGTAGGTATCACATGTCCATCCTCTGAACCGTCTACAGATTGATGTTGGGCTACGACGTTTTAGGCGCTTCCTTCTATGTCGAAACTTGAAGTGCTCAATCTCGGGGACTGCTTATGTCGTGATCAAGGTTGCCATTTCATTGTCGACAGTCTTTCACCGACAGTACACAAGAGTTTAAAAGAAGTGGATTTGTCGGGCTCAGAACTGTGTGGTGCTGCTGCTATGCAGATAATTGAAAAGTGGAGGAAGTTCGATAATACGACGCGCTTGAATGTTTCGTCAAATAACTTTGGACAAACTTTCGATTTTGTTCGTGAAATGGCTTCTCCAAATGTGGCTATTGGTGTTTCGGAGTAAGTCCTTATATTGATATGAGCATTTACTGGTAATCATTGTTGCTATCATTTTACAAACACCTAGTTTTTTTTTCTTGTAGTTGGATAGGGTGCATTATAAGGTTGGGTTTCAGCTGTCATTTCCCTTTGTTTGTTTGCATGTTTTCATAAGTATTATGCAAATACAACTCCTTGATATTTCTCTCTGAATTTTTCAAATATGCCAAATTTGATGTAATCTACCAGTAGGGACGCGTGTGGCGCAGTGGTCGGAGGCGCCCTGCAATACACATGGGATCGACCCATGCGCCCAAGGCTCACCAAGCCTTCCATCCCTCTGGGGTTGGCAAATTGAGGCAGTACTTGCCTTAAATTAACAGCACTGGCTCGGTACATCGGTAGACTACCGCGAGTCGTTGTGAAGGCAGAATATGCATTCAATGACCTCCATCGATTCTTAAAGAAGTTGTTTGGATGACGCAGTCCTCTGGGATTGATCACCGCCGAGAGCTTTATTTTATCTTTTAATAGATTCGAAATACATATTGTAACCTTTGTGGTGGGCTGCTACTCCAAAATGAGAAAAAAAATGTCTTTATCTCCATCTATTTAATCTCCCCTATTTATTACTGTTTTCTTTCCATTTTTTGAAACGACGAATTGATTATCACTGAGCTCTCCATATGCTGTGCGTACAGACTCAGCAGTATTTTTTGCAGCGACGACCAAGGCTCCCTTAGTTCGCTTGACGAGCGAAGAAGTGCTATAGATAGTAGTGATGAAGCATCTGGTGAAGTTTTCTCTTGTGAAGAGGTGTGCTGTTATATAGCATTTTTTTGTCTTATTTTATCTATTCTACGTGGTCCATGTTCACATTTACTATGCAGATCTCACACTTCTTGCATTCATCATCCATAAAAGTCTTCGAATTTTTGCATGTGAATATTTGCATTCCTGGGATTTCTACATATCTGTATCTAAACAAGGTCGTTCTCACATGGCTTGGAGAGAGTGATCTGGTCTCAGACTTGCCTGGTACCAATATCTTGAACCCGGAGGGATAGGAGGCTTGGTGGGCTACAGTAGGATTGGATCCTTTAATATATGTATATACATATACACATGTATATATATACATACACATATATATACGTATATATATATATGTATGTATATGTACATATATTAAACATGTATACGTATGTGTATCAATCTGCATATATGCAGACTACTGAACAAGAAAACAACGCATCCTTTATTCCTCCTCCTGTCTTTTTTTTTTGCGTTGCGACCTCACTTGTGAGCAAATTAACTGAGCAGTGCAAAAGTATGAAGGATCAAGCTTTCGGCGTTGATCACTCGCTGAGAGTTGTGCCATGCATTCGACTTCAATGAGCATCGTTAGAGGTGATCGAGTGCGTATCTGGCCTATAGAATGACTTGCCCTGGGCTGTATAGTGGATAGAAGTTAAACTTCACGAGGTTCTCATTGTGATCAACTGCTGTTAAGAACGATATAATAGATTGTAACGTTCCATCTAAAAGTTTGCCAAAACAGAGAGTGTGGTCATCGTCTGTGGTCATAACATTCGCATATGTACCGTAGACGATGTGGTTATTTTGCCTCGTAATGAAAAGTCTTCCACGAATCTCCATCATACAAGTTTCTCCTGCCTTTTAGTCGAGAGCCAACGTGATGCGTCTTCATGTGGCGGGTAGGGGGTTAATCGCTGATCAATAGCGACTCCATGTGTTCCTGAGACGTACGAGGATCCAGAGATGAACTCCGTGATTCTGCTGCGATCTGGCACATGCCCGTGTGTTTTCTTTGTCTGTGAGAGGACGTATTCGTGCTTGTATATACGGGTGTGCTCTCGTTTATGCGGATTGTATTCTACAAGTCAGTTCAAATGCTTGCAGTCAAGTGACTGGTAAGGAACTATAAGGGAGGCAGTGAGAAGCCGCCTCCAAGAAACAAGCTTTTCGTCCATAAAGGCTAACAAACTACTCGTGATTGTATAGAACCCAGACCTTCATAACGCAGCAGTTATACGAGGGTGCCGAACACTGTGCACAGGAGAATGAGTGCGCCGCATTCTCCTGATCTCGAAGGAACCTCTGATGCAGTAATGGTGAGTTGGCGTGATTACGGAAAGGTTGTATAAAATATTAGCGCCATTCTAGCCTGAATAATTTTCGAAGGACTGAGATGACTGTCTCTGCCTAGAATGCACGCTCACTTGCAGCTGGATCCTCTACTAAGCACCTAAGAAGGGTAAGGTACGATGTCGTCGGACTATCTTAGACGAGTAGACGCCACCCGGGTTCCTCGGAACATACGTAGTAGAGGAGTCGATTGCGTCGGCGTTCTTGTCAACACCAGTTTGACCATGGACATCGATTGATTCGAAAAACTAGCAACCCGAATGGAACGTTTGTGGTTGAAGAGATGTGAATCAATAGCGCCTTTAACAATGTTCACCGAAATCTAGGGATGGCGAAGACGAAGTCAAAGCGTTCTATGTGAGTTTTGGAGAGCGCTCAGTTGTAAAGAGCGCTCAGTCGTAAGGGCGATGCTAGGAGTATTCCGTTTCACACACATAAGGGATGGGATCCGAAGCTCCGATCTACGTCAGTGATCAAAAATCAAGGACATCGTTCTATAGCACAAACTGCTTATAAGCTGGCCAGGCACGTAATGCGTATAAACGACTACCAATGGACCAGGCTCATTAGTCATTAGTGATTGAGTTCCGTGGTATGTCAAACATACTACAGGAAAAGCACCGACCCGATGGTGAGAGTTTTTTACAAAAACTCAAGTTTTCATGCGACACAGAGAAATAGAGGGTTTACCCGCTCGAGTCATTTGATGATCAACGTTGAGATTGGAGCATTTACTTGGCTTGCCTCAAATTCAAAGTTTCTACAGTGGCAACTTATTGCGTTGCACCAGTTTAAGTAGAAAGACGACGAAAGACGGTTTGATAGAACGCAGTTTTTTGCATGTGCTGAAAAAGTTCAGTTATGGTAAGTATGGTGAAGAAGAGGCACGCGTGGTGCTATTGTCGGAGGCGCTCTGCAATACAGTTGAGATTGATCTCCGCGCCCATGGCCCACCAAACCGTCCATCCCTCCGGAGTCGGCAAATTGGTGCCAGACTTGTCTGAGACGATAGCAGTGCTAGCTCGATACATCGGTAGTCCACAGCGAGTTTCTGTGTGAGCCAAATATACATTCAGTCACCTTTAACGTTACTTAAGGAAGTCGAATGCATGGTACATCCCTCAGGGATTGATCGCCGCCGAAAGCTTTATCCTTTTTTTATGGTGAAGAAACAGTAAAACTGAATGCGGAACAATTAGTGGTTTAACACCCTCGGTTTAGGATTCGCATGATATCGATCCAGAATCGCTCATCAGAAGTTGTAGAATCAGCTTGGAGAGAACTCAGGTAAACTAAGTTTTGCTGTTAGCTGTGTGCCCGTTTACAGTTATAAGCAGCTGATTTTTAAGTGATATTTCAGCGGCAGTATTTTGTTCGTTTTTATATTCATTTTAATTGTAGATAGCCGATTAACATTTATAGGATCAGTTTGAATCTGCTACACAAGAGAGGGCAGCGAGGTTGATACTGGAACTAGCTAACATCATAGCAAAAAGCAAACAGAACAATGAAGTTGTTGAAATGGTGTTAGATGTTGCTCGTACGTTCTTTTTTTTTTCTTCTTGCACCGTTCTTTCAGTTTTGGCTCAACGTTGTTATAGAGAACGTGGTCCGCCTCGTGCAGGCGTTCCGTTGCCGACCAATTTCATCGACAGCGCAACTACTCAATAATCTTGTTGCACAAGCAGGATTTGTAAAGGTTGCTTTTAATATGTCTATGTTTTCATCATTTGTTCAGCTAGGCAACTTACCAACCAGATTTGATCACTCACAGTTGGAAAGGTATTATTACGTCTTGGCAATTTTCCTAGCTCACGCGCTGATATAAAACTGTGATGGAGACACCAAGCAACACTATTCCGCCTGGTCTTAGAATATCACCCTACGTGCCTTCTACGAGGGTTACGACTGCAAAGCTTAAATTTAGGATCAAAGGAACGTCTGAACGATTTTTTATTTGGAATCAAGTACTCATGAAATGAATCGGACAAGGTGAAAAGGTGTCGAAATTTATTATAATGAAGAGGGTCATTTCTAATTGTAACTCACAATTCCAGAAGTTCTCATCACATCGTTCATTCTTTTAATACCGTAGTAAGGTTTTCCATCGTTTTTACTAACGAATGGCGCTGCTGTTGTATGTGTTCAGAACATTGCTTCGCGAGGTTTTTCCTTCAGCAAAAACGAAAAGAAAAACATATGCAAAATCCAATAAACGAATTTCTGCCATCGATGTAGGATAGAAGTTGTCCACATCTTAGTCAGGGATTAGAGGGGTGATGCCGTTATCGGCAATATCAACGAGGGATGTGACCTGCTTGTTCACAAAATTCAGATTGGTGCTAAAAAGCCAATAGTTCTAAAATGAGTAAGAGACGTGCATGTGTTGAAACACTGGAGCTGGTACACCGTTTGAGATTCCAACCGCACTCTCTGTAGCGAGGAAGTGTACAGGCAGCAGAGATTGGAAAGCAGATGCTGCCTATTCGTCAAATACGAGACCAAATTTGTTATCATCTGGTGTGTAGATAGAGTCGTCACTGGGTGAATAAGCCCACAGGAAATCAATCACAACTTCTAAACCTATTCTTTTACGGCCAAATCCAACCGGTTTACCGGTTTCCTTTCAGAATGCTTGCGTACTGTTTCGTCGTTGAGCAGTCGCACAGCAACTGCTCTCAACAGAGTTCGACATCTAAATAACTTAACGCGATTATCTGTGTATACACTGGCCAAGGATTCACTATAAATCATGTGAAACATGTTATGCTCCTAATCCAAGGAACAAACGTCGTTCACGGCTGTGTCCTATAGGATGTTAAGTGCACACGAAGAATCGCATATGTCCAACTTCATCCTGAAGATCTTAGAAGGTGAATGTGATACCTTTTGCATATTTCGAATGAAGAGAACTCACAAGACAACAGCGACGTGATGGAGTGGGAACTGTCAGACGTTTAGCCACTCGACGAGCAGTGGTGTAGTTGAATGGGTGATACAGGATACCTATGTTTTATTTTAAATAGGCAACTTTCATTGAGCCTCTAAAAGAATAAAGAATGTTGTTCCAGACTACTATGTATGACACGAATTTGGTATTAAGATATTTATTCGACCAGTCTCATCTACGCTTCGAGCAGTGTTTTGCCTCGCTGGATCCGACTCGGATCAATCCAGCTCTAAAAGAGATGACGGCTGAACGTTTACTGAATAAATGTTGTTGTACCAACCTCGTGTCAGCTCAGTGATTTAGAACAATATGTTGTGTTTTCTTGCTAAAATCTGCTGTGTTGTTTATTCATTTCATTTGTTTTTTCATGAGCGTATAGTTTTCAGTGTGAGGAGAAGTGGGATATTCCAGTGGACAATGCATCACTAAGTTTACTTCTCAATCGACTAGTTGTTCGTGGTTATTTTGCTGATCAGCGTGACATTATTCGTAAATACTTGTAAGTTTTTTTATTTCTTTGTCATTTGTTTCAAGAGGAAAAGCACAAACAGTGTTGGCAAATTTCTATACGAAAGCTAAGAGCAGTCATTTCTCCTCTACAATCCTGTCATGTTTACAACCTCTCAGATCGTCCGTCTACTTATCATAAAATTGCTTATTGTCGAGAAAAAAAAACTAGCAACTCCGTAACCGACATGAAGTTCTTAAAAGTCCTGCGTGTCAGCCACCCAAATTTGAACGTTGGCCGTTGTGTGTCAGTGGTATTTGTTTGACGATTAAAGATATTATGAGATTATGAAACTATAAAATTTCCAGTGGTGATAATGCGTAAACGTCTGGCTCTTCAGCTGTTGTTATGGATTACTTGAATCACTTCTTTGTAGCGTTCAAGTATGTCTCTTGTTTCTCTATGGCTAACTTGATTAATCTTTTGTTCATTTATTGTCACTTCAGAAGTCGTTACTACGTAGTTGATTTCCCGGTAGTTATTTCCTGGTTTTTCACAACTATTTCGCACATTTGGCGGTGTTTAGTTGATCTCGTTGATGTTATCACGTTTGGAAGGCATTGTTAATAAATGTTTAGTTGGAGTCGTTGATTTTCTTGAGATACATGGGTCTTAAAGAAGAGCAACTAATCATTTTGAAAGTGTAATCCTACGCTGATATACGTCCGAAATGGATCTCACTGGAAGAACACAGAAGGCATGCTCACCTGTGATTCAAGAATTCGCATAACTTTTAATAATTGGTGCGATTGGGGGTGCATTTGTCGACAGCACGCTTGTAATAACGTCACGCAGATTTCATAGAGTACACTTACGCTTCTTGAGAAAGTCAATGCCATGGTTACACACACTGTGGAGGGTCTCCTGTCCACTCTTCTGAACGTTTTATTTCACTTGTACAAACTAGTACGTCTACTAATGGAAGCAACCAAAAGATTTGGCGACTATGTTAAGCCTGATTTCGGAGGTTTCGATTCCGAACGGAGTCTAATCACAGTTGGTGGCATTCAATTATAATAGTCGTAAAGGCCGATTTTTAGTTAACCTAGTAATTAATGAGCAACTTGTTTTGTTCTCGAAAACGGCTCTTGATAAATTAGTACGTTGTTATACCAATAAGCTAACAACGGATTGTTGTAAAGATTCCACTGTGGCTAATGTTTCGGCGACTTAGTCGTCCTCAGAGCCAGGAATAAAACGTATTTTTAGGTAGGGTTATTCGGTGAACTTTTTACAAACATAGTGATTAGTCAATATACAAGCTTCAATCTTCCCTGTCGTTTATGTTTCTATTTAGTGAAATCAACCGCAAACAACCAATACAGATGATAAATGTTATCTACTCAGATCAGCAATGGTAAGATGCGGCGCGAAGTCATGTGTGGTGATGGGGCATCACAACCATGTGGATTAGGTACGGTAACGTCACAGGAATGTTAGCGCAGCTTAGAAGTAAAACATCCTGATAACTTTAATGGTGCTGAGATGTTTGCAAAACTCCGGACCCAGGTGTTCGCGGTGGGGAACGAACGCGCTACTGTCCTTTCCGGGGAGAAACGCGTTCACCACCACACCATGGGGGCCCTTCGTTTCGCCTGTCTCTCAGCTAGTTCGATCGATCTTTTTCCATCAGCAATCACCCGTTAGCGGGATTGATCTGGGGAGCACGAATCGGCAACGAACCCAGTTAAGCTGAAGCATGCTGATAACCTCCTTTCAGTACATCAACGAGATCTCGTAAGAGGAAAAAGCTCTACGTTGACGAATAACGTCGCGCTGGTCGGCAAGATAACCACAAGCAACAACTCGATTAGGAAATAGACTTAATGATGTGTTGCTCCCCAGAATAGGAAGAAAAATCTTTTTTTTTTTTGTAAAACGTATTGATTGGTAATTCTAAGTTAAATGCAGAAACTGAGGTGCCAATTCAGTTCGGTTTTTTTTTTCTTTTCGCGTTGTCACCAGGGGATCTGGTTAACCTCCCGAAGTGCTCATTTGCTCCTACTCGGATATGGACGTGTTTACTACGTTGACGTCTCGACCCAGGTAAACCTAACTGGACCATTTGAACATATATGTTGTTTCGGTCGTGGACGAAGCATCACAAATGAATCACGAACCGATTTTTAAGAATATTGTTCTCTGAAGGCTCAACGGAACAGCGATTTTTCACGAGTGCTGTCCATTATTCATTCCATTTGTCCAATTCTTGGCTTCAAGGAGTTATTTCATTAGCAGAGCTAAAATGGTGTACCTCCATACTATCGATTTTCACTCGCATATCGTGTCGCTATCCTCCCAGACAAGTCTGGTACCAATTTGCCGACTCCGGAGGGATGGAATTCTTGGTGAGCCATGGGTGCAGGGATCGGTTCCACGTGCGTGTCGCAGTAGCGCCTCCAACTTCTGTGCCACACGCGCCGTGGGCGGGAAACGTAATGCGTATGAATGGTAACCGATGGACAAGAGCTGTTAGTGACTGGATTTCTCGGGATGTCAAACGTACTGCAGGAAGACCACCGACCCGATGGTCAGAGTTCTTCACGAAAAGCCTGGAAGAAAGATATGATGCTCGAAGAGTCCCTAAAGCGAGCAGAACCCACTGGGCTACTCTTGCACGCGACAGGGAAAAATGGAGGATTTACTGGCGCCCGCTGGAGTCAGTCGACGATCAACGGGGCTATTGGTGATACAGATGATATCGTGTCACTCTAATTTTCGAATAACGTTGTTAAGGAAGACGCTATGCAACTTTGGCGACATGTCGCATCATCTTGTCGAAGCTATCTATCTCTGTCTGCCAAAGGAGGCTTTGTTGGAGAGCGGTGAACTTCTGAATAAACGTTTCTTCTATGTGTTGTGATGGACTACTGTGTGCTGAATACTGCTTCATTCTCAAATGAACTGACCGCATCTTCTCATTCACTGAAAGCTGAACAAAGCGACACTCTTGCAACACACACACATGAGTTTCGTCATCGTGTGGATATGATCTTTAGCTGTTCCTCGTCTAGTGTGCTTCTATCCTGTTCTGGATGATTTACGTCAAGAGGTCATGGGCGATAGAAACAAGTCAGGTTTGGCGATAGTTATCTTCTATTTTTAATAACTCAAAAGACCGACTTTCTATAAACCTCGGCATAGATAGTTGATATATTTATTTATATGATCTTATAAACTGACCTTCCTTAGCTGATGCGAACGATGTGGACAACGAAGACCTACACCAAGCTCGAATCAGCGAAAGAAGATCAGTTAATAAGGTCATCATATAAATACCTATGACCATTAGAGCTTCAAATGTTACTTCTGCTCTTCTCCCCTAAGAACATTCACTACCTCTTCGTCTAGTCTTACAATATCGAACGCGATTAGAAGATCCATGTGACTCGTAAGCTATCACTCGAACGTATCGCCGCTAAAGAATTCTAGACATTAGCTTCTATAGCACTATTCGATAGGCCGGTGAAATCCATTGATATTGTCACTAACAGTACCATCCAAAATGGCTAGAGGAATAAAATACGGAAGAAGTGATGGAATCAGATTCTTCGATAAATCACGGACAATGGTATTTGTGTGGCACAACCACAGTGAGATATTTGCAAAACTCTGAACCGCAGGTATCTGCGGTAGGGAACCAACGCACGATCGCCCTTTCTGGTCGCTAATGCGTTCACCACCACACCATGCGGGGCCTTCGTTTCGCCTTTCCCTTAACTATTATTTGTATCCGAAGATGATGTTGTTTGTACGACACAACGATCTATGTGAGTAAATGGTGGATGTTTGGACGTATTTAGAGCGAATGGAAAGCTCGATTAGGAATTTCGTCTGCCTGAATAAACCTAGATTGGTTTGGTTCACCTTATTTTCCGAACCAGAGCACGTGCAGATGTACTTGTTTGAGATCGTGTAAGCCTCAGGAAACTGGAAAGAATTTCCAGTTTCCAGAAACTCTTTCCAGTTTTCGTTTGAGAGTAAACAATGCACGTCGATGTGCTCCATTCAATGAAGATGACCCAACCACAGCGATGCCCACAATGACTCGTCCTGTTCTGGGTCTGATTCGCGTGCTTAAGACCTCGTGTACTTCACATGGCGGAGTACCTTGAAGTGGATATGTTCTTGTCGAAATGTTCATCCGAACACTCGAAGTTCAAAATGCGAAACTCACGGCTGAGCACCAGCAATAGTTGGAATTGCTGAAGAGTTCGATTTTTCCTGGCTACAGATTCGTCCACTGAATTTTTCGCTCGTGACATTGCTTACGTTTCTCGTTCTGGGATTCGTGATCTCATTGAAGCCTTCCAAATGCAAGTTTAGACTTCAGTGTATTGAACTGTTTCGTGGTTCCCATTCTGTTTCACCCTCGTATTAACCTTTGGGCAGCACTGTTAGTTTGTTGTTGACCAAGCTATTATAGGGGTATCGTAACTGACCAATCTGTATAGGAGAAACCTATGGAGTTATACGTAAGCATTTTAGCGCCTTAGTTCTATCCTAGTTCATTTTTGTGGTTGAAGTTCGAGAATTTTCCACTGTGAGCAGTGCTGACCGTCAACAATGTCAATGCATAGTGTTCTCGGTTTAATCCGACTTGTTCGATCGGTTCGCGCCTGGCAGAAATCTAGGTTCTGTCGTAGTTGAAATATTTGAAGTTGTATGTGCTAGCAAAGATCTGCGGGGTCTAATCGTTTCTATTTCATTCATTCAATTTCACTGTGGGCAAAATTGCGCTTGTTTGAGTTAGAAAACAAAATCTTTCTTGTACGTGTGTGCATTGAAATCATTGCATGTCGTCCTATACGCGTTGCCAGGCGTTTGTTCTTCACATTCTTCATTCTATGGTTCAGCTATACGAGTTTCAGTTTTTCGCTGATTTTTTATAAAAAGGACCTCAGCCATGTCGTATATGCTTCCGCACTTGGAGAATGGATGGCAGGTACGCATTCTCGTTTTCATTGTCCTCGTAGATTTTTGGTGGGTTTTCTAAAAGTTCTTAACTCTTAAAAACTAAATGGTGTTCGAAAGTTAACAGGATGTCGTCTGAAGACCTCTTAATTTTGCCACATGTGTGGATCATTTGTGAAGTAAATCAAATTCATTAATTCATTTATCATACAAGTTTATGACAAAAAAAATTATTGAACAACGAGCACTATCTTTCCAAAAAATGGTGCATCAGCGGGGCATTCCAGGTGGACCAAGCTATTCTCGCTGAGGAAGATCGTGTTGTTGTCGTGAGATTCGGCCATGATTGGGATCCTACGTGTATGCGAATGGATGAAGTAAGTTCATGTCTCTATTCTTGTGATGCTCTGTTTACCAAATGTCTTTTGCAGACGCTTTTCAAGATTGCTCCTAAAGTGAAAAATTTCTCTGTGATTTATCTGGTTGATATTACCAAGGTAGGTGTTATTTTAAGTCCTAAGTGGAGGTCATTTTCTTTGATTTCTTTTCTTGATGTTGCTAGCATGGACTTTCTTCAAGGTTCTTAACATGTATTTATTTATATAGTCTTATAAACTGATCATAATGTAAACAAATATATCAACTATTTATGCCGATATTCACAGGAAGTCGGTCTTTTGGATTATTAAATTTTTAGCATATATTACAAGCTACTGTTTGATGCTTGGGAGGTATTTCGAATTGCAGGGATAATTCGTGATATTATGAAGGAGAAAGGACAAGCTTAAGGAACTAAAGTAGCATAGAGAGTGTAAACTTTAGCATATCCATGTAATCTGAGTAACTTTCATTTCCGTCTCTGTGATCTTTCTATATCTTTAGGATTTTTTTTTCATTGTCGTTGTTTTGAATTCGTTGTTCCAGGTTCCCGATTTTAACAAAATGTATGAATTGTACGATCCTTGCACAGTGATGTTCTTCTTCAGAAACAAACACATCATGGTGGATTTAGGTAGGTCTCAAATTTCCTTTTTTTTGTTTTATCTGCGTAGAGCTGTTTATTGCCTTGTTCATTCGCTATAAGAATTCATGATTGCTCTGTGACATGTGTGAGTATGAAAAAACCAAGTTGGGCTGCATGAGTTGCAAATCACTTTCAAATCGTGAACACTATGTGTTTGTGTGATGCACCATAGTAACATGTAGTAGTAGTAGAAGACTAGTAGCGATTTATATCCATAAAGCGATGTCTGTTTTACAATTAGATCACGTTCACAACCACTAGGGTCTGCTGGTTATCGAAATATAGTCGTCTACTTTTAGAATCCTCCCAACGTTTTGCCGCCTCATCGTGGCTGGGAAATGTTCTTGGGTGTCGGACCGCGATGTACAGCGTGGGAATACATCCCCCAGCAGAGTCTCCTAAACTGAAAAGGAGTCCAGCATTTCATCAGGAAGGCCAGCTAAAAGTAAACCAATAGCGAGGTCTATCACAGTCGTGGTATCAAACTAGTCACATGGCGGCAAACCTCCATCCACAAGGGCGGTGACTACCTGTGGTGATGACGACCTTGGGCGGACTTCGCTTTACTGACCTCGGGATTCCAGGAAATCAAAATGGCTAAATCAGCAGAACTTCGAAAAAATGGGAATTGTGCTGGAGCTCGTAGAACCAGTGAGTACGGGCCATCCAAGTACCAAAGTAAGTGTTTTTGGAAAACACCCGTTAAGTCTGAAAATTAGCTCTCGTTCCTTGCGGCAGAGACGCTAAAAGTGGTGGAGTGTTATGTGTTTAGGTTACTGATAGGTACATATTTGCATCAACATATAGTGAATGCTTGGATTATTCTACTTTGTTTCCATGCAGTTTGAGATTAATAAAGAACTTTTGTTTTGCATTGCGTGAAATTATAGTGTTTCTCAAAGTGGTCATGAGTTATATTAATTACAGGTACGGGTAACAACAACAAGATTAACTGGCCCATCACTGATGGACAAGAACTTATTGACATAATCGAGACTGTTTATAGGTTTGTAACTGGTAGTATTGAACGAACATACTAAATCTCAGATTAATGCACGCTCCTAAAACGTTCGTTATTTCAGGGGAGCACGGAAAGGCCGAGGTTTGGTTGTGTCTCCAAAGGACTACTCCACCAAGTATAAATATTGATCGGTCGTATTTTTATGTATTTCGATTGTCCTTCGATGCCGATTCTTTCGATAATTAAAGATCAGCGAATAAATAAAATGAGTGGTCATAGTTTTTTTTTTGACTGATAAGTGTGCGTGCTTGTGGCTTACCGACGGTCATGTCAGCATCGTCGGCGAGTCCACTTCTCGCTATGATAGCTGTGTTTCGAAAGAGTGTGGTTTTCTTCGTATTGCCGATTTATGTGTAAACCCTAACTTTTGTTTACTGCTTATTTTTTTTCCTCATGGGAGAGTACTGTGTCAAATGTGACTACAACTGTGCTGAGATAGCAAAACTCGGGATTTCAGGAGGGCTTCGAATCTGCGATTACCCTTACTTGGAGCCCATACGCTCTCCACCACACCAACCATGTTCTTGGCTTTGCTTTTCTTTCACTTATATTAAAAATATAAAAATATGAAATAAAATGTTAAGGAATTGTCATTTGGAATGTTACTTTAGCTTAATCAGGTTCAACGTCGAACTGTATCCCAAATCATCCTTGTTGATGGTTATTGCTAATAGCAGTAATAGAGAAGAAACATGGCCGAAAGAACGGCAAAAGAGGGGCTTTAGTTAGTGCGGTGGATAGCGAGTGAGCCCTCGGTGGGAGTGATTGCGGATTCGATGACAAACTGAGATCCCGAGTTTTGAACATGTCTCAGCATCCTATTACTTAAGGTGTTATTATTTCGCATATGAGAGTGCTTACATAATGAGGTACGTATGGTTTTATTTCCCTTTATATTGACTTTTTCTTGTACTTAAGTCAGCTATCGGATTTGACGAGGTATATCATCGTGTGGTTGCAAATCTAATCGAGGGATTTGGTTCAACCGCAGGGACCAGAGTCATCTAAGGTATCGATCATTCCTTCGTGATTGCTAAGCTGAGACATTTTATTTGTGTATTTGCATTGTTTGAGAATCTTATAAGAGCAGCGGAAATAGTGACATAGATTGTACCTCTAACTGGGGAACCTTTGAGCGTTCTTTTGTTTTCATCGGGATCTGTGGATCGTCAGATGCGTCGTTGCCTGCTTGTGTTGATTCTGGACACGGGGATAGAGTACGCCGTACTATTTTGTCGTACTTAACTGAGAAACAAGTTATGTCACGCAGAAACGAAAAGTTAAACGTCAACTACTGCAGACTCATCGTTGTGATTGAAAAGCAAGTTGATGAGGCGGAGGATACTGGGAATACATTGTGCTTTTGTCGCCATTTCCAAACACTTGGAATTGAGAGGAGAGAACGAAATTAGTGGTGACGAAAATGGATCAGCGATGAGTAGTAAAACAGCCTGGTGCCTTACAACATCTGAATCTCGGACACTCAATCTGCAGTGAATCAAGAAATTGTCTAAATGCACAGCAGTGTATTTCTATTTTTATCGTTGATCATTAGTAGTGTTTGGATGAATGGAACGATCGGGTATGAACAAGAACAACGACATTCATTAGGATTGACAACTTTCGAATGGAATTGGTAAGAATGCTGATATTTTATCATTGGGTTTAAATCCTGATCCTAGCCGCAATCCTCTTCTACTTCTACTAAGTTTTGCAACTGCTCACATTTGAACATCTGTTGGCTCATCTTTATATTATATACGATCGGTTCATTGATTGAAACATTCCACACATCCTGTGGTATAATCCGTAGAGCTCGCAAAAGTCACTTCATGCTTGCGTATTTTGTGTTAGGGTCGTATGATGTTCACGAATGAAGGCGAATTCTGCGGAAACGTCAGGAAGAATAATGTGACACCCCGTAAGGAATAGTATCAAGCTGTTCAAGTTGTGAACGAGAGTCCGCTATTCGTACAGAGTTATAATGCAAGCGGCATCGATCTCTTGGATTGGCGTTAATTACACAGATACTATTTCGGTGTCGAATTTGGTCCTGAAAAAAACTTATTTCATTGCGAAGAATAGAGAACAAAACCAATTCGTGCACCAGAGTCTGTGGAGAGAATGAATGAATGCTCGAAAGATTCAGTATGATGGAGTAATCCGTTAGTGGAACACTAAGGGTGAGAATTTTAATCGGAATTTTCCGATAGGAAAAAGGAAAAAAGGTCGTAGCGAATCGATTAAACTGGTGAAACACTTATAACCTGAATTGGGTGCTCGGGAAGGACCGGTGTTCGTGCAAAGGCCACAATCGTTACATTATTGTAAGGATTTAGCAAAGGACGCCAAAACCACTGAAGAAAACGAGAAGAATGGAAACTAAAAGCGGCCAATAGAAGAATTTGTATTTGTGATTCTCCAATATTTCTTTCTGCAATACTTGTTCATTTGAACTGACCGTCTTCATTAAGTGTGGGAGCCCCAGCACACGGTTTCATCTGACGCCTGATCGGACAACATTTCATTTCGATGGAGTCTTGAACAGGCTGAACTAGGACAAACTAAGTCGTAACCACAGGGACTTGCTGTATTTTGTTAATCGAAGGGAGATGTGCAGTTTTGTGATCGGCTAACTGCCAAGGTATCTATGGTTTTCGTGTGGTAGATGTAAAAAAAAAAGTTTGCAAATAAATTGATGCAAAAGTGCAGCAGAGTAATATTGTGACAAAGGGATAAAGGTGTGAGCCATGTTGTGGATAGTTGTGGTCCATAATTACAGCGCAGTTGTACTTATGAACAATGTGTGGATAGCACAATCGGTAGTGTTAAAGAGAGTGTGAACATCACCCATATAGGAGTGGTCAACGTTATGTCGGATCGACTAACGCAATTACAAGATCTCATTAATGAGTTGGCGTCTTTCATGACGAATGCCATTGGTGTGTTGCAAGCCACAGCTCCTCCATGTGACTTCGATCGTAGCAATCCGGTTAGTTATTATTCTCATAGTGCTTATTTATTGTCCTTTTAATTGGTTAAATATACTTGCTAGCGCTTAAAAATTCACAACTATCTAGGAATTGGAAGAGGAGACGAACTGTCAATTATTTGCGGCACATATAGCGAGAACGGCGAAGGATGTCGAAGTGAGTTTATAATTTAGCCCTTTGGAGAACCAGAAGATCCCACTGTGCTTAGCAGCCGTAGAGTCCAATCTAGATAGGGATTTTAAATTTCACATCAAAGCTATGTACGTCCTGTTTAAACAGATATATTGGTAGGTTAACAGGTAGCACCCGACACCCGCTAGCACAATCCATTCAGTGTGAAAATAATGCTATTTCCAACTTTTAGTTGGCAAATCTCAAACAATGTTGAGCTTTTTTTTCATTCAAAAAGAGCCGTTAGAATCTACAGAACTTTGCTCACAAGAAGTAAGTTGAACCTGCTATCCTATCGACGCGAAATTTTCATTTTTTGGACTACGCTTAACACATCCTTTTAACGTTTTTATTAGAGCCTTCGAGTATGAAAGCAGTTCAGCAGAAGGGGTTTTGTCTTGTAGGATACGATGGTATTCTCCAGTGTACCGTTTGTGTTTGCTACTGTTGCGCTGGCGTCGAAATTTCGAAAATTTTCATTTTTTTTTTTTTGAAAATCAACTGATTGAATGGTGATGTGACTGGCACTTGACTCACGAAGCATTTCATAACTTTATCAACTTTTTTGTTTACTGCCTACTACAATTTTCACGGTGGGGTATTATGCAAAATCGACCACATTGATGCTGAGATGTTTGAAAACTCCAGGCAGCAGATGCCAGCGGTGAGGATCGAACACACTATTCACCGCGGACACCTGTCATCAGGAGTTTTGCCTGTATCTCATCATCATTGTAGTATTTTATAGCTATCCATTTAAAGGACATAAAAAGTTCAAGAGAAGTTGAAAATTTCTGACTATGGACATATTTAACAATTTAGAGCTCTACAGTTCCACGTTCAAGTGAAAATCATTTCTTTGCGTGACGTACTTTCTGTAGGAGATGATATTTGTTACAAGGAAAGCCTAATTTGAAAAAAAAGTCATATTTACCTTCATTATTGGCATGACGCAAGCGTAACAACCGCAAGAATATCATATCGTTACCGAATGGATTGTCATGCGATAGCGTACCGCTAGAAGTACACCTATTTCTCACAGCATTAGGTATTTCCCAACAATTACCCCTGAAAGTCATCGACCGTAGAGGCAGCTCTACTTTACCCGACTTTTTATTACCTTTTGCGCTTTGCATTGAATCACGTGATACTCCATCCATCTGCTTTCATATTCAATAGAATGTCTGGAATTCCTTTGTATTATCCCATATCACCTTGGAAACGAGAACCGAGATATCTAGTACTACCATTTTTCTCACTCACAGGGTATTCATTTAATACTAACGGATGCAAGCATGACCATTAAAGAAAAGTCACCATTTGAATGAACGGTACAAATGGTAGTCATACTTCACGGGAGATCGATGTTACCGCTTGTCCTTCAGGTGCTAATCGACTCTTTCCCTATTGAAGATGCTGGAAATGGAGACACTGTGGAGCAATTACTCCAGGTGGATGCTGAAAGGGCAAAGGTTTGTCGACAATTCTTTCTGGACTTGAATAATATTCATTGCCATTGTTCCTTTAGAACAACTTTTTCTTAGACCAGAAACGCATTAGCAAAATAAAATATGGTGAAGAATCATCTCAAGATATGAAAAAGAACCTAATCGGTAGCGAGCATTCCACTTATTATCTATTACTTACTTGGTCACTTGGATGGGCCGTCCTGACTTTTTGTACGGGCGCATAATTTCCATCTTTTTTGGGGTTTTGTTGGTTTAGTCGTTGTGGTTCCTTGAAATCCCGATGTGAGCCTATCCAAAGTGTGCTCTAGGTCGTGACCATCACAGGCAGTCGCCGCTCTTGTGGATCAGAGGGAGATTTGCCACCATACGTCTAGTTTGATACCAGGACGATGGTGGATCCTGGTATTGATTTACTCTTAGCTGGTCTTCCTGATGGAAAAACGGACTCCTTCTCAGCTTGCGAAGCCCTACTGGGGATGAATGCTCCCGCTGTACATCGCAGCCCGACGCCCAGACACACCTCCCAGGCACGATGAGGGGGTAAACCATTAGGAGGACTATCCATTAGGAAGGAGTTCCAATTATTTTCGTGCAAAGAGATTGCGACATTTATTGGTGCAATATCTCAATAATTCTCGTTTGAGAACTTTACGTAATGCAGTATTGGTCTCGGTCTCACATTCGTTTATCATTACGCTCATTCAAGCAGTAGTCACACTCCTAGTTCTAGTAAATGACACATTTCATAAATTCAAGAATGTATTCCTTCTTAGAAATTTCCTTCGTCTTAGGTTGCTCGAGAACTAGAGTGCATTGTTACTGATGGTGAGGATCTCGTACAGCGAATCCAGAAACGGTTGGCAGACATCGCGCGCGTTCAGATCATGTCCAGGCCATCATGCTAACCAGTGCCCGTTTCCACCCTTAACAACTCATCAGAGTATTTATATTTGCCAACGTGTCTTGTATATTTTATATTACATGTTAGTAATACCTGTTTGTAGCAATGAGGATGAAACTTCCGATTGGATGATGATGGTAGTTGAAACTACGGGATTTCCAAGCAGTTGTCAAACCTATCATTCTGATGAGATCGCAGACACATTGATATGTTGTAGCCCTTGATGGTGAAATCGTGCTGTTCTAGTTATCATAATTATACATAAACTGTGTAAAAATCCCACGTAGTATCAAAGCTTCACTTGCTTTGCAAGGAAATCATTTGAATCTATTATAAGAATGACAATGAGAAGTTGAGATGTTTTAGTGGTAGAATGCTATGGAAGAAATATTGTTAAACTATCACCTGGAAATAACTAGACTGTTAGTTTAAGGCCTCTTTGAGTTAAAATCACAAGACAGGTTCTTGAAAAAACTTGAAGTCCTTGTTTAGCTCGTAGTGTCAAACGACAGACGTAGTTCCATTGGGTATCACACGACAGTACTTCCTTTTATTCACGAGAACAGATATAAAATTGTCCTGAGAGGTAAAGGGAAATACAGCGCTGCTAGTACAAAGCCGTAACACCCACATTCGGGACTGTTATTTTCGCATCACCAAAAATACGTACCGGGTTAAGCATGAACCCGTTTAGCTCATGATAAATGGGAGAGTAACAACAGAAAAGCGCAAGTAAAACGAGTAGTGTGAGAAACAAAAAGAAAACTAGTGTCAATACAATGCACACAAGTACGAAATTGGAGCGAAAGAACACCGAAGCTGGCAATATGAAACATTCCATAGAATTCTACTAGGAATCCTGTACATATTGTGGACTATCGTGCAAGATTCTTAGTGTTAAGATCTACATGAAACGAAATAATCCTTCACTTTGGCAACAAGCCATCAACGTTCCTCAGGATGTCACTACTGATGCTTCATGTTGCGGTAGACCTAGCTTCTCTCGCGCATATTCCACAAACTGATCGATAAGTACTGGCCAAGCGCCCTCGTCATCGTAGTTAGTGAGATCAGGTCGTATCGTCAGGCAGAAGTCAAGTAAAAGATTCCATGTATCCCTTGAAATAGCTTTCCCATGTTCCTTCACTAAGAACTCCTCCCAAAGTGAAAGCAGAGGAAACTGCAAAATAGTTATGTGTGAAGCCTTTCACTGATAATGAATTTCTAAAATCTAATGAAATCCATTTGTACGTCACCATACAAGAGATTTTAAGCGGACTACGTTCAAGGTCATGCGGTCCGTACTTACGTTTAGATAGGAGGATGAATAACGACAGCGTTCCTCCTCTGAAAATCATGTGGAGACAGGCCTTCTATCTGTTTTATGCTTAATAGACTTATCTGGACATTTCGTGGACAAATAGATTGTAAACTTCTCTGGGTATTCTTACACGCATATCCTTCCTATAGATTCGAGAGCAAAACCGGCCTTTAATTGTATTCGAGAGGTTCTTCCTAGAGGTTCCTTGGTGCAGGCTCGAGCAGTTAACTCCATGCGTACTTCTGGAGAGCTTGACAAGTTAGCAGTGAGCAACCCTACCTCCTTCTATATATCTCAACCCTATAGAACCTTTCCAACCACTTAAACGATTGATGAAATTTCATATTACACAGGTGGATAACTCCTAACGATTTACCGCCTCATCGTGACTGGGAAGTGTTCATGGATGTCGGAATGCGATGTACAGCGGGGATTCATTCCTTGCAGGGTCTCCCAAGCTGAGAAGGCGGGCGTTTCCATCAGGAAGCCTAGTTAAGAGTAAACCAATACCATGATTCACCACCGTGCTGGTAACAAAGTCCCATGGTGGCAAATCTCCCTCTGATCCACAAGGGCTGCGATTGCCTGGGGTGGTGCAGACGTGGGGCAGACTTTGGCCAGGCTGACCTCGGGACTCCAGGGAATCATAGTGGATTAACCAGGAAATCTCCGAAAATGGAGATTATGGTGGGGCCTGCACAACCAGTAAGGACAGGCTATTCAAGTATCAATTATCAAGTACAGGTGGATAACATCTTTAGTTAAAAGAACATGACTCTACCTTGTCTCTAAATAATATTTTCCAATATGCAAGTGCTGTATCTAAATCTAAATTGCGCTGGCTGCTCAGTTTCCCATAAGTAAAAGTAAACGAGTAGAGTTCGCGAAAAGCAGCTGGTTCAGCCAACTCCGTGTCGAGTTCTTGCAAACGTTCACGAAGTTTGTCCATAGAATCAACTCTGCAAACAGAAAAGCTTGCACCTATTGTAGTCACCGAATAAAATATGGAGGTTACGGTGAAATGAAAAACTGTCTCTGACCAATGCCACTACCTCAATGCTGAAAGTCCTTGTTGCCATTCTTCCCAACTGAATTCGCACTGCGTTTGTGCCTGCAGAGGACAAAGACTGCATAGGGCAAGGACAAATAAAGAGATAAATAAGTAATTTGAAGCTGATGATAGGAAAAGTTGATGCACCGCTTCGCTATTTTATAAAAAATTTAACCAAGTCGAATAATCCTACCGAGCTGATTCTTATCAAAATGCCGACTCAAAATACTTACTAGTGTTTACGTAAAAGTGGAAGGAGAGGATATTTCTAAATCAAGAAAGTGGAAAAGTAGCGGTTTCTAGTAGAATTTAACCAGTTATAAAACAAAGCCAAAACGCATAAAATAACATGCTACAGCTATGTCTGAGTACGTGGAACACACTATAATACACCAGTGGAAGAACAGAAAAGTTATAAAATCTATTTCAGGAAAAACCTTAAGTTTGCAGGCAAGTATCAGCACGCGACGGTCAGAAGCATCCAAGTGAAGATCGTTCAGAAGACGTAACATACCATTGGGTCCTATGCGTCCAGAACCAACATCGTCACGTGGATCTGAATCAATAATGATAAATTAAACGGGTGCTGAAGTGTTGAATAATACGACTGGTATCAGTGAGGTAAATGGTGAAATATCGAGGCACTATTTGTTCTCCATTCTTTCACTCTGACCTCCATTCTGAATCTTGAAATGTATACCTCCAAAGCAGCCACAAATAGATTAACTAAGGAAAAATGGATACCGTTAGCATACGCTGAGAACATCTTTTCCAATTTGTACTTGTCTACGGGAGGTTGCTGCTGTTGTTGAATCATTCGCGGACTCTAAATTTTTATGGCTATTTGGCTAGATCTGAAAATCGACAATGACCCGAGCAGAGTGACTTCGAAACCATCCGATTCCAAGCATTCATTCACTTCCTCTTAATGCCTAAATCTTTGCATGCTTAACGAAGTCAGGCGTACTTTAAGCAGGTCAATTATTGCGCTTTTGTATCACTAGTGTGCACACAAAGTCCAGGAAATCTACGAGTTCATGAAATTCTAACCTTATTCAAATGAGGAAGACCTTTTCGAAATATAAGCTGACTTGAAGTTTTACTGATTAATAGAATCAACATGTGAAAAATATTATCACAGATATTCTACATTTCAAATAGTTCCCTCGGTTCGTGTAGCGGTTGTCGGGGTCACCATGCAGTACACATAGGATTGATCCCCGCGCCCGTGGCTCACCAAGCCTTCCATCCCTCTGGGGTTGGCAAATTGGTAACAGACTTGTCTGGGAGGATAGCAACAAAGGCTCGATACATCGTTAGCCCACCGTGACTCATTATAAAGGCTAGATATTCATAGAATCACCTTTAATGAAGTCGAATGCATGGCGCATCTTTCAACGACTAATCAACGGCGAAAGCTTTATCTTTCATCCACTTTTTATCCCCCGGTTTGGTGCATTGCAATTAGTTCAATCGTTAATCTCAAATCAGGTCTTTTACAAACAAAAGAACGTCTTATCTGTGACCAACTCACACGCTTCAGAGCGATTTTCGACAGAAAGATAAGAATCCAAATGAAGATGGCCAGTTCAACGAGACACCCTCACTATCAGTTAAGGAACTACTGCAGCTTACATAAATTTCGCGCTCATCGCCGAATAAGGTGTTTAGATGGATATGGAGCGTACGAAACCCATCTCCACTATGCACAAATGCCGCTTGTGTACCTGATAAAACAAATCCACAGCGTATTCCATGTTCCAGTTGGCTCTGGAAAGACATGCATAGGCGACCTGCTCGCTCGTTTGAGTCCACGTAACGAAATTCTTGATCTGAAAGCCGACCACACAGGGATCAACCTTTTGGCATGGCAATGATTAAGTTAAGACCGTGAGCAAAAAACACAAGGACAGGACTGTACACATTATTCTGAGCACACCACTAAGAGAAACGTTCTCAAACTCTACTGAGCAAGCCGGGATAACTGACGACACAAACCTTCGTTTTTTGCTCCGACTTGAGTTTGTTCATTTGTGAACCGAAAATAGTTGTGGTGTAGGCGACCAAACTGCAATCGCTGTGATTGTTCTCTGAACTCAGACGAAGGCGCTTTGCGGGACGATGCGCCAGAATTAAGACCCTAAAATTATCAAAAAGAAGAAAGAAACAATTACCAAAACCAAACCTCAAAGGGAAGAAGTGCTGGAAAAATCATGAGGATTTTGTTCTAAATTTCATAGGTTTGTTAAACCACAATGACCAAAGGTATAAAGATATATTCGGCTTTCAGATAAAACAACTTCACTCTTCGCTTTTCTCTAGGACTAAGGTCGGTTGGCAACAGTCACCTATTAAATATTCCCAAACTCTGATGAGAAACCCACACTACTAAAACCTCGAAACAAAAGGAACGAAAAGAAACGTAAATCTTGTACGACACTACGGCAGAATTCCACGCAGGGTGTGAAAATGTTTGAGCATGAGGGTCACGAACAAGAAAGAGGTGGACGGACAGAAGGGTTTGCTTAGACCAACAATGATAGCAAGTGGGAGCGAAGAGCCGAACACTCAACTTGTTCAGAGATGCCATAGTTCTGCGCTGAGGAACAGGATCGAGACCGTCCGTCAGATATCGCGCCGGCTCGGCAACGCGAACAATGCCGTATCGATCGGTTGTAGCCGGCGCTGGGACGGAACAGCTGGCGCAGTGCACTCCCGTCGGCACGGAGTCGTCGTCTCTCGATTTTCCACTCCAACCACCGGAGCGTGGTGTCTCGGATGTTCATTTTTTCCGAGACTTTATTCTGAAGAGCAACCTCATTAGCCGCTCGGTGTGGAAATCTTAGTTTTTAACGCTTATGCGACGATATGACTTCCATAGGAGTCATACGAGTCGAAAATGACGGCCACTTGCAACTTCGAATTAAAATCTGTCAGGACTTGGTGGATTGTATAAGTTTCAGTAAAAACATTTGGGATCTGGAGTTTCTTGCCCATAAGGTAGAACTTAATTTACCATAGTGAAATTCTGATTTTCTGGAGCCCATCTTCCACTTCTCTTCTCGAAGGCTCGTGAGCCCATCTTACACTTCTCGAAGGCTCGTGAGCCCGTCTTCCACTTCTCTTCTCGAAGGCTCGTGAGCCCATCTTCCACTTCTCGAAGGCTCGTGAGCCCACCTTCCACTTCTCTTCCCGAAGGCTCGTCTTCCGAAGACGAAAGCATCTGAGCAGGCGGGGTGTTGTTCATCGGAAGCCGATGGTGTTTCCCAGTGTGCTGTTCATGTCTGCAACCTTCGCAGTTGTCTTGGCACTTTTGAGACTTTTCAATTCCATTTTCAACTTGCTGAAAATCTCTGTTCTAAGCATATTTGAATTTAAAAGGGCGCTAAAGGATGGTGCAAAGTCTACTCTGTGAATCTACAGAGTTCCGAACTACTGGGATAGTTTATCGATCGGAAGTTGCAAAAAAGTCAGCTTCATCGCTGAAGGGTCGACGTAGTTGTTAATCATTTCCGTACGTGGAAAAATCGATTCTCTAAACAAAAAAAAAAAACAGTGTCTTTAGCAGAGCTACTTATTCTTTAACGAAACTGCGGATGTTGGAGAATTCTCTCGAATTCTCCGAAACTAAAGCAAACATGAACATAAACAAAACGTGTTTTTTTAGTGTATTTTTTTTATTTTATCTGGTCCGTCTTCATGTCAACTGTGCGAATCCTAGCACTTCTTACATCCAGTCCTTTTCTTCGCATCCATCATCGGCGAAGATCTTAACACAAACGAATGTCATTGGATAGAGGAAAGCAGAAACCAGCGAGCTAAAACTGCAGCTAACAACTTAGAGAGAATGTGAAAGCTGAACACAGTGGTTGCCGTAAGGATGAGATTGAATCGACTGCTCCATTTGTTCGTGGTTGCTAGATCTGAAAAGAACCCGCTGTTTGGCGCTGAGAGGAAAGTGGAGCAATTCAGGGTAGTAAGCAGATACGAGAGAGCAGCGATAAAGTGGAAACGAGATTCCCATAGGCTCTTCATTTTTCCAAATCAACGATATGTGCCCGGTACTTGGAAATTAGAAGGAAAATCCTGTTCTCCATGTACCGGGCAGAAGTCGTTGTGGTTGCATTTCACATCAGACCCTGCCGTAAAAATTACGATAGGCCACAATTAAAAGGTTAACGTTGTGTTCAAAGCATATTTCTCACAAGCGCCCTTTTGCGAGAGGAGAGGTGATGAACCAATGTGTTTTTACTACCTGAATTTCGGTACCACTTCGTAATGCAAACGTTTTCGGATAGGTTGATTTGAGCGTTCAGAAATGGAAGCCCGGTTTTTCTCGGATGAACTTAGTGTACTCTGACTGTTCATTCAATAACTTAACACATTTACCCATTTCCCCTTGTGCAGAGCAAATGACGAAGCAGTCCTCTATAAATCTACGGTAGATGGAGATCGATTACTGGTGCTTCCATCTTAGGCATAAATGCAGTGACAAGACCTCATGCCGGTCGCCGTCGCATTACCATCCCTCATTTATGCGAAACACTTCCCAGATAATCTGAAGATTGGGCAGCTTAGGCACTCTTTTAGGAGGACCATTAGCTTTTCAACCTAGTTGCCGTACATGTTTATTGCTTCCTCATGTTGCATAAGGAGGTCATGGATGGCTTTCATAGCGGAGTCATTCGACAGGTTTGTATAAAGGTCGGTAACCGCTAAAGACTCTATCATATACGTGCTGTTAGGACGCGCGTTATGTAGACGATCCACGAACATCTATCTGTTCGTAAGATGGGCTTGAATGAGTTTTAACAGCTGGGTAAGTGTTAGGATTAAAAACCATGCTATTCTTTCCGTTGGCCCTTCTACACGCCTAATTATGGGTCTAACCTTGGATCGGTAGACGCAAGATCATCAGAGGATACCAACTTAGGAAGGCGAAATCGCCGAAACGTCAGCCATCGACCAACAACAACAACAACAACAACAACAACGACAACGAAGACCTATACCAACCTCGCAGCAGCTAAAGAAGATCAGTTTATAAGATCATAAATAAATAGATACCAACTTACAAGTTTTGGTAAGTGCAACACATGGCATATGGGTAATCCAGCTTTGAGTTGAGAGATATATGATGGCTTTAAACCAACCGTTGCTGTCAATTTGACCCATTCGTTGTTCGATTTTCGGTATTCACTTTTTAACTTCTTTCCAGATGATGAACGATAAAGGGAAGCATCTTCAAGATGCTTTTTCGTTATCTCAGCATCTAAATGATGAGGAATTGCAAACTCTCCACACTTACCGCTAACACATAGTCGAATAAAGACATAGATAATCTCTCCACTTAATCACTGAAAAAAAGTGAATCGAAGCCAATACGCAGCACTCGTCGTGCCTTTCCATAAGCATTGAAATCAATGCACATGATGGAGAATGTGTAGATGAAATTCGGGATCTATTTCGCTCTTAGCGCGAAATCTAACAGGAGCGAACATGAGCTGTTTTTTACTGGATGAATGAATTTCATTCATAAGTTTCTTCAAAAGAAACATCATTGTAGTTTTATTATACCCTTCAATGGGGGATCATAAGTCTTAAGGGTCTTAGGCTGTTTATATGCGATTATCTCTTTAGGTACTGATATAAATAAAACTAGATAGAAGTGATAATGCTCATGTAAGGGCGCGTGTGGCTCGGTGGTTGGAGGCGCCACTGCGACACGCACGTGGAATCGATCCCTGCGCCCATGGCCCACCAAGCCTTCCATCCCTCCGGGGTCGGCAAATTGGTACCAGACTTGTCTGGGAGGATAGCAGCACTGGCTCGATACATCGGCAGGCCACCGCGACTCATTAAATTGTAAAGGCCAGAAATGCATTCAATCACCTCCAACGATACTTAATGAAGTCGAATACATGGCGCATCCCTCAGGGATTGATCAACGCCGAGAGCTTTATCCTTTTATCCTTTAATGCTCATGTGGTGTCGGACAGTCGTATTATGCCGTATTATTGATAGGCTAATCATTGGGAATAAGTCAAAAATTTCACCTCACAGCGACTTTTACGATTTTCTAGGCATACAGGAACTCATTGAGCCTGCAGAAGCAAGGAGAACATTGATTGGATGATAAAAGTATAAAAGGATAAAGGATAAAGCTCTCGGCGTTGATCAATACCTGAGGGATACGCCATGCATTCGACTTCACTAAGCATCGTTTGGAGGTGATTGAATGCATATCTGGCCTTTGCAATGGCTCGTGGTGGCCTGCTGATATAGCGAGCCAGTGCTGCTATCCTCCCAGACAAGTCTGCTATCAATTTGCCATACCCGGAGGGATGGAAGGCTTGGAGAGCCAGAGGCGCTGGGACCGACTCCACGTGTGTGTGGCAGGGCGCCTTCGATCACTGCACCACTCGCGCTATTGCTAGAAGTATGGTAATTAGAAACAATGCAGCCAAGAAACAGCTGGGAAAATGGATCATAAATGATTTGTATAGGACTTTGGTTGTAAAGGAAGAGGTCTCTTTTTTCCATTGTCTTTCCACGTGGGCTATATTTTCACATGCAAGGAATGGAGTATTTTTTTGGGCCACTTCCACTTGGTATTTAGCAAGACTTAGCAGTGGCAAAATGTGCTTGCTCTTCATCAGAGTAGGTTCCTACATTTCTAGAAAGATTTTCACCACGAAACATTGCTGTTGTTGGTTCTGCCATGAGTCAACTAGCACTCGTTTTGCACATTAACTGCTGCTGGATAATGAGTGTTGTCATGGTAGTTGTTATTTATTCGGCCTTTCCTCGTCAGAAGAATGATGATTATAGACCACCACTCTGAAATTTCCACAGCTGTTTTAAGTAAGCCTCGGGGGGAGCCCCTTGAGGATGCGTTCTTCCAAGAGCTATAGGATGATATGAGCTGCTGTTTATCCGCATAACTGCCTACTGCGGACGCTTTGAGGTTATCCATAACAATATGGCTACATGGCTACGAACCACTGATGGCGATCCTGAAAAGCGATACGAGTACGAAAACATCAACAAAACGAACGTCACAAATGCGCCGCATTAGATTGTGAGCTGTGTTGGGTTAACAGTCGGAGTTGTTCATCACTTGTGTCAAATTTCAACACGCATTTTCTTCATAGAACACTTCGTTCTTGAAGGTAATCACAATCTCTTTAATAGCAAGCAGAAGGAGGGATCTGAAGAAATGTTCGGGTTATCATGGAAAATACCACTTTGCGTTAACACCTCAATGGAAATAAGTAACGATGTCTCTACACGATATGAAATGAATGCCAGAACTAATCCTCATGAATCATTTGTGATCTGAAGCATACTGACTAACGCCTAACATCTTGGGGGAACGATCACCAACAGAGCTCACATAAAGCCGCACGATTTATTTTCATGACCAGTACTTCGGTTATCCGACTAGTCATTAGGGCGAGACGATCTCTCAATCAGTGGCTGATATGAATCAAGCACCCAAACTGCTTTAATGTCACGTCCTAACATGCAGCGGCACTGAACTTAAGAGCGGTGGATGACACTGCGCAATATTTTCTTGCATAAGAAGATTACTGCTGAAAGCTTTCGAATTCATTGTTGCGAGTGTTCTTCACCGCAACAATGATACATTGAGAAAAGAAGAAGCGTCTATCCAAGCCTATAATTTAGTGGTCGTTCAAGATTTGTTTGTGTAGCAATTACAAGGTGCTAGGTCTTCCAATGTGTGGGGTAAATAAACCATTCTCACCAACGACATTATTCTGTCGGGATAAGAAATCGACGTTCAGCTTTGGAAGAGCTAAGTCTACAGAGCATGCAACTATATTGTTTTTGGTATTCTGTGTGGTTTTCATATGCTGTGTTTCATCAAGTCAATCCACTTCTGCTCCAGACGTAAACAAGGTTTCCTGACCATCATTCTTTTAGAAATCCCTTGATAAAGGAAGACAACAGCTGTGCGCGGAAGACATGAGCAGACGTTCTTTGAATATTTGTGGGTTCTTGGTCCCGTCAGAGGAAACAGTTTCTTGCCCCTGGCCTAGACAATACTCATCTGGAAGGACGAAAATCACAATAGGGGCAATCTGTTAGGTCCCGTTACCTGAAATCAAAACTATTAGAATCTGCAGGTCTTTGTTGACACAGTAAATGTTCTTCTGTTTTGTAGTGGGAAAATCCTGAATTTCTGAAGCCTGCAAAACTTCCTTTTCGCTCATTTTTTCGTCGAGGTGCAAATCACGAACACAAAGCAAACTGGCAAGCGCGTTTTCGCCCACCACAACAAGGCGGTGTTATCGAAAACACTGCGGCTTTTCTATTGGAAGTTTTAAAAAAAAACTTTGATTTCGTCAACAACTTTGTTTTGGAAGTTCTAATTCTAAAAGCTTAGGCTTAGGGAATGCGATAGTTCAAAATCGCTTCTATAAATCTATAAAATTCTGAACTGCTGAAACCCTCTAATGATTGGAAAATCGTCGTCAGTAATCCAAAACCAGTTTCGGGGCTTATGTGTTAAATAAGTTGAGCTGCGTACCCTTCTCAACGTCGTCTTACAACACGACATTGCACAGCTGATAGCGCCTTATTGTGCTGCAACATGAATGGACGAAGACTCGGTGGCCACTGGTAGCTGATAGTCTGATAGCCTAAACAACTGATGGTCTTTATATCGGGATCAGTTGCTTGGATAATGTGTGTGTGTTGCAGTGCTTAGAGGCACCCTATAATGTATGAACTCACTTCGATGCGGTCCCCACACTTCGGGTCCAGCAAGTTTGTCAGCATTCGCGGGTCGGCAATTTGCTCTCAGAGGATGGTAGCTCCCGATATTTCAATAGACTACTGTAAGTCATTGTTTATACCAAATACATATCCATTCACCTCTACAGTGGCGTTTGGAGCCGAGCGCACGACGCATTTCCCAGGGAATTCGCATGGATGAACGTCGAATGCTTTGCCTTTAGGCTTCATAAGAGATGAAGGGAAAGGTGTTCGCAGCAGTTGCTGGTGTAACAAAATTTACAGAACATGCGAATGTGAACCACTTCTAATTTTATATTACCAATTTTTGCAATGTGTTAGTTACTCCGTCCTCTTTAGAAAGCCTATGTTCTCATCTGCTGTGGAAATCAGGTCGAAATTTTACAAGAGCTTAAAATTCGCAGGTTTTACGAAAGCGGGTAATCCACTTGAGGGATAATGGGAAATGAACCTCAGAGACATCGTTGCGTTAGTTTTTCAAGCAAAAGCTGACCATCAACATCGTCACAACTGCTAAGTGAAGCTACCACAGCGTAGATCATGTGCGATTATCTCTGAATCCTCGACGAGCTTCAGAGGCACATTCGTCGGAGTAATTTTCCACTGACATCATCCTCATTCATTAACGACAATCAAATGGATTTCGTGTAATGCTCATATCTTTGGCAGTACAGATTTAGACCGCGAGCCATATTTTTCTTCCCAATACTGAGGTAGCAAATCGCGCTGGACCTACTTTCGACTCCATTGCAAGTCAGCCTTTTCTTTCCAAAGAAGGTCACAGTTGTTACAGATGTGATAGTGATAACACTAAGTGAAACTTAATACTGATCCACCCATCTTTTCTCTATTTCTTCACTCCTTCTCTTCGGGATAATAATGGAGGCAGTCAAATCCATCAGTGGAAGGATGAAATCGCGTGCAAAATCAAACGCTTCGACTTCGTATGGTAAGAAGACGGACGTGTGTAGCGCAGTGGTCGGAGCAGCCCTGCAATACACATGGGTTCGATCTCGCGCCACTGGCTCACCGAGACTGTTATCTCTCCGTGTTAGCAAATTGGTGTCAGACCTATCTTGGAGGATAGCATCACTGGCCAGATATATCGGTATGCCACTGTTAGTATAGGTCAGGTATGCATTCACTCACTTCTGATGGCACTTCATAAAGTCGAGTGCATAGCGCATCCCTCAGGGATTATTCAACACCGAGAATTTAATCCTTTACTCATTGCTAGAGTTTCCTCTATCAGAGACCGTTAATAACGTATTTAACCACAATTTCACAGCTAACCATAACTGTAGTTGTATTTCGTATAATACCCTGCCATGAAGAAAGAATAGGCACTAGAAGAAAGCTAAAACATCATGATTTCTCATGCAGTTTCATGTGAACTGGATTCAGTGCCGATCTGGGCGGCCAGATCATTTCTGTTGAAGGGTGATTCCTGGTAGCACTGTTAGAGTAGAAGAACTAGCAGAGAGAAATCCTAAGCAAGGGCCATGGTTGGCGCAGCGGATAACACGTGGGCTCACGGAAAGGGTGGTCAAGGGTTCGAAATATATGTGGTGCTGGATCACTTCGACATGGCAACGGCCGAATCTGGTTCTTCGACTAACGATGATTTCTCGACAATCCTATGGCTTATACGGCTTTTACAAAGCATTCATTTGATGTTGAATCTGATTACGGTCAAGATTTTTAAGAGCATGGCAATGAAATCGAAATTCGACGTTTTTCTTCAATAAGCAGACAAGAGCTTGGTATTATAGAATTTACTAGAATACAATAGCTCACGTTCCGGCGATTTCACCCTCTTCACCGCCCATTATTCTGTCCCAAAGGGAACCCTCCAAATACTGAACACAATAAGATTCCTTCGACTTGCACTTCTTCAATTGCGCGTCCATGGTGTCCTGTTTGCATCGAAGAGAGGCACGTAGTAGTCGCGTGTCGATGCCCAGTATTTGTTGGCTGTCCCTCGGTAGGCCGCATACACCTTGTAGTCGCTTTCGTTTCATGAAGATCAGCACGACTCGGTGTTTCAGGCAGCAACGGAGAAAGAATATCGTTTGTCCAGCTAAGACAATTTTCTGTCTTAGTGACGGTACTTCCTTCACAAGTCGGAAATATTCTGCTGGCACTTCACGTATCAATTCCCAAGACCGACTTTTTATTAACCTCGACACTGATTGATATTCGACGTTTTTCTTCAGTAGGCAGACGCGATGAAGGCGAAACCGCCGCGACTGCTTATTTAAGAAAAACATCGAATTATCAATCAATGCCGAGGTTAATAGAAAGTCGATCCAGGGAATCAGAATTCTTGAAGTTTCCAACGCAAAAGAGATGGCTTTTCCTTTAACCTCAGTTTGACTAATCAATATGTATTCTTTCTTTAACAAGCTTGTTTAACTCGTTTAATCGTTCCTTTCACATGCCAAATGTCATCAAATATGAACTGCTGGCTTAGAGGATACGAAGCACACTGCGCTTCTAATGGGTTTTTTTTTCCTACTATCTTTTTGCGAGTACGCAAGTATCGCAGCGAGTATCATGAAAGAAGTCTATAGGTTTTCAAGCTCTAGCCGAACCCACCTACGAACCCAATCAATTGTTTGTAGAATACGAATTGATTGGAAGTGCAATGACCCACTCGACACTGGCCCATCAAAGCATCTAAGTGAATGAAATAATGAAGAAATGAAGTGTACAACTCGAATCGAGAAATTTATTTCAATCAAAAATAGCAACTGAAAACTATTGACATAACAAACACTCTGTGCAGCATTGTAAAGCCGTTTGCTCAAGCTCGATTGAATGTGAATAACAACGATGAATAACAAACAACACAGAAAATGTATGGCGAATGACAGAGCGAAACATATGGGTCCGACGAGATTCGAAGTAACAAATGAGTGAATGAACGAATGCACAGCACTTCGTACATAGAGAATAAATAGGCTGGGGAAATGCCACCGTGGAGCTTCTCCTAACAACACGAAGTACACGTTCGTTTCATGCATAGAATGGCAGACAGAATGTTCAGGAACACTGAATTAATGAAATAAGCAACACAAAACAATCACAAATCAGTTATGCAATCCATTAGCTAAGCGATAGAAAAGAATTTTGGAGATTTCTCTAGATAAGAGAATGATTTACAGAGAGTCTTAACTACTGATTGTGGGCCCGTGTAGTGCAGTGGTCGAAAGCGCAATGCAATACACATGGGATAGATCCGCGCGCTTTCGCCTTACCAAACTCTCGATCTTTTTGGGATCGGCAAATTGGTAATAGACTTGTCTGGGAGGATAGCGGCACTAGTTCGATAGATCGGCATGCCAGCTAGAGTTATCGTTAGGGCCAGATATGCATTCAATCACCTCCAACGATACTTAATGAAGTCGAATGCATTGCGCATCCCTTATTGATCAACGCCGAGAGCTTTATCCTTCATGCTATAACTACTGATTATATGCCAAAATTACTGAGCATCCTATTGTTTTGTATATCCTTCATCGACCTGAAGAAAGCTTCCGACGCAGTTGGAAAGCGATCATGACAGATCCGTAAAATTAAGACATTTCGCTCCCACACCCAAAACTCATTCATGAGGAATACTACAACTTCAAAATAATAATCCAGCATTCTACAACGGCGTTCCCATTTACGTTCGATGCAGCCGCATCATAGCTTTCTTCGATACTATCTTTCTTACAGTATAAGGAAGTAGCTTGAATGTTAAACCCCCAGAAATCGATGTTCATGAGAAACCGGTTCGCACCGATGTTCAACCACGCTTAAGGGCATGAACATCTCCGCATCTTCCCTGGTGGAAGATGAATACAATGAACCGCACATTTCCAGAAGTGCGCGGAAGGAAACAGGTGGCTTTGAGAGCTTGTAAAAATACCGAGGATGAATAGGGCAGTGATCAACCCGCTCAGAGCACATCCTGCTATTCTCCTTCAGGTACTTAAAGAAGAGAAGTACCCAGGGATCTGGAGGCTATCTGTGCAACATTATAGGCACTTAGTAGTCAGGTGCTCCGAAATGTTGACTATCGAGTACCATAGAAGCTGAAGTATCAAAGTGACATATGGGCCAAGCACGTTGTCAACGGGAATGGGCAATCAACCACAGAACGGCGGTAAGCGACTAGCTTCCAAAGGATGTTAAGCACAGACTGAGGGCACCACGAATAAGGTAGACAGATTTCGTTACGGGAAAATCTAAAGGAAAATATCATTCCCTTCGTGTCAGTTTAGAAATTAAAACCTATTGGACAACTCTGGAATTCGAAAAGGGCAAACGGATATTGTTGATGCCTGCTGAAGTCGCTCGACCACCGACCTGAATCTCAAACCGAATTTTTCCCACTTTTTTCTTGAAGTTACCTTTAGAAATCAGCGCGCCCTTACATTCCTCATCGCGACATGAGATCTTCAGCAAAAGAACGCAACACAGAGCGAATAAAAGTAGCTCTTTGGATGAAACATGAAAATCATTCATTTCTAGTCAAAAAGGTTAAAGCATCATACTACTCTACCATTAGAAAAAATGTTCATAAATTGTAAAAGGATAAACCTCTCAGCGTTGATCAATCCCTGGGGGATGCGCCATGCATTCGACTTCATTAAGTATCGTTGGAGGTCATTGAATGCAAATCTGGCCTTTACAATGACTCGCGGTGGCCTGCCGATGTATCGAGCCAGTGCTGCTATCCTCCCAGACAAGTCTGGTACCAATTTGCCGACCCCGGAGGGATGGAAGGCTTGGTGGGCCATGGGCGCATTCCACGTGCGTGTCGCAGTTGCGCCTCTAACCACTGCGCCACACGCGCCCTCATAAACTGTAGCAATATGGAAGCAACTCAGACGTGTGCATCAGAACTCAACATTTTCATCTCATCGTTTCATTTCCTGTTTGGATGAAACGTTAAAACCACGATTCCATTCAAAATTTGATGCACACCTCAACATTGTTCACAAAAGTCCATATGATATTTACTTATTTAGATATCTGAATGACCAATCTTCATTGGATCTGTGGGCCCCAGTATAATTTCCACTTTTTCCGAGTTTTGCTGGTTTAGCTATTGTGGTCTCTGGAGTCCCGAGATTAAACTAACCAACGTATGCCCCAGGTCGTCACCACTACAGGCAGTGGCCGTCCTTGTACATCAGAGGGAGATTCGCCACCATGCGATGGGGCTGCTTGGGGATGCATACTCTGCTGTACATCGCAGCCAGACACCCAGGAACGCTTGAGGCCGTAAACCCTTTGGAGGTCATATGATATTTACCATGAAGAAAAGGAAAAAGATCGATTCCATACAGTACGTATTATGAGCATTAAAGGCATTAAAGAGGTAATAAGAGTTCATGGTGAAATTGAAACAATGAAGATCACCTGGTCAGAAAACTTGGAACTCGTCTAACTAATGAAGACGACGTTGTAGAATCTCTTTATCTTTCTTTCCTTATCATCTTCTGATCAACTTAGTGCTTATAAGAACTGAAAATTTGAGTCAATTCATGTTTCAGTAACGAACCTTCTATAGCGGCGACGACGAACTGCACCGAATTCACAGCCACACCTACTTTCAGTTGCCATAAACACTTTGCAAAATCGTATTCATTCATATGGGAGAAGATGTATGAGATCCTGAAACAAGGCTCAATCTCGATTCTCTAAGTCTCATATCTCTATGCTAATGTGCGGCATCAACTCAAAACGCACTTGGACGTTTTGTGGGATTCAGAAGAGTGGCCGACTGGAGAAAGTACATTAAAGCCTTATGGTATTAACTAATCCCGTTTTAAAGTGCTACCACATCCCGTTCCGATTCGCTAAGGTGGTGCTTTTGGATTTGGTTTGCCCCGAAACGATGGTCGTTAGTTTGTCGCTAGGTGAGTGTCGAACCCGCAACAGTGCGCCATTTGCGCTTCAATGCACTATTCTTCTTGCAAGAAATTGTTTTCAAGTGGTAAACGTTAACAGTAAAAGTAAGATGGAGGATGTACTATCCTTAGTAGCCAGCAAGGAATTTACCTTGTGGTATCGTACTGACCAAGCAAGCAGAATGCCTCGTCGCGTTCGATAGTGGGGTGGTGGTAAGTGCCGACAAGAAACCAGTTCCTGAAAGATGTCCTAGCTTTATTTACATCAGCCTTTAGCCTAATGCAATCTTATATGGCTTCTTACGTAACAACACGCATGATGCTAAGGTGATGTGGAATCACATCCGTGTCATATATGTATATTCGCGGAAGCAATAATGCGGTTTCCGCAATTGAAAAGATTTTTTGGGATAACTCGACGTTAAGGTCACCATTCTATTACTTGTAGCATAGGTTACTGATGGTGAAGAGGAGGCGCGCGTGGTGCTGTTGTCGGAGGCGCTCTGCGATATAGCTGAGATCGATCGCCGCGCTCATGGCCCACCAAGCCTTCCATTCCTCCGGGATAGGAAAATTGGTACCAGGCTTTTCTGCGAGGATAGCAGCACTGGCTCGATGCATCGATGGGCCACCACGAATCATTGTAAAGGCTAGATATGCATTCAACTACCTCCAAACGATGCTTAATGAAGATGAATGCATGGCACATCCCTCAGAGATTGACTAACGCCGAGAGCTTTATCCTTTTTTTATAGGTTGCTGCTAATCCGAAAATGCTAATTCCAGAAAAATGTGGGCTTTTGTGGATTTGATGCAGCACCTTTGAGGAAAAATGAGGCAATGCTCTCCTGTTTTATAAAATCATTACGAGTACTTTGTCGATATTAAAAGTTAGCGAAAACATTAAAAAATAATAGAAACAAGTTTAATGATCTGAAAAGCTGATAAGACAGCCACCGGGCACTGATTCCTCCGCTGACGAAGCACATCATCACCGACACCAACGACAGAACCAGATGAGCCATGTACAGATTCACCGTGCCTATTTTGGCGGCCGCACTTCCGACCTACAGAAAAGAATTTTGTTTTACGAAAAACTGACCTGAAGCAATAACTGAAAACGAAAAAGGAACTTCACTGAATTACCATATGTGAGATGCAGAATCTGTACACCCGTCGTTAATAATCCAATAACACGAGTGGCACCAATGAACTCCACTTTTCCCGTAAGGCATTAGAGTCGTACAACGAACATGAAACCACCTTACATCTACTGCGATGCCTACATTCTCACAGTTCTTAAAGAGGAAACAACCGTCAGGAGCTCGGCAAGCAGCGAATTGCTACACGTTTACTCCTAGCTGCGTTTTCCGATGAAAATATTAAACTTCTTCCTAATTTATAAGGGCACGCTGGAGAAGAAGGATGAATCCACGCAGTACACTGACGACCTAAGACACTCTTAGCCATAACGAGGCGGTAAAACATTGCAGGATAATTGAGACTAACAGCGAAAACTTTGCCTTTTCGCTCTAAGAATAGATGCATGATTTTTTCTAGAATTATCTTGTCGTTTTAGGGCTCAAGTTCCAAATTTTCAAGAGGTTCACACAAAAAGTCCAAACTCTTCGAAGTTATAATGCAAGCGTAGAGGCCACAGATATCAGCGATACATATGACCGAAAACGTCACCATCCTCATTGGATCGCATTGGGTGAATCCTTCCCCTACTCATCCTCTTCACAGTATCGACGAAAAATGACTTGTAGACTTATAAACTGATCTTCTTTAGCTGATGCGACGTTGGTATATGTCCCACTCGTAACATCACGGCTCTGAGGAAGACGAAAACGCCGAAACGTCAACCATCGACTAACAACACCAACAACAACAACAACAACAACAACGACAACGACAAGGAAGACCTATACCAACCTCGCATCAGCTAAAGAAGATCAGTTTATAAGATCATAAATAAATAAATATGTCAACTATGTATGCCAAGGCTAATAGAAAGTCGGTCTTTTGACCTGTAGATTACTGAAGATCAGGATTCTATTGCGGTAAAACACGCACCCTTCTTGCAAGCAGATATGGATTCTACTGATTCCTGTTTAAATCCACAGTGTTCACTATGGTGGGTGACGTTCGTTCATAGTTGGAAAGTGAAGTCATTCTCGAGCGCATATGCATTTAAACGAACGCGCTTTTTTGAATGAGTTGATTAAAGATATACACAAAATATGAATATTGCATATCGTAGGAAATGCAAGAAGCGAATTTATGTATGTATGTATGTATGTATGTATTTATGTATGTATGTATGTATGTATGTATTTATGTATGTATGTATGTATGTATGTATGTATGTATGTATGTATGTATGTATGTATGTATGTATGTATGTATGTATGTATGTATGTATGTATGTATGTATGTATGTATGTATGTATGTATGTATGTATGTATGTATGTATGTATGTATGTATGTATGTATGTATGTATGTATGTATGTATGTATGTATGTATGTATGTATGTATGTATGTATGTATGTATGTATGTATGTATGTATGTATGTATGTATGTATGTATGCATGTACATATATATATATTACATATATATACATATGTATATGTATATATATAGTAGAACAGTGGCGTAACGAATTCCTTCTTGTTCGATGGTGTGCTATCCTTCGAAGGTGAATTCTACAATTTTTTTTGTAATTTTATCTATCCCCATGGGAGCCAAGAGTGTTCTACACTTAAAGCTAACCTTCGGCAATATCACCGATCGAGAAAATTCGATCTTACCAGCGGAAAACTGTCTAGTAGCTAAGCGAAAGCTAGTCCAGTCCAGAGTTTCCACTCTACACTACACCATTTTCATTTATGCGTAAGGTGGTAATAAAACTAAGTCCACCACTCGACCCGCCACCACTCACTTTGTCGACCCATAAACGAACGCTTTCAAGTGAGCACGAAAAAAAAAACCGCATCATATTCTCACCGGTGACTTGCTTGGGTGATCAAAACAGATTACTAAAATTTTAAGCTTACCAAAGAATTCGCGACATAGACGACCGATGTCCATATAGCGGAATAGTAAGGACAGTACTCAGAAGTGTCACGATAGCACCAAACACCTCCTGCCAGAATCACGGCTAAATTTATAATGGATTGATTGAGTATTTCAAAGGGAAGATTCTGTGTCAGCGAAAACGCGCAAATTAAAGTAAGACTTCGGAAAGAAACCATCAGTAAATAATCCTTGTGGAGTAATGTGAGGTCGGCCATAATGTTTCTAAAAGTAAGAATGTAATAAAACACTTGGCACTATGGTATGTGAATGTCTTCTCACGCGAAAATCAGAGTTCTCCAGTGTATCGCAAAACCGGGCCTACTAAACGGTCTCGAAGACTTTCCCAGTTGCTGACAAACAGTCAATAGCAATAGGCGCGACTGTACTTAGGTTTCCCATCTTGTGAGTTCGAGGAGTGCAATCCACACTATTTCCGACCATCAAAACAGCAAAACTACAGCACCTAGTATTGTTTTATTTCGTCTTGTAAGGTTCAGAACGTGGTCCAATGGTTGAGGGCAAATTCCACTGCGACACGCACGTGGAATCGATCCCTGCACCCATGGCCCAGCAAGCCTTCCGTCCCTCCGGGTCGGCAAATTGGTACCAGACTTGTCTGGGAGGATAGTAGGCACTCGCTCGATACATCAGCAGGCCACCGCGAGTCATTGTAAAGGCCAGATATGCATTCAATCACCTCCAATGATACTTAATGAAGTCGAATGCATGGCGCATCCCTCAGGGATTGATCAACGCCGAGAGCTTTATCCTTTTTTACGGTACAGAACGATGATACGACTTGTTAACGAGTTGCTATGAATTCTACTGGAAAATACATCGGGTTTAACGTAGAAAATAACAGAAAAACGTTTCGCTTTAAAAACTACTGTTTATGGTCTCACCTGCTAACATCAATTCCACAAGGCATAATCGAAATATCCCGCGATTTTCCTTGCGTGGGAACCGATCAAACCACATCGGATTGTAAGATGGTTGTTCGTATCCAAAACTACTGGAAGGTGGATGCGGAGGTGGTGGAGGAGCCGACAGTGGAGGTCGGTCATGGCGGACTGGGACGCCACTCGCGTAGGGGCTATATGACGGCGGAACTGATCCATTCTGAAATGTGTCAAAATGGCTAGAAGGATTGATGAATCTAATTACATGGAGGGGTTGGAGCAGAGACTTCTTAAAATACAAGTTACCTAGTAGATCGGCAATAATGCAATGAAACATGTCACTTCTTTACACTTCTAACTTATTTAATAAAGACTTTGTTTAAAATCCTCGATATAAGCACCACTCGCACCACTTGCGTCACTTTGACCAATCACTTTAACAAACAGAAATTAACACGGACAAAGCATTGTCATGGAGTAGATAAGTCACGCTTAGCCGGTGGAGTCCGTCGAGCGGGTCATGACTCTGCACTAATCAAGGACGTTCAAGGGTATATCGATGGCATAATGATAACAGTCTCCGCAAATTCGGAGTATAGGGATGTTATTGGAGTGGACTGGTAGCTCAATGACTGGATGAAGGTGTACGTGCTCTGGCATTTATTTTCCAACTCTTTTGTTCTAGAAACTGGTGCCGGCTGGTGGTCTTAGAAAGAAAGCTATAATGCACGTATATAGCTCTAAGAGTTCCAAACTGATTCGCTGGATTCCCGTCAGCACAATAAGTTCGAAGACGCGCTATAAACTCATAGAAGTGGGTACGAGGTGAAATTTCCACATTTATCCCTACTGCTTGGCTTACCCAGAACATAGTAGAGAACGCAACAGTACGGTCCGTGTACCATTCAAATAAATCGATGGATAAGGCAGAAAGGAAACAATCGGGTATGGGCAACTCTAGACCGAGATCATTGTTAAGGGCCGTAAACAAAGCGTAAAGATTTTTTTTTCGGGAAATCCTGTCAACAAAAATTGCTCATCTAGTAATAATTGCTTATAGTTTCTCCAACCAGATTTCACACTGAGAGCGAACTAAATCTTGTAGAACACATTCACTACAGTGCGCACTGACTTCGATCTATTTCCATTTCTGTGGCTGTTTAAGCTCACTGTGGTCGTCTGCTATGCGTAGTCATACAGAAGCTGTGTTCCGCATCTAGTGTCTAACAAAAAACCGCTCATCGGACTAGTCTGCTTGCGAAAACGCAGCAAGTGCTGTTGCCGATGAGCGACAGAGCACCATGGATTGGGTGCCAAAGTATTTCTACGGCACAAATGCAAATACATAACTTCCAGGTGATCAAACTCCTTCCCTTATCGATAAACTATCACCGGGACTGTTGTTAGTGTGTTAATTAACTGATCGCTTTTTAGGGGTAGACGGCGGACAATACGCATTGAATTCGTTCCGTGCGCCAGATAACGGAAATCACGTGATGTCACTAATGTATTGGTCAACTTTTTCCACCAAATGGGAAAATTTCCGCAATTTAGATGGTGTCACAAGAGGCCCAGACTTTTTCACCATACTGCTCAACAGATCACGTTAATGTGTGGTGCAAATTACGGCGAAGAGAAAAAACAAAAAGACAAAGAAAGAAAACGAAGAAAAAAACTTTTTCCTTAAAACTTTCCTTTTTACTTTAAACTTTAAAAACTTTTAACTTCCTTTTCCTTAAAGGAAAACAAAGAAAAAAAAAGGAAGCAGTCGATGAAAACACATAAATCAACAAATGAATGAGGAATTGAAAACCTGATTGATGGTGATCTCCATGCTGGGTGCAGTTGGAGCTGGTGAATAGGCGTAACGAGGATCGTTCTTGTGGTTCTTCGACATCGCCATTGCCACCCCAGTGCAGTCTAGCAACTAGAACCGAGGCCTTCGGATGACAGCCACGAAGATAATGACGACCGGGGACTGGGCCCTGTAACTCTCAATTGTCTGCACTGTCATTCAGAAGACAAAGCGTACCATCAACGTTCATTAGTCATTTGCATCGGAACGAATTTCGGAAGTCATTCATTCTTGTTAAGAAAGACTACCGCTGTAACTGAACAGAAAAATAACAGAAAGTGCAAGACTTTGATGCTACGATAAAGAAAACAAAGGGAGACATATAGCACCACTATCTATCTTTTTTTAAACTCCATACCTTCGACAGCTAAAAAAAAATAGAAAACAAAACAAAAATACCTTATTTTGAGAGCCAAAAATATTAGAATGTCTGTCCATGAGAAGTTTGTTTACAAGAAAACAAAGGAGCAAAACAGAATAGAAGAACGAGACTCCTCGGAAACGTTTGCGACCTTCTCCTCAAACATTTTAAGTGAAAATGCCAGGAAAGTAACGAAATCATCTGAAATCGAAGTCTGGCAGAGTTTGTCTTTGCAATCGTTTAGAGACGTGATCGAAAACCCAACCAGGATCGCGTTCGATGAGCGTTAGCGGTTAAACTAATCATCGACTAACTCGAGCAAGCCAGCAGTAAAATGTACACTTATCTCCGTCATGAGTCAGACATGATTGCTCCGACCGACATGAAAGGCTCCCACACGAAGATGTTTAAATCCAATGCTCTCGACGAAACGCTAACCATGGGTAGCCCGACGATCGCGCCGTCTAATTGGCTTACTCCGAACTGGACTCCTTGATGCCCACTCTTTCCCAAATTCGTGAACAACTGCCCGCCACGATAAAACGGTAAATCATTGGAGGAAGCCAAAGAGACAGCAAACTACTGAAGATCAGAACACTTCCAAAACGCTTACGATGACATAATCGAGATGAAACCAACAGAACCCAGTGAAGGTCCTAATGGAAACTTTACACCAAGACATCATTATGGAAATGAATGAAGTAAGAAAATATCAAACATAGTGAAGAGAACGAAGAGTCAACACGACACGGTGAACAATCATCTATGTCTTTCACCACGAAGAACGTCCCTATCTTAGTACTGAGTTCAACACAAAAGATCAAGTATCTTTGGGAATGTTTTCTGGATCAACCCCGATCAATCAACGTAACAATAAGGGGCGTAGGAGGATTGTATTCGTTTCCGTTTCCCTAGCATTTTAATGTTGACAGACGGAAATCCATGACCAGATAAAATCCTCTATAAGTGAGGAATCCTATTTATCGCCCTCGGTTTCTAGGAAAAAAAAATGCACAACGTTCGTAGTACGGAAGGAAAATGTCGTTAGGATTCACGAAAATCATTCAGCACCACACGGTTATAGGGAGAACGACAAAACGGGTTGTAGCCGTGGTGTCATGAGGGCTAGCCCCAAAGTGCAGTTGTACGGTGACAAAAAGAAGGAGATTGCTTAGAACATGATCTATGTGAACGTCATGTGACCATTTCAGAACAGTACCAGTTTAACGCTCATAGCGTTCCTGGCAAGGCCATTCACTACGATTCAATGTGCTTAGGGATCAAGTATGGAGAATTATTAGGAAAAAAAAACTGCTGAATGAGAAAGTAGATGAAGACGAGCACGTTGAGGTGAATCATCAGCGGTCAGTAAGCCATTCGAGTGCAGTGTGGTGGACGACTGTATGTCGCCAACTTCCTGTCTGCCAAAACGGCATTGCATCCCGAACGATTCCACTGACTTCGAAAAAAGGGAATCGATTCGAAAAATCGGAACGTAATCGGAACAAAATTGAGTTTCGATAGAGTTGCACCCAAAAAGAGTTGTTGTTAGCAAAAGCGTATTCCCTTCGAAAAACGGTTGTCCTCTGTTCACATCAATGCAAAATACCATAGTGAGGCTAAAATAGTAGAAAAAAGTGCTGAAACCATCTACAACTGTTCTCTACGACTTGTCCTACTTAGAAGACGAAATTGCTCATCGTCCGCGTAACACCACAGAAACCAGCAAAGGATTATCATCAGGTTAACGTCTACTGTTCAAGGAACCAGAAGACATTCAAGAGTGAACTTTCATCTATATCGATTCAAAATAAGGTGGTGGCAGCACAGTGAATGTAAGGTATATTAACAGATGAAGGATAAAGATTTTGCGCTAATCCGTTCCCTAGGGATGCGCCATGCCTTCAACTCCATTAAGAAACGTAGAGTTGATCGAAAGCATATTTGGTGTGTGCTATAACATGTCGGGGCCTATTCATGTATATGGAGTCAACGTTTTATCCTCCAAAATAAATCTGGTATGAATTTACAAACTCCGGAGGAATAGGAGGTTTGTTAGGACCTGATATGGGATTGAACCAAGAATGACGGGTGGCGTCTCTAACCACAGCGCTACACGAGCCCTGAATAGCATATTACGTCCACGAAACACGATTTTAAACCACAAAAATAGGAAATTCAAAAGGCGTCACGTATGGGACTTACAGAAAGCACCTAATATCTTTATTGCTTATCTCTGCGTTCGGAATTCGCCATGACTTTTATTTAACCGATATTTTCCTGATTGCATAAATTTTCTTTTTACAGTTTCTACAATGTCAGGCGAGGACATTCCCAGACTACCATGGCAAGCAACTGCTGCACCTGTTAGATCGGACGGAGGTTTCATACCTCTCGACTAAATTCCTTCCACGGCGATTGCGGTTGATGGCACGGGTTCATTCTCAGCTGGACTTCACGGCTGACAAATGCCGAAAACCCTCTTAGCTTAGGCAGATGTTGGACATGAATTGCTGTACATAGCTGTTTGAATATTGAGGAACATGCGGCCAGACTCAAGACAGCTAGTGAGAAATAGGGTTCAGTCATCAATAAGAAACTGATATCCTCAATTCTCTCAAGTGCTATGAAGTATTTCAATAAGCAAGAAGGATCATACTCGCTTGTAGTAATCACTATCAATGACTTCTATTATACTCTTGCATGAGAAGTGAAAAGAAAGAAGTTTAGGAAAAAAAAAGAGCTTCTTGAGATAAATCAATAACTAATGTTGTACACGTGGGATCAAGGGCAAGTGGGTTCAGAGCGGGGCAGGAATGACGCACGTGCAGGCATGGATGCAGTGAAAAGGCCACTGCTTAGAGGCTGATGTGAAGCCGAAAGTCTTCGGCTAATAAGAAGAGCACGCGAAAAAATGGATTCAAAACCAGCACAGTAGTCTGATCCTGGGATGCACGTTTGTGGACTTGTATTCTCCTCTTCTGCCGATAACAGATAGAAGTTCATCTGAATTTCTACTAATTATTAAAACTGCTCTAGATACACATTTCATCCTAGGTTGGATGCTCTTTTATTCAAATTCTTCTCTGTTCAGACTGTGGATCAATAAGTAAGCAAAGAGAGTAGAAGACAAGCAGTGGCATAAAATGGAACCTGAAGCATTCCTAGTCTTGGACTCATAGATTCGAAGTTGTTTGTTTATAGACACACAAGTTGTAAGTAATGAAAATAAAGTTGGACGTTTATCCAGTTGAACGCAAACAGCACAACCCGAGAAACAGCGGAAACGCATTCTCGATGAAGCCTAATTTTTCGCAGTTGGAGCCATGAATCAGATGTGAGTGATGCCGTTTCTCTACCCCAGCTAAGTTCATCTATGCATCTGCATTCAGTGAGTTGAAGAAAGAGATAAAGGCCATAATCCGAATGAACAGAACAACTAGGAACGATTGACATTACTTCAATAATATGAGAAATTTACACATCATCTCGTTTCGGACTAGTGCGTAGTGCAACTTACAGACAAAAAGAAATCCTCATTGTTCCTAGTTTTAGATGATTCGGAGGTGGATTACCCCATCAAGTCTCGACAGCCCTCGATTCACGAGGAATACATTATCGCGACAACGAGATATTGCAATTGAAGACCAGCAGAATGGGAAGAAATCTGATACAAGCTTAACCTGAAGGAGACAGCTGCAACACAGAGCCCTCACCAGACAAGGAGCCCGACTATGAGGGACCATAAGTGCTACTGGTTACTGTAAAACATTATTAGCTAGAATGTGAAAAGGGGAGGGGTACAATGTCGAAATCGACAAGCTGCTGCTTCTATCGCAATGTTTGCACAGTCGGACGCTTCTCTCACGGCGGATTCACCTGCTCCCGTTGTGTGAGGGAATGGCAGTCAACATAGGCACACATCTTCAAACTATGAATGAGGTGATGGAAGGAAAAAAATCATTATTCACTTCTAATCTAGTCATTGACTTCATTAGTTATCAATCATCAATGTGGACCAGAGCTACACACAGTTTTGTTTTAACAATTGGTTGATTAAGTTAAAGAAAAAATCTCGAATGGTCACGTAGCAATTGTATGGCATACAAACCAGCGTGAGAGATCAAATCTGAAATGATATGGAGAGAAATGGCGAGTTCTGCGTCAGCACTCATCGGCGACGTCATGCTCCACACATCTGTTCGTGTCTGCCCTTTCTGAAAAGTGACACGTTGGCTGCAGAGACAACGATGAACTTCTCAGCTGACGCCACCACGTCCCATTTCGAACTTTGTCATCTAGTCGGCAGGAACCTCGGAGAAATGAAGCTTTAATCCGAAGTATGTAGTCACGACGAGGATTAGTAGCACTTGTGCTGATCATGTTCATCGTACACGATCTATTCATCGTCCATTATGAATCAACCCTTCTACATAAATGAGTCACCTACAGCAGTTAGTCTTCGATGATTTTGAGTGACCCCTGTGAATTATCCAAGCTATGAACTTGTAAGGTTTATCGCTTCTGAATTTGAATGTTCACGGTAACGACTAGTCTCACAAAGCTGGGAATATAAGATCATTGTGTAATGGATTACTCATCGCTTCATACTGTTCAAATACGACGTGGAGTCTTTGTTTACACAGATGGAGACAAGAGTGTGGAATTTGTTGCATTGCCGAGATGGGTAGCTTCGGCATGCCCCCGAACTGAGACGGTGACCGCGCAGATGATCCGGGAACTGGAACGAGAGGGACACACCCACCCTCTACTCCTCTACTTTCGTCTTTCAGGTGACGTATCGTATGATGTCATTCCTTATTAGATTGTTCAGTGATATTGGTGGAATAGGCGAACCGAACAAACTCCCATGACGAACTGCGCTCATGAATGGCACTCGGAACCATTGTTTCTGATATTTTGGAATTGAACGTTTAGGGTCATAGGAAGAAACCAAACGATAATTAACAATCTTAGCTATGCACCATTCAATCTCTGAATCCTTGATACAGCTAGCCTTTCGAGTATTTCAAAACAGATCCACTGTTTGCACTGGCTGGTAGAGACAATTTTTGATTGATACTTCTTGTTTCTCTATCTATCTCTACTCAGGGCGCATGTGGGGCAGTGGTTGGAGGAGCCACTGCGACACGCACGTGGAATCCCTGCGCCCATGGCCCACCAAGCCTTCCATCCCTCCGGGGTCAGCAAATTGGTACCAGACTTGTCTGGGAGGATAGCAGCACTGGCTCGATACATCAGCAGGCCACCGCGAGTCATTAAATTGTAAAGGCCAGAAATGCATTCAATCACCTCCAAACGAAACTTTATGAAGTCGGATGCATGGCGCATCCCTCAGGGATTGATTAACGCCGAGAGCTTTTTCCTTTATCCTTTTACTTCTTATCTCATGGGTGCTACTTTTTACCCTCGTCTCATGCCAAAACAACTTCCACGGATTTATTAGTAGACGTCAAGTTGCCGAATCATTTTCAATCAATATAATTACTGCCATAAATCAACTATTACAATGGAAGGTAATCTGATTGGTAAAGTTCATCGGCAGAACGAACATTGAGCGATTCATGGACACATAAAAACTGATAAGTTCATTCACAGCTCACAAATGAATTTCACACATTCAGGAAGAAAAAACACAAGTAACCAAAAATAATTATATCTTGTGAGGGAAAATACTGCTATAAGTATTATTGTTATTATTACTATTATTATTACGGAAAAGTGAAGTAGGGTAGGGTTGGCGAATTGGTTATTAATGCACTCCACCAAGAAGCAAGGTGCTGGCTCGACCCTCTCCCTAGCGCTCTCCTCCCAGCCACGTGGAAACACCTAGTTCTGCTATCTCTAAGACTGCAAGGAGAGTGGGGTTGACCAGCATTCTAGAGCATCCACAAAGAAGACATAATCCTCAAGCAGCAGCTGAAACAACCCGCGAAATGTTCGAAGATCATTGTGGACGATGAATACGAGGAAAGGAATCGAAAGCTAGAAGTGTCGGGTTCATCACAGCAGATGTGATAAGAAGTCATGTGAGATAATGTCAAATGAAAGAACGCGGAAAAGTAAAAGTTTTAACACGATGTGGTTACAAACTTATAAACGTCTTGTAAAATCTATCATGTTGTAAAGTATTTATAATACACAGCTTATGGGTTTTGTTCCGCTTACAAATCTTTAAATGGGCTCTTTTCGTCGTTGCGCACCACGTAGTGCATCAAATTGAAAGAGCAACGGAAAGGAATGCCTGATTTTGCGTCTGACGTTTCGTTGGGATACACGAAAAGCAGTGGCTGAAATAAGATGCTCGATGCTGAAACTTGAGGATCCCGAAGGAAAATATGCAACGAAACAACGGAAAACGAGCCGAAGCCATCGGAAAAGCCGACTTATGGGCGGTGTAGGGCGGGTCGACTCCAATCAAGGCGAAATTCGATAGCGTAGGCGAACGACTGGCTGGAAGGCGGTGAACGCCGCTCAGGGCCACTGTTTAGTGATTGTAAAGGTATTGGGAGTGACGAGCCTCAAGAGGCTAAGTTATTAGGCTCACTCTATCGTAGAGGACTGTATGATAGACACATCATTTTGCACCAACCACATAGTCATTTTTGCTAGAATATTGTGTAATTTTATCCAAAATTCATAGTCTTTCAAATGTATAGAACAGAATGATGATGAGTTGTTGTGTACGGACAACCTGACTACAGTTGATGATTAAAGGCCATGGAACAGAAATGACTTCGATTTTAACTAAGCTGCTTTGAAAGCAGTCTTTCAGCAAGTGGCTAACGGTGGTTGAAAATCGGATCAAAACATTAGTTCAAATGAGTCAGAATGTCTAAATACCACTCCCTTTGCTTAAGACACTAGGACCCATCTACAGATGGACGAAGTATAGTCGATGCTCAGAGAGCTCAATCAAGCAGAAATAAATCGAAATTACGCATCTTGTGAAAATCTTCGGCAAAGATGGTAATGGGATGAAAATTCTTAACTTATCTATCAGAGTTTAACGAACGTCGATAACAACTTCATGGAGGAACTGAAGAGTCGAAGTGAGAAGATTGAACCTCTTTCAGCTCTTTCAAAAAATTTATAGAAAAAATTTCAAACCGAGTTCTTTTTATTATCTTTATATCTATATCTGATAGTCCTTATATTTAGGCAGCACTCGCTTTTTGAATAGTCTTCTCATCGGATCCTGTGCTATGCAGCCAGTACATGTCCTGACACCTCATCTTTGGCGGTGGTAGTGAACATCACCGTACTGCAGTTGAGAGAATTTATCCGAAATGCAGACCCCACGTGTGACCTAACGCTTTACTGCTATATATAAGTAACTAAACATAAATAAATCATTTTTTCTACTTCTGTTTAGCAAACACGAGGCGTTATTTTATTTCTTTATTTACGCACAAGCTGACGTTTCGGCGGATTTCGCCTTCCTCAGAGCCTGGGAAGGTCACGTTGACTGCAATCTACATGGCCAAACACCTCCATAACCAAACAGAGAAAATGCCAAACCAAAATTTCGATCACATTGAACACAGAGTTTTCGCACACTCACGCTTTCTATGAATCTTCCACTAGATATGTCACGTGGAGACCAACCGCGCAGTGTTCACATGGAAACGTAATAAGCCCGTCCCTTCAGAATAACAGTCTTATATACTGCCCAGTATCACGCGTGATAATGAGGCATTCCTCCCTGGGGTTCATTTTCAGATTCTTAGAATTAATCCAGAACGCCTCGAGATTTTTACGCGTTTATGTTCTCGATTCCTGCGCGAGGATCGTAACCCCTGTCTTTTGCGTTATGTTTCTGCGTCCTCTCCGTGTCTGTGGAGTGCTTGGCTTGCGTTGGTTGCCGACTAGGTGTTCTTTTATACGAACATAGAGTGGTCTACTACCCGTTTCGCCAACGTACTCGTCCTCGCACGCTTTACAAGAGATCAGATACACTGTGCCTGAACTCCTGCAATCACTGTCTCTACCATTAAAACAAATTGTGCAACTTTGTGTTGCACATAAACGATGGCATAGGGGGTTACGAACTAGCTGGCATCTTAGATTACTCGGTGGTATTTCAGTTATCCTTACCGAATTCTCCAGACCAGCCTTTCTTAACCAGCATTTTATAGCCACACTTACTTCATTTGAAATGAAGAGCAGGACGAACGGGACCTTATTGAACCGGAGTTATCGTGGAGCAGTGGGGAGTTGTGGTTTCCTCTACACCTATTCCGAGCTGCAGCTAAGCCATTGAAAATGACTATTTGCCACGCCACGCTCTGGGACTCCTCTCTCTGCTCTCTTCCTGCGCACACGCTGGTAGCGTGTTCGAAACATGTTTCTCACAAGCGCCCTTTCGTGTGGGAGGAAAGGTAAGAACCAAGATGTTTTTACTACTTGGCTTTCGATACCATTTCGTAACGTAGCCGTTTTCTGATAGGTTAATTTGTACGTTCAGAAATGGAAGCCAGTTTTCTATTGGTTTCTCTCGGGTGAATTTAATATACTCTGACTGTTCGATCAACAACTCGAAGCATTTGTCATATTCCTCTTGTGCTGAACAATTGACCAAGCAGTCACCGATATATCTATAGTAGAGTAACGGACCGAGATCGATTACTGGTACTTCCACCCTAGACATGAACGCAGTGGCATGGCCTAGTGCCAGTCGTTGTCCCATTGCCAATCCTCTCATTTGTGGGTGATACCTCCCTATCCTCTGAAAATTGAGCAGTTTAGGCACTCCTCTAAAAGTGTCATCAACTGCTGAATCGAGAAGCCATACATGTTCATTGGTCCTTCGTGTTGTATAAGGAGCACGCGGATGGCTTTCATAGCGGAGTCATTCGACACGCTTGTACAGAGGGCGGTGACACCGGAGGACTCCAAACTAAACATCCGAAATTTGACGTCAACTTCATTATTGGGCTCTTGTTTTCTAAAGTACGGATGAGGAAATGGTGCTATTGGTAGGCCCCCTACTTGTTGTTGTTCTCACCTATTCAGCGCTTCGTCTCTAGCTTTTTTGCGGAGTCTATCTGGAAGTTCATGTAAACTACATGCGACCCTACGCAAGGTTACCTCAGAAATGGGTTCAGATGGTGAGAAACTTGGCCCCAATCCTAATAGCGAGCGCGCCCCGTCAGTGGCAGTCATGCCTCCCAACACGGTACGCCTTGAATTTCTATGCACATTATTTATCCCACTCTGACTCGTTTTATCTTCGTTGGCGGTGTTTCGGTATGCTATTGTGCCGTGTTATGTTATCATAAATAAATTATGTGATGAGAACAGTTACAGCAAATAAGCGATGCGAAGCATTTTGACTGACACCTTTTGAGGAAAAGAGCACTTCATTCGTCTAATACATGTGCAAGTATGTATAACATTTCGCTTCTTATGTCCATAGTCTTACCTTTTCGATTCTCAGATAGCCGTTAAAATAGTAAGGTCAGCACTGATTTTTCTCATTCAAAAATTTCCAGTTGATTGGTCAAGAGAGCATGTAGAGTACATTTCGCATAAGGTCTTAAACGCCCACCAAAAGAGACTTCACATTGAGCCTTAAAGGCAAATGGATGCAGTTTATCCCCAGCGACGGTTAGTGCGCTTACAGTGCCAAACTGGTTTATATTATGCGTCTTATGCAATCGCTTTCAGGAACGTCTCGCACATGTTTATACGTACCGATGCTCATGCATGGCAAAGAATGGTAACATATACATGGTTGTAACCTGCACGTCGAAATGTGTGTAACGAACGGATCGAGTAGCGCATGGAAGACGAATTAGGGCATTTCCAGCAATGCGCACTAACAACGCTCTGACAAAAGTAGTTTCTGCCGCGCGGGTCTTCTCAGTTTTGTTGTAGCAGCTAATCCTAAACAAGGGTAATCAAACCATTTATATATGACAACAATAACTCAACAATGACGATATGGCGACAGCAAAACCTTCGGTGTGAAAAATGTTAACAATAAGGAAACCATTAAACAGAAATAATTTAGAGAACAGCAAAGAACGTCATCAATGGCAATGTATATTACGTATGGTTTGCAGATGAGTGGACCATCCGACACTTTCAAATCTAAACATGTCTGAGGATCACTACGTACATATACAAATTGCAGCGGTCAAGAAGAGAAGACAAATATAGGATACAGGTCTACGAAAGGCTCTCATTCTAGGTCGAGATGGAAAACAGGAAAATATTTTAGGAAATCGATATTTAACCATAGAGGACGGCTTACAGCAGCAATTAATTACATAATACAAAAAATCAAAGCAGCAGTACAAATATAATAAGTAAGAAAACAATAAGGAATAGTACAATATCAAATGCCCAATGAATAGGTGACCTACTAACTTTTAAATTGTTTGCCCATGGATCTATCCCACATGAGAGGTATTATTAGCTTCGCTCTAGAGGGTGACTATTGTTCAACTCTGTTGAACAAATGTCGCATTCGCTTACACATTAAGGTTTGAACTAAGGCGAGGAGGAGCAATCTATCTGGTCTTAGAGGTACTTTAATAGGAAAAATCATTCTATCAGATTAATGGTGAATCAAATTCACAGACTGCTCCAAAGGAACATCTCAGAACTTCAAACTGAGATCCTCGGATTGGAATAATCGTTATGATGACGAGGGGGTTGCCTTGGTTTGTCGCGATAATCTAGACCATTTATGGAAAATGGGAGTTCCAGAATGTCTGTTTTCAACCATGGAGGTCTTTCAGTTTTTCTGTCAGTGACGTCCAGATTTTCGATCGATCACATTAAAGGAGCTGAATATTTCATTTCAACGGACCTTTACATCAAAATGAGACATAAGATTTGATCGCTAAGAACAGCGTAGTATCCGATCCATATTATATCCAAACATTTGAAGAACCCACACCAACTCTCCGTCATTGTCAACACACTGACTTGCTCTGTACCACGCTGCCTATCTTGATTCAAGGCCATTAGTAAATGAAAATTGAGCAGGATCATGATTAGACAAATAAGAGACCTACATGATATTTCTACGATTAGCATCGCTAAGCAAGTGGATTGCAAGGTCACTGTGAATTAGCGTGAGCGCTATTTCGAGGGAACGGAAAGAATGATCCCGGATCACGCAAGTAAGAAAGGAAATCGAATTTCCGGTATACGACAGTGATTAAAGACGCTCTGTTATACAGATATATTCCACTGCCTTGCCTTCTAAAGGAAACTGCTAGACACGAGTGACTAGGGCTAAAACCAGTGTCAAACCCATAACGTGATGACTGCTGGCCTAATGGACAAACTTCTTAGGGAAAATGGAAACATATGTAATACAATTGTGTTTAAAAAAGACATTCATTCTAAATTTTCAACCAATTTATCTGTTTACTGGCCGACCATATGAAATCTGGTGATTGAGTCCTTGTTTCGCCAAGTCCATCGACTCATGAACGCACCCAAATTCATCTATTCTACATCAAATAGGGACCTATGATTTTTTCATTTCCTATAAGCTAGTTCAACGAAGAATGCATAATCTTCTTGTGATCTTCCACGCGTGTCTCGGCTAGCTAAGTGATATAGGCCTCAAACTTAGATAATGAAACCAATTGAAGACTTATAGAGGCTATAGACTGTTGTACAACGCCACAGAAATATGGAGATGATTCACATAACGATGAAGAATGTTGGACAGTTATTCTATCACACATCTGCGCTAAAAATACATTATCTAGCACTATATACTATTATCTTAAAGAAGACGCAAGGGTAGTTTGTCCTAAAAGACAAAGAGAATTTGCTATGGATATTTTTTTTCAACGAAAGTTACAGATCCTAGCAATGCATATCTGTAAAAGCTTCTTCCATAGATTAGAGAAAGTAGTAACAGCAACCCAAATTTTTAACATGTTAACATATAAAGCTCTCGGCGTTGATCAATCCATGAGGGATGCGCCATGCATTCGACTTCATTAAGCGTCGTTGGAGGTGATTGAATGCATATCTGGCCTTTACAATGACTCGCGGTGGCCTGCCGATGTATCGAGCCAGTGCTGCTATCCTCCCAAACAAGTCTGGTACCCGACTCTGCAGAGATCGAAGGCTTGGTGAACCAGGGGGCGGGGATCGATCCCGTGTGTGTTGCAGGACGCCTCCGACCACTGCGCTGCACCCGCATCCTGAGCATTGGCTACAGCACATCAAAATGTTGAAGACATAAAAATTGATATTTAGCGGCAGCTAGTAATGTACTTCAACTATTAGGCACTAATCATAACCTAATTATGATCTTCCACAATGCATTTCCCGCCCTGTCTTCCTTTCCCTTTTATCACTTGTAAGATTGTGATCCAGTGGTATAACTAGAATTGGATAAGTCAACTCTGCCCCTTTCGATGGGTGGCCCCAATAGCATTAGCAAAATTACCTACGTCGGAAAAATTGCTAATTTAGCTCGTCTCCGCCCATTCTCAACCAGTATAAAAGGAGAGCTTCCCACTTCAATCCATTTGTACGTCTTTGTCACTTTCCACAGTGCTTGAACCTTTTATGTAAGTAAGTCCTTACAATGTTATTAGTGCAACTTTATATTGTTTCCTTTCTCCATAGAAAGAGTTGTTGTGTCGTCTTGGTTGAATAGTAAGTGTATTAACCCATCCTCCTTAAGTAAACATGTCTTCTATTACGATATACACGATATAGGCAACTTTCGCCCAATTTGCTTGTTGTTCGTCGTCTACAAACTCTTCACTCGAGTCATCTTAAACAGGATTGACAGAACACTGGACGAAGGACAGCCATGCGAGCAAGCAGGGTTTCGAAAAGGATTTAGTACGATGGACCACATTCACACGTTAACAAGGCTCACTGAAGTATCGCGAGAATACAAAAGACCGCTCTGTCTCACTTTCATCGACTTACAGAAGGCCTTGGATTCAATTGAGATAGAAGCAGTTATGGAAGCCCTTGATAGCCAAGAAGTCCTTACTCAGTACGTAAAGATTCTTCGTGAGCTGTACAAAAATTTCACAACCAAAATTTCACTATTCTACAACGATATTAACGTTGACATCAAAAGAAGAGTTGAGCAAGGCGATACATTTTCGCCAAAAATATTTACGGCCACCCTCCAGAACGTCATGCGGACGTTGGAATGGGATAATATGGGAGTGGAAATCAATGGTCGGCAGATTCATCACCTTCGCGTTGCTGATGATATCGTCCTTATAACACCAAACAGCCAAGCGGAACGCATGCTTGCCGACTTTGATAAAGCGCGTGGAGAGATTGGTTTTCGACTATCTCACAAAAACGATGTCCATGAGAAATGGATTTGGTTTCGTATGCCCCATTCACGCTCAACGGAACGAATATCTCCCAATGCTTCAGCTATGTCTATCTAGGTCGAGACATAAACATGATGAACTACTTAGCTCCAGAGCTGAGCAGAAGGAAACGAGCGGCTTGGGGAGCTTTCAAGAGCATCGAGGATGTAGTGAAGAGAACAAAGAACACCCAACTCCGTGCCCACCTTTTCGACTGAACGGTTCTTCCTGCCCTAACGTATGTGTCAGAAACCTGGTCGCTACGTAAGCAGAATGAAAGATCGCTCAGTGTTATCGAACGCGCAGTCGAAAGGACGATGCTAGGAGTATCCCGTTTCACACAAGTAAGGGATGGGATCCGAAGCTCCGACCTACGACAACGATCAAAAATCAAAGATGCCGTTCTATTCGCCAAACAGTCGAAGATAAGATGGGCCGGATACGAAATGCGTATGAATGATAACCGATGGACAAGAGGAGTTAGTTACTGGATTCCTCGGGATGTGAAACGTACTGCAGGAAGATCACCGACCCGATGGTCAGAGTTCTTCACGAAAAGCTTAGAAGAAAGATGTGATGCTCGACGAGTCCCTAAAGCTAACAGAACCTATTGGGCTACTCTTGCACGCGACAGGGAAAAATGGAGGATTTACTGGCGCCTCGAGGGGATTTACTCGAGTCACTCTACGATCAACGGGACTACGGGTGATACAGGTGACAGGTCTTCTATTACATAACGATCTATTCCTTTAATTAAGTAGCAATTATACTGCATCGCCTATTCGCTCATCGCATCACTTCATATACTCAGTGAACAAGTATCATTTTGCAATCGTGATTGTTTGTAGCCTTAAATAGCTGTACAATATTAATCCTGGAGCATTATTGTCGCTGTACTAACTTCGGTGTTACGTAAATAAGGGTTTAATTACTAAAGTTTGGAGTACAAAAAATATGACCGCGCAACAAGAACTCCTCATGGCAAAACTTCAAGGAGGACAGCAATCCAAACTACGTTCACTGCTCTACTACTGAACCAAGCAAGACATGACGACAGCTATTATGAGTCTCGAAACACCAGACGATTCTTCTTGATAAAATCATGATCCGATGGTCACCTAAGTATTTTCATGCTTTTTTCTAGTCCGAGTCTTATTTTTTTACACAATCAAATTTTTATATCCTATGAAGAAGCTGGTTCTTCGACGACAAACGATAGTTTCACCATTAATACAGTAGTAATAGAGAGAAAAAATTTGATATGAAACATGAATTTCTAAGAGTTCCTATGCAAGTGGGTAGCCGTAAAAACCAACGATACATAGGTGAACAGAATCGGTGTCATACTTGGCGAAATCCTCTACCTTTCAAGCTCTGAAGAAGGCGACTCTGCCGAAACGTCACCTCCGATTGTGTTTTGTGGGTGTGTTATTGTATAGAAGTTAAACGTATGCTGCTTAACAACTTCGCGATTGCTGAGAAAGAGAACGACGAAAACCTCAACGTTCAAATTCTTTGCGTTTTCGAAATTCGGGCATTGAAGGAAAAAAAAATGTGGACTAATACCTTTCCCGAAGTTCACAATATCAAAATATTTACATCTGTATAATTTATGCACTGTTTTAAAGCGACGTCGATGTTAAAGAAACTTCCGTGGATCCACAACTTGGACGTCAAGTAAGCACAAATTTAAGCATGTTTTACTTGGAAGTAATACACTGAAAAAAAAACATTCTTGCCTACACTACTATAGAAGGTATTAAGTTTCTTGTGAATACAATGTTTTATATTCTACTGGGTAATTCGCAGGACCGACTTTCTATTAACCTCGGCATTGAGCAAATAGTTCCCGATAATCTTGTCGAACAAACATTAGGTTTTACTTTATTCTTTATTCCGTTGAAGTTGACGTTTCGGCAGTATCGACTTCTTCAGAGCCGCTCATTACGTGCTTTCCGCTGAAGCAGAACAGCTTATCAGAGTCGCATATGGTCGATGAATGCGATACTGCCAAAACGTCAGCTTTAACGGAATAAAGAATAAAGTGAAACCTCGTGTTTGCTCAACAAGACTATCGAGGACTATTCTGATGGGTTTCCTCTCGTTTGTCTTTGGTTCAAATTTAAAGGACTAGTTTATTTACTATCCATACCTTTTAATCTGTGCAAATCATTGTGAATGTGTCAAGGATTTTTTTCGATCATTCGTTCCTTTAGTGAAAAGATTCGTAAGATTTGAAGATGATACAGGTAATACTGAATTCGTCTAATTATTATTTAGGAGATTCAGCTAAAATGATTACCACAGAAGCGCAAAAATGAGAGCAAACGTAGCTATACTGATTGCTATAAGGCAGACAACATGCCACCACTTAGAGACACTACTCCTCCACTACCACTAAGTGATTATAGGTAAGCGATGTTCAACACATAGTGAGAAGTTCATAAACTTTGCAACTGGATATACGAACCATTTTAGCTGTGCTTCGCACTTTATTTTTATTCAGCGGTACCAGAGCCATTTTCTCTACCACGTCCACTTCCTACCTGTCCAAATGGATGACAAACTCCGATGTCACCGTGCACACCGTGGCTTTGGAACTCCAGCAGAACATCATGGACGTTCTGGTACGTTAGCCTCTTACGGTGGATAACGTCCTCCATTTGTATCAATGTAACATCTCTTCTGCATGATTTATTATACTTTTTCTCTATGATACTTCCTAACAAGAATTGACAATAAAGCTACCTCTTTCGTAACAACCAATTAGGCATTGTTGGGAACAAGCTGTTTGCATGCATAGAACCTGTGTTTTCTACCAATTACTTATAGTTCATTTATGCAAGAAAGGGACAATCAATTCTATCTACTTCTGTTTAGGAAACACGAGGTGTTAATTTATTTATTTACGTACAAGCTGACGTTTCGGAGGATTTCGCCTTCCTCAGGGCCTGGAAAGGTCAAGTTGACTGCAATCTACATGGCCAAACACTTCCATAACCAAACAGAGAAAATGCTAAACCAAAATTTCAATCACATTGAACACAGAGTCTTTCACACTCACCGCTTTCTATGAGCCTTCCACTTAATGTGTTATGTGGAGACCAACCGCGCAGTGTTCACATGGAAACGTAATGTGCCCGTCCCATCAGAATAGCACTCTTATATACTGTCCAATGTCACGCGTGATTATGAGGCATTCCTCCCTGCGGTTCATTCTCGGATTCTTGGAATTACTCCAGAATGCCTCGAGAGTTTTACGCAGTTGTGTTCTCGATTCTTGCGCGAGGATCGTAACCTCTACTTCAAAATCTTCTCCGTTATGTCTCTGCGTCTTATGCATGCCTAGTGGAGTATTTGGTTTACGTTTGCCAGCTAGGTGTTCTTTTACACGGATGCAGAGTGGTCTACCCGTTTCGCCAACGTATTCGTCTCCGCACACTTTATAAGAGATTAGATAGACTGTACCCGAACTCATGCAGTTATTAATGACAATTACTAACAATTACTTATTCGAAACGGAAGAATTCTGTGTGAGAAGTCGTAAACGTATCTTAGGAGAGCTAGTTAGTAGTGCCAATGTTTCATTTCTTCTTCCTTTTGGCACACCTAGTTTAACCAATAGTTCAGATGTGCGCATCTGTTCTTGCACGACAAGCAAGGGTCAACACCTGGGGAGTGGTGTGTTGTTGGGTTGGCTGTTAAATGAAGTTGACAAGGTATGGTGCTTCCAGCACTTTCTTTCTTCCAGTTTTGCTACAACATGTGCTGGGCAAGTTTGTACTATGCGCAACAATATAAGAGCAGTTTTCTAGATCGTTTTGATCAGTCAGTCAGCGTAGTTATGCGAAATGCAGTTTAAATGCAAGAAGTGAAATTATTATGGAATAAATCTAAACTCTATGTTCACTTTTTATTTTCTGCATTCTATAATTTATATGGCAGGGTATTATGCGAGATAGAACCACAAGATTGCTGAGATATTTGCAACACTCCGGACCCGCAGGTGTTTGCGTTGAGAAACGAACGCGCTATTGTCCTTTCCCGGGAGTAACGCGTTCACCACCACACCATGCGGATCCTTCGCTTCGCCTGTCTCTCATTCTATCCATATTTTGCCATCAGCAATCATCCGCCAACGGGAATGATTCGGGTCGCCCAAATCAGCACTGAACCCAGTTAAACTGAAGCTATAGTTATAATCACAAATTAGTAAATGTACTCTACATGCTCTCTTGACCAATCAACTGGAAATTTTTGAATGAGAAAAATCAGTGCTGACCTTACTATTTTAACGGCTATCTGAGAATCGAAAAGGTAAGACTATGGACATAAGAAGCGAAATGTTATACATACTTGCACATGTATTAGACGAATGAAGTGCTCTTTTCCTCAAAAGGTGTCAGTCAAAATGCTTCGCATCGCTTATTTGCTGTAACTGTTCTCATCACATAATTTATTTATGATAACATAACACGGCACAATAGCATACCGAAACACCGCCAACGAAGATAAAACGAGTCAGAGTGGGATAAATAATGTGCAAAGAAATCCAAGGCGTACCGTGTTGGGAGGCATGACTGCCACTGACGGGGTGCGCTCGCTATTAGGATTGGGGCCAAGTTTCTCACCATCTGAACCCATTTCTGAGGTAACCTTGCGTAGGGTCGCATGTAGTTTACATGAACTTCCAGATAGACTCCGCAAAAAAGCTAGAGACGAAGCGCTGAATAGGTGAGAACAACAACAAGTAGGGGGCCTACCAATAGCACCATTTCCTCATCCGTACTTTAGAAAACAAGAGCCCAATAATGAAGTTGACGTCAAATTTCGGATGTTTAGTTTGGAGTCCTCCGGTGTCACCGCCCTCTGTACAAGCGTGTCGAATGACTCCGCTATGAAAGCCATCCGCGTGCTCCTTATACAACACGAAGGACCAATGAACATGTATGGCTTCTCGATTCAGCAGTTGATGACACTTTTAGAGGAGTGCCTAAACTGCTCAATTTTCAGAGGATAGGGAGGTATCACCCACAAATGAGAGGATTGGCAATGGGACAACGACTGGCACTAGGCCATGCCACTGCGTTCATGTCTAGGGTGGAAGTACCAGTAATCGATCTCGGGCCGTTACTCTACTATAGATATATCGATGACTGCTTGGTCAATTGTTCAGCACAAGAGGAATATGACAAATGCTTCGAGTTGTTGATCGAACAGTCAGAGTATATTAAATTCACCCGAGAGAAACCAATAGAAAACTGGCTTCCATTTCTGAACGTACAAATTAACCTATCAGAAAACGGCTACGTTACGAAATGGTATCGAAAGCCAAGTAGTAAAAACATCTTGGTTCATTACCTCTCCTCTCACACGTAAAGGGCGCTTGTGAGAAACATGTTTCGAACACGCTACCAGCGTGTGCGCAGGAAGAGAGCAGAGAGAGGAGTCCCAGAGCGTGGCGTGGCAAATAGTCATTTTCAATGGCTACGAAACTGCAACCCGGGATGGATGTAGAGGAAACCACAGCCCCCACCCCTCCACGATAACTCTGGCGACAATAACGTCCCGTTTATCTTGCTCTTCATTTCAAATGAAGTAAGTGCAGCTATAAAGTGCTGTTTAAGAAGGGCCGGTCTAGAGAATTCGGTAACGATAGCTGAAATGCCACCGAGTAATCTGAGACGCCAGCTAGTTCGTAACCATCCAATCCAACCGGTAGAGATGCTGATTGCATGAGTTCGGGCCCTGTATATCTGATCTCTTGTAAAGCGTGCGGGGAAGAATACGTTGATGAAGCGGGTAGACCACTCTGTGTTCGTATGAAAGAACACCTAGTCGGCAACCAACGCAAGCCAAGCACTCCACAGACACGGAGAGGACGCAGAAACATAACGCAAAAGACAGGGGTTACGATCCTCGCGCAGGAATCGAGAACATAAACGCGTAAAAATCTCGAGGCGTTCTGGATTAATTCTAGGAACTCAAAAATGAACCATAGGGTGGAATGCCTCAATATCACGCGTGATATTGGGCCGTATATAAGCCTGTTATTCAGGTGGGAGGGGCACATTACAATTCCACGTGAACTCTGTGCGGTTGGTCTCCACGTAACATATTTAGTGGAAGATTCATAGAGAGCGTGAGTGTGCGAAAACTCTGTGTTCAATGTGATCGAAATTTTGGTTTGGCATTTTCTCTGTTTGGTTATGGAGGTGTTTGGCCATGTAGATTGCAGTCAACGTGACCTTTCCAGGCCCTGAGGAAGGCGAAATCCTCCGAAACGTCAGCTTGTGCGTAAATAACACCTCGTGATCGCTAAACGGATGTACAAAGAATTATTCAATCAGTGCCGAGGTTAACAGAAAGTCGGACGTGGGAGATACTCTACACATTTATGAATTCGCAGACTAGGTTAGATTGGAACCGGCGATTAGCTTACGTGTTACCCACTGCACCACTATGGCCTTGTTTTGCTCTCCTCTCAGCCGATCTCCTACCTAAAGCTACGGCTGTAGTCGAAATCACAATGTTTACTCTTTATTTACTGCCCATTATTACTTATCACGGAAGGTTGTAATCTGAAATACAACCACTATGATGTCGACAGCCTCAGCTCAACTAAGTATAATCCCGATATGTGCTCACTAGATCATCGATGGGTGATTGCTGATGGCACCATTAGGTAGAAAACTTTCTCATAGAAAGCTAAAGCAAAGGCCTCAGTGGTGCAGTGGGTAACAAGTGAGCATCCGTAAATGGTAATCACAGATTCGATCTGAGCTATGGTCCAAGTATTGCAAATATCTCAGCATCGTAGCGACTGTATTCCGTATCAGACCCATTATACCCTACTGTGAAGAAATAAGAATTGGTAGTAAATGAATAGTAATGTTATGTAATAAGAGTTGAAAATGTTTTTTCCCAGGTGTGTACCTTGCCCACCGATAAAGCGCATTTTGAGCATGCCTAGGTCTTCTGATTATTATAGAAGTCTCTTCAGATAACTCCCATAGTTTCGTGACGATAAAATGCATCTAACCTCGAAGCTTTACTGTGAAAGTACCAACAAATCCACTATGGAATTCGAGCAGACCGTCTAACTCGTCCGAAAGTATAGCAAAGGTAATTTTGGCTACTACAGCGCACTGACAGCTATACATTGACCAGCCTCGGTACGAAATCTGTGTTCTACAAGCCATCGGTCAACATCGAAAAGTCTGGTAAAAAGCTCTATGCGGCAAAGTGGACAAAAAAACGTACGCATTGAAATCAAGATACATGGTCCAAGACATGCAACAGCGTACATATTGAAATAAATGCGCATTGCCGTGAAAGCGTTGGAGCTGCTTACAATCCCTTTTTCCTCGAAAAGTATACTGCAATCTGACCAAGTACCATCCATCTTTCTTAATTAGTCGGAAACTCGAAAACTGTAGACACGGATTTCATTAATGAGCACCGGATTTCATTAATGAGAACAAAGACACGGATTTCATTAATGAGCACCTGTTCCGCGATTACCGCGGTTTTCTAACCAATCGATAACTCTTACAAAGGAGACGATCTGCCAAAAATGCTTCGTAGAGTGCTACTCTCTACGCTTAATAATTTACCAAAAAACTTGCCTACAGGTGATGTTTTTCAGTGGTCACCGTACGCAACGAGATTTGGCTTTGTCGCACTTGCGTTGCGCAATCCATCATGTAATAATACTTGATTCTTGAACGACCCGTCCTCACTGACATAATCACCACTTTTTTCCGGAGATTTGCTGGTTAAGCCATTGTGGTTCCCTAAAATGCCGAAGTCAGTCTAGCCAACGTCTGCTCCATCGTACAATATGGGGCGAAAAGCTTTCTCCATCAATGCTCCTCCATAATATCCCATTATATAAATCGTTTCCAATCTCTCCTGTTCGTTGTCGCGATGAAAAGACGAGTTAAGCGCACAGGTCGCCTTTTATTTAGTTCATGTACTAATGGAATGGGATGCATGTAGCCAAGTGGTTAAGGATGTCATACGATACACAACTCGCCACTGGTTCAATTCCAATCCCCGAGCTCACTAAACATTCCATCCCTCCGGCGTCGGCAAATTCTTCCCAAACCTGCTTGGGAGGACGGCAGCACTGACATGACTTGACTTGGTATATCGATAAGCCACCACAAATATTGTAGAGGCCAGATAATCGTTCAACCACCTCAATCAATCAATGTTTGGTGATATCGGATTCATAGCGTATCCCTTAGTGATTGATCAACACAGAGGTTTTATCTCTTTACTAACGGAATGCATGCGATAGGAATCGAAAGTTTATGAATTTCCCTACTATCAATGACATGAACTCATTTTCTCATAATCACCTTACCATATCTCAATCCCTCACACCGGCTACACTCATTGACAAGTTTTGAATAGATTTTTCTGCTATTTTTTTACAGGACCCGTCATCATATCCAATGTGGGATTTCATCACTTTTTGATTTCGATTCATTTTTCCCGCCTTCATCGTCAACAGTGGTCCTCGAACATTTCGCGCTTTCTTTCGACTGCTGCTCGTGGATTTCATCTTCTTTATGAATGTCATATAATGCTGGTGAAGTTGAATCTCATTACAATCTTGAGGTTAGCCGAACAGGCGTTCCCACGAGGATTGTACGAAAGCGTTAGACAGGAGTCAAAACAGTGCCTTGCTTCATGATCGACGGCATCACTGAGCACTCATACAGGTGATTTCTCATACCACCGACATCCCTCATGTGATTATTCTTGAGCTGGTTATTCAAAAGCCCAAATGGCAAGTCGCAAGGTAACAGATAACTTTATCTGTATTACCTATTGTCCCTTTGATGGTCGAGTGATACGAGCGGGTGCAAATAAATATTCCATCTGCCGTTCTCGGGTTCAAGAGTAGCATAGTGGGTTTTGCTCGCTCTAGAGACTTGTTGAGCATCATACCTTTCTTATAGGATTTTTATGAAGAACTTGGTATCCTTCGTGTTGTGCGTTTCAAATCTCAAGGAATGCACTCGCTAACGGCTCTTGTCTACCAATTGTCATTCATACGCATTACGTGTTCAGTCCACCCTATTCGACAATTTGCCATATAAAACGGCATCTTTGATTTGTGATCGCTGACGCAGGTCACAGCTTTTGAACCCTATCTCACTTGCGTGATGCGGGACCGTCCTAGCATCGTCCTTTCGACTGCGCGTTCAATAACGCTGAGTAGTCTTTCATCGTGCTTACACAGCAACCGTTCTCGTTCCACCATAGGTCGTAGCGTATCATTCCTTATGTGGGGTCCAATCGTAGCGTTGAAATCTCCAATATCAACCTTTAGGATTGCATCTTTTTTCCCTACAACTCTATTCTCAAAATCTATGTAGATCACTTTGACATCGTCTTAATCACAGATTTGATATCCTCGCGTAGACGACGTTTCTTAAAACCAGTATTGATCTACATCTCGTAGTAATTCCCAAGACCGACTTTCTGTTAACCTCGGTATTGATTGACAATTCGATGTTTTATTTCAATAAGCAGACACGAGGTTGTTATTATAGAATTTATTGGGATACAATAGCTGATGTTTCGGCGGTTTCGCCTTCTTCAGAGCCTGGAAAGGTCAAATTGAGATGCGATCTACTCAGCAAAACACTTGCAAAACCCCAGCAGATAAAACTTAACAAATAAATTTGTATTCACATAAGAAACGGCTTCATTTACACACCTACCGTCTGTTTGTTGTAAGTATCTAAGTTAGTTGGTGGATAGCAGCCACATGGGCGGGGACTGTGCCTGTGTCAGCTCATTGGATTAGCCTGAGGTATGGCACCGGGTCACCCGTGATGGCAAGACACTCCTCCTTGCGGTTCATTTTTGGGATAGAGGATTCATCCTTTTGCTGTCTACCTGTGCACACGTTGGCGGCGGTTCGAAACATACTTCTTACAAGCGCCCTTTTAGTGTTTGAGGAATGAGAGGACAGGTAATGAACCAGTATATTCTTACTGCTTATCTTTCGATATCATTTTGTGATGTAGCCGTTTTCCGATAGGTTGACTTGTACGTTTAGGAATGGAAGCCAGTTTTCTTTCAGTTTCTCACGGGTGAATTTTCGGTTTCCCTTTATTTCAAGCGAAATAAGTGCAATAAGTCAGATTTGGGTTGTTAGTTGTTCGAATGAACGTTCATAGCTAAACCACTGCTGACGAGAATCCCGACGTCGCCGACTTCCCCTACTGTCGCATGTTCCGAGGAATAGTTCCCTTTCGGTATCACAGATGGCATTAAATGGGCGGCACCTTCTCGTCTCAGCTAATTCGATAACGTCGCACCTTATCCTTCTTGTCTGCACGTTCACACCCTCTTTGGAGGATTCGCATGCATGTAAGCGCACATTTTACCTTACTGTGTTTGGCTCCAATACCCACGAACAGCTTACTGAGTTTTGAGCATGATTCCTAAGTATACTCACGTGTACCTCTTTGATCTCTCCCAGAGCAGACAGGAGCTTGTTTGTTGGAGGTGAGTCCTAAGCGCCTCCCAGATACTTCCCAGTTCACGTGATTGCAGGCTTTTGCCCGAATTAGCTCGCAGAATGTAATCCGCATAGACGAGAACATACCTACGCATGGATACGTCCCCGTAATTCCAGAAGGTATGTGCCAAATCAGCGTAGTAGAAACAGGAACTTCATCCTCTGTATCAACCCGCGTCTCGAGGAAACAAAGACTACTTTCCGTCCGCGATCAACCCTTTGGCCACCAGTTGAGGACGTGCCACGTTGCCTCGTGACTAACCGGCATGAGATCCTTCTAAGAGTGCCATCTGAGGAAAGTAGTGGATGTCAGTAATGAAATGAATTGATATGCAAATTTAAGCAAGGCAGTGTCGATGCGTTCTTGCCAATGATGATCATAGTCAAATTTTATTCGAATAATATACGCATGTACAATTGGACCGGTGTCACGGGACAAATTTCCACCCAGTATTTGTTTTGTAAACATTCAGGACACCTGAAACAATGTAGTGGACAAGTAAGTAACAGACTGCGAAACAACTAAAGTTGTTGATAAAACAAATGTTATAGGGGAGCAAAAAAAAAAAAAATAAAGCGAAATATTGCGTCTACCACAGGATACTATGCCATGTACACGAAAGAGCGTTCATCAAATGATGAACGAATTGTCACGATGAAGTCTAAGCTAAAGCAAGCATTCCTAGATCGAATAACGCTGACACAACCAAACAGGATATAAAGATAGGTAAAATTTAGCACTCTTATATCTCAAATAATTCCTTAGCGCTATAATAGTCTTTATCTGTTTTATTTCGCATTTTGTCCGTAGTTAAGTTAATGAAGTGCGAATGAGTGTGGAAACATTTCAGCGCTACTAATGAATAACAATTTGAAAATAGAATGAAAAAGACCATTTCAGATGATGCGCGTATGAACACATAAAAAGGAGAACCTGCTGAAGCGAATAGCGTGCTTAAGACAAATTGAAAAAGGTGTGAATAGCAAGTGACCGATACGTGCATAATTGATAATTTCTGCACCATAGATATGTATCAGACACACAAACTTATGAATGAAATACGCAAACATTGGCAGAATTTAAACAATAGCACAGAGATAAAAAAAACAAAGCCGTGATTGCTCTATGAACGACTAATTGAAATTTCATAATGAGACCAGCTCGAGAAAATAGAACATTCAGAAACATAACGGGCGACGATTGAGTGTGACACTAAGACACTACTGTAGAAAAAAAAAACAACAGAAGACAAGAACTGAGGTGGTAATAAGATCAGTACACAGAAGATTCGATAACGTGAAACATCTACACGATACTGTATCACACACTACCATGATTGATAGACTAAACAGCTCTAAGCAGTAATAATAGATTCGATTTGGATAGAAATTTCTTTCAAAGTTTCTGAAAATATCTGTTAAATTTTCGGCCGTTTCAAACCCATTCCATTGGGCAGACCTAATCCATTGATAAGTTGTTGCGTTTGTGGTACATACATGTGTTGTGATCCCGATAGGAGATCGACCTGAATCACCTGTCTCAGAATATCAACAAAGAAATTCTCCAACATACAATGTAAAGAAGCATAGTTTAGAATCATATAACGCGCATAAGACACAATGAACACCAAGGAATATTTGTGGAGAGCATGAAACCTTCAAAACCACCTCGATCAACACCACATTCTATAGATATTTTAGATTTCTATTTTAGATTTCTATAGATGTAAACTTGAAAAACATACAACAGAAAAGGTAACTTTATGCGAATTATTTTCGAAGCCTAGTTTCTTGATGTTTCTTGATTTTCACGCTCTATGTTCACCTTCTTACAGTACACGCCTTCTGTGTCATAATATCCTTCTTCCCTAAATGATTTTCGCCAAATAATCGTAATGACCATTACATGCAAGCATGAAAAGTCAAAGAAATATGACGAAAATATTATAGAAAAACTATTCAGTTGACCTAAATCCCGACTAACATTAAAACAACTACTTCATATTTTATGCAACTAGTAATAAATAATGCACAACAGCTCAAAAATTTGACAAAATTAAAGAGAAAATAGAGCTCTAGGAAGGCTCACATCCGCAGGCGATTCGGCTCGCAGCTCGGAGCTGTGGGGCATTGCTTTGAGACATACACATCGTGCCTCCCGCTCTCGTAGCAGTGCCGTCATTCGCTCGAGCTCTCGGCGAAGCACTTGGTTTTGCGTCTAAGACATATACACATCTAGGAGATACAAAAAAAAAAAAAAATTGTCTCGAGAAACCGCTACTCGTATAATTTGGAAAGTTTCAGGAAAAGAACTGGTGGTTAACCTCTGCTAGTTTGGAACATGTAAGCAAGATAAATTCCTTTACATCAAATTTCTACTCACATTTAACTGCACCTTCTCCTGCTCTAATGTATGCACGCGAGAGATCATGTCGTCGTGCTCTTCCTTCTTTCGCTTTCGGTAGCGGACGGCCGCTGCCTTATTTCTTTCCAGTATTGTCATCCTATAGTTAGAACTAAGTAAGAAGAGAAGCTTTGAAAACAGTCAAGCAATTTAGGAGACAATTACGTACTTAATACCAAAATAACAATAGTAACACACTTTCTTTCATCAGGGAGCATATCAGAAGTAAACGAAGTCCTGCCTCGACCGCGTCCTCTTCCAGAAGACGGAGGATCAGTACTAGAAAAACGTCATGCACCACTGTTATTGCTTGCATATCATAGAATCTTAGTGTCACTTAATAAAAACAGAAGCGAATTGCTAAACGAACCTTCCTTTCACTGGAGTACGATCATCTAGTGAAAGCAGGTGAGAAGAGCTGGGGGCTGCGGCTGTTTGAGCCAAACCACCACAGTTTGTTGAAGGCATTACAGACTCCTCTTGTTCGAAATAGCCAGGCGTGCTCTAGATCAATATGCATGAATGCTACGACTTCCTACCAAATTTTACTGCAAAGATGGCACTTAAAGTACCAATGAAACCCCTTTACTTAAATTATTCTCTACGAATGCTTACTGAATAAAATGTGGAAAGCCGCAGAGAAAAAAGGAAAAACAACGGATGTGGATAAACACAACATAAAGAAGACAAGGACAGATAATACAAGACATAGCTACAAAGTACAAATACCGAAGTAAAAAAAGAACGCACATGTTTGCTAACAGCAGGCTTTACGTCTCGAGGATCCCAGCTTGCTGGGTCGCCATTGCTGTCAGCGGTTACGACGGTAGCGGCTGAATGCAATGCTGATAACAGATGGCTTTGTGTAGCTACCGGGTTAACGACCTCTGAATTCGCAGACGAACGTTTTCTGAAAGCAAAAAGTCTGCACAAAATTTAAAAGATGAAAGTTTGCAAATGAAAACACAACTGTATACGAAGTGCACACACAATACAAATTTTCAACGATACATAATGGCTCACTCTATAATTAGCTGATCCTTATTTCTAGGAGAATGAGCAGGACTAATATTAACATTGCAAGAAGGATGAACTAATAATCCTCCACTTGTAGAAGGAGTACATTGGGCAGCTGCTGCAGTTGCAAGAACTCCAGCAGAATTTGGAGCAGAACCAGAAGGTGTCAGCGACGAGAACATCGAGAAATCGGGTCTAAAAATACATGTATGTCGTATAATAAAAAAGTTTATTTCATTCAAGAACTAATACTAACCACGTAAAATTGTCAACACGACACAATATCCTTGTTCACTCAATATTGCTCGAACGGCATACAAGTGAAATAACTTCCTCTGCCTATTCTAACAAATGGTGGGCAACACTGATTTTTGGGCTACCGCTGACATTGTGTTGATAAATAGAGGCATCTGAGGAACTCACACTTTTACGGCATTATGGGACCGACTCTACCCTATTGCTCTGTGACTCTGTATATATATATATATATATATATATATACCACAAAACATCTTAACTCTCACCTTCTCCAAAAATCAAATTTAATGTCCTTACGATGAGAAAATACGAAGTGTTGTTGCTGTCACACATCTACAGATTCTTGTAATTTTTAATTATGCCGCCGCCCATTATGTATCAAAGAAATACCGGTATTATAAACAAGCAAAAAATTACAAAAGGATAAAAGAATAAAGAATAAAAGATGGAAGAGTACCATACCCAAGAAAAATTACAAGGCTGAGAATTTTGAAAGCACTGAATTTTTTTCAAAAACGCACTTATTAATATAGTTAATTGTATGGAGGCGATCAGAATGCATGTCCAACACTGCATTTAACACATCAGCGGTTCTTGGCGCTTGTTGTGTACTCGAACCATCCATGCTTGACGAATTTGTGTCTTTCATCTGAATGCGTTCCATAGAATTTTTCTAAAATCACTACTTCGCATTTCACGGACCTGCAGCAACAACTTGGATATGTCAGCAGTCTTTAAATTCTCATTCATCATGCCATCTGCGTCCGTTTGCAGGATACTGATGTTCGAGAAGATTCCCGGTGAATCGGAAAGCGATGAGGGCAATTTCAGTAAGGAAAATGCTAAATCTTGAACGATTAAAAATTGAAGGAAACAGGTACTGGCATCGGTGATTAAAAAGCAAGGAAAATAAAAATCAAATTTGAAAACATGCCATTTGTGTTGGACAACGATATTGTTGAAGGGACAAGACCGTTTGCCTCCAACGTTCCCGTTGTTAGCCTTCTATTAGCCTCCCTGAATTTTGCTTCAAAAGGATTTACCGTCATACACTTCTGCATTAGCTCAGCCGTCAAAGGGAAATCTGCAAAGAGATGCTATATGCAAGGTTACACATACGATCTTCTTCAGATGACTTACTAGAAAACATTTTGTAAATATTTCCGACTGTCGAAACTGCTCAGTTCAACGAGAAATAGTTTTTGTTAGTTTAACTTGCCCCAAGTCTTCACCACCACAGGCAGTCGAAGCCGTTGTGGATCAGAGGGAGATTTGCCACCACACGTCTAGTTTGATACTAGGACCATAGTGGATCCTGGCATTGGTTTACCTTTAACTAGGCTTCTTGAAGAAAACGCCACCTCCAACAGTACTGCCCCAATGGCCCCCACAACAATAAACTTCCTTTGTGGGACATCGACTGATTACACGATGTCTGAGAAGAAGTTTCTGTGCACCAAAATAAACCAATGGAAATATGACACCTATAGGTAACATATCGGCCACTCCCACAAACGCACGGCGATTAAAAAACGATAAAGCTCGCATCGTTGATCAATCCCTGATGTTGATCAATCCCACCATACAATCGACTTGATTAAGCATCGTTAGGAGGTGACTGAATGCATATCTGATCTTTACAGGGACTCACGGTAGCCTACCGATGCATTGAGCCAGTGCTGCTATCCTCCCACACAAGTCGGACCAAGTACCGATTTGCTAACCTCGGAGAGATGGAAGGCTTGGTGGGCCAAGAGTACGGGGATCGATTGCACGTGTGTGTCGCAGCGACGTCTCCAACCACGGCGCCACATGTACCAAATTTATTACTATGTTACTACTTTTTATCAAAAAGCTAAAGACAGTAAAATAAACGAGTCTCATTCCCTTGCCCACGAAAGACTAGCTATTAGGCAGCGTTAGAAGTGAAGAACACGGAGAGACAGCTAAAATCTTGGCGATTTCAGGGTGCACAAATCTCGAAGGAATAATATGACGATCTGTACCTACAATGCGTGCACACTTGGATCTGAGTCCTCGATAGAAGAATTGACTATGCAGGCAAGAAGAATAAAGCACGACGTCAACGGAGTGCCCCAAACGAAAAGACTCCAGCCATACGACGCCGTCTATGACTTTGGAGAAGAACTTTCCTCAAAACATGCGACAGTAGAGAAGTCGGCGTTCTCGTCAATACGAGTTTAACGATGAACGTCAATTCATTCGAACAACTAATAACTCTAAACGGACATTTACGGCTGAACAAATGTTGATCATTAGAGCCTTTGACAATACTTGTCGTTTACCCACCAGCATCAAGCTGTGACCAAGAAGAAGTCGACGCGCTATGTATGGGCATGAAAAACTTCTACAAGAAGGTCAAACGTTCTTCAAAGTCATCATTGGAGATTTCAACGCCAAGAATTAGGACCCATGGATTAGAATGGAACGAACAGGGTGAGCTGCTATCTGAGTTTATCACGGCGATCAAGACCATCCATGGCAACTCGCAATTCCAGAAGCCCACCATCAACGCTGGACGTGGGAGTCTCCCAATAGAGTGTACCATAACGCGACAGACCACATTATACTAAATCGAAGATTTAACAAACTGATGTCTCTGTTATCCCACAAGTTTACACGAGATCAGAGCACCGCCTCCTTTGCGCAAGATTTTATTTCTCGTGGAAAGAAGATAAACCCGCTAAATTAAAAAAAAAACGAAGTACCAAAACCACCATAACCTGCGAGTTAATCATCTCATTAGACAGTTGCCAGTAAGATGCCGCACTTGACAACATTGACGACGAATATGATAAACGCATTCACCATCTTCACCTAAGCACTGTGAAAGCTGTGATTTCGAAAGAGATGTCTCACTAAAAATACGTCAGCTGTGCTGGCGCGGAATCGTACGGGCGACCGACAACCGCCAACAAACTTCCGAACTTGCAACACAATAGACAGAAGTCATAAAGGATGATGTTAAAGAAAGAACGGCCACAGTTATCGAAAATTAAAAAGATGTGGATCAATACCGGCTTTAACAACCTTCGTCGTTTACGCACCGCTATCAGGCTAAGACGAAGACGGAGTCGAAGCGTTCTCTACGGACTGGGAGATCTACAGAGCAAAACAAATATTCTTTAAGGTCATCATCAGATATTTTGAACCGACATTTGAGATTGGACCCAGAAGGATATCTAAAGAACGTCACATTAGGACCCGCGGACTGGAATGGAACGAGCAACGTGGGCAGTTATCTGAGCTTATCACCGCAACGAAGACCATTCCTGGTAACTCGCAATTCGAGAAGCCACACCGAGATCAGACCACCGCTTTTTTTGCAAGACTTATTTAAGAAAGGAGAAAAAACTGCCAAACTCCAAAACGAATTCCCAAAATCATTAAAAACTGGGACTTATACAACCCATTAGTCGACTGTTGGGAAGATGCCGCTGTCGATAACATCGATGAAGAATACGGTCGGCTCATTCAACATCTTCACGTTAGCACAGTGAAAGCTGAGAGTTCGAAAGTCACTAAGAGACGTATATGTCTCCAGAAAGACTCGGGCTGATACTCCAGCGTAGAATCGCACGAGCTACAGGCAACCATGAGCTAACGCCCAAATTTGCAAAACAATGCAGACAAACGTTACAAGATCTTAAAGAAAAAATGGAAAATCCCGATAGTATCAACTTATATAACATAACTACTGCTTTTAAATTATGCCGTAATCAGTATTAACAGCGCTAGCGTTTTCACTAATCAAGTTGATTTATTAAATTACCTTCAAGAAGCAAACGGACTTAACAGAATATCTATGGCATGAAGGACAAGTGCAAAAAATAAAAAATACTTGAAAAAATTTCGAAATATGAAAATTTCTCACCAGTAAGCGGTGTAGTGCCTCCTAAACCAAGTAGACGTTGAGGGTTAGGAGTCTCCAAGAGATCAGTACTAGGCGATACGTCACTCGCAAGAATCTGCACTTTCTAAAATAAGACACATCCCAAATGTTGTAAAAGAAAATAAATGAAGAAGAAAGAAAACAATTTCAAAAGTGTTTCAAACGGAGTCTGGGTGTGTACAAAATGAGTAAAATTAACTCGTTGCTAACGACCACAAACGACCACCGATACAACTTCTAATATAATCACGATTGCTGAGGTTCTCAAACAATTACTAGTAAAATCTCGACTGTTGGTGAAGAACCGTACAACTACCGGTCTGGATGCGATTAAACCCGAACACACGAAGAAACTACCTCCAGTCCCTATCAATACAAAGGGTTGCTTTTTCAAACGTTACTCGCCCGAATCTAAAGCACCTAGGTAACTCATTAAGGTCATTCCAATAAATACGGCTTCTAGAATGAACTGATACTACGGATTTACATCCATCAATAATGAAAGTCGCTGGAACTCATCTTGAAAGTAAAGAAATACTGTGGCATATTTTGAACGACACAAAGACCCTTCGACTACCATGGCTTTTCTGCAAACACGTAAAGGGTATTAAGCAATACAATATCTTTATTAAAAGAGTCTCATTATTACACAATGAAACTGCCGTCTACATAAAGAGAGGAGCCTATTTCACAAGACTATCCCACATCGCCAAAATTACTATAAGCGACTCTAGAAAGTCACAAGAAAATTGGAATGTGATGACATGCAACGAAACGAATTAATTGCGAGAAGTGCTGGGATCTACACGGTAGACGTTAAAACGAGTCGTATGAAATATATAAATATGTATGTAACATATACATATATACAAATATATACACATGTACATGTTCACGTGTATATATACACATGAACATGTATACATGCGTATATATACATATACATATGTATCGAGGGCTTATACACATAGTTGGTTATTAAAGATTTTACCACTTATAAGACCTATAAAAGTTGCAGTGTACCCAGAATTAAACAGAAGAAAAAGTCTGCCCTTCTTGCAGAAGTAAAGGTGTGGAAATACAATAAGGTAAGCTACGACACTTTCCATTAACCAATACACTCATTGAATTTCTCACTAATCAATCACCACTTCCTGTAAGTATCTCGACAGATTCTGGAGAGCAAAACCTTCCGTTACCAAGTCCTTGCAAAAAGTCCCCTCGCACAAACGGTTGTCTCTAGATCTCTTAGAATTCTCAGTCATACAAACAAGCAAATTTGTTTGTTTTGTTGGGAAAAAGTTGTAGTGTGTCGCTATTAAGGCAAGTTATAACCTCTGGCTTTCGAAAATCTTCACTACGCCTCGCACCTAGTGAATGAAAGCAGGGCACAAGGCGAGCATAAGATAGCAAATCCTTCAAATAAAAAATCCCTTTTTCACTCATTGGCTGCCTACGATGACATTCTAGAATAGCCTTCTCACGGCGGTTTCATAACTATAGGGAAACACCCTCTGTCAAAGAAAAAAACCAATCAAATTGAAGTTGTGCTGGGATATCTGGTAAGAAGGGCGATTCCGATATCGAGTAAAGTATCTATATAAAAAATAACCAGATCAATGAGGAGTTAGCTGTGGATATTCCTGTTTCTTCTGGGTTGAATAACTTACTAGGTCAAAAGCTGACAGTGAAGCAACAAACACGTTACAAAAAAGAGTGAAACAAACTGCGACAACAAGTACAAATGATTGAATAGCTGACGTATGACAGTATTAGATACAAACGTGTTTGCCCTAATGGGTGAAAAAGTGTAACGAATTCAGGATAAAAGCGGGAATGTTCAGAAAATTACCCACCTTTTCCTTTGCAAGCGACGAGGTCGCAGTAGCGTGACCGCTAGACGTGACTACAGAGGACATGCTTGCGCATAAAAGACAAGCACCATGAATTTAGAGTACCATCATCTTTAATTTTTGCCTGGAAACAGAAAGTAAGTACTTGTAGACAGAATTATTACGAAAGATGAACCTTGAGCAAAATATGGTTTTGAAGATTGTCAAAGACAATGCACGCCGAGGAAAACCGTGAAATATCATTAGATACTACACCCATGTTGCCACTTAGAACCTGTAAACACGACATGAACCTGAACCACTATTGCTGCATGATATTTCAAAGCACCTATATTCCATTTAGTTGTGTGCATTATCCGTAGTTTATACTCGAGAAAAGATTGTTTGCCTTTCAAATTTTCAAACAGCCCAATCTCAGGATGTAAGGAATTTGATTAAGCGCAACAAAAATCGTTACTATCCATAGATCTTTGTAAACAAAATAAGAACTTCTCTACCTCATCAGGGAGAATGTCTAACTTCTCACAGGTAGAGAATCTTTCTTCTTCAGAGTTTTATCTTTGCACACTCGCATTCGCGCAGCGAAACCTCACGAATGCGTCAGCGATGATCGGAGTTAGTGTACTAATAAGATTTAAAAATAGGAGAATTTCGTTTTTTTCTTTTGCTTTATGATAACACAAAATATATATATATATATATGAACATATATATACATGTTTACATGTACATATATATGCGTGTATATATGTACCAAAAAATATATTACAAACCACATATTGTTGCATAGAATCAAAAGTCAATATTTAACTAACAACTATATTGTTAGTTTCCAGTCGTTCTGAACTTCACAGAACGAAAGCAATCACACGATGTATGCGGACTACTACCGGAGAGCCACCGAGTACTCGACATCGAAATGCTACTACTACGTCACTCTGTACGATGCAAATAAGACAAGATGTTCTGGTAGTTGAAGAAATGTGCGACGAAAGAATACAATTGTGCTCAGTATTTCGAGGACCGTTTCTGGATGAGAATAGTGGGTAGGATTCGAAGAAGGTGTAATCTGCCGAAACATCAGGTTTCATGTGAATAAAGTAAAGTAACGATGCCGTGGTTGTTCATCAAGGATACATTGAACTATCTAATCAACGCCCAGATTAACAAAAAATTAGCCTTAGTACTGTCAGTCTTACCCATCAGTACAGTTGGTAAACCACTAACTAATTCTGAACAATAAAACTGACTAAATTGTTAATAATAGAACGCCATTTTATTTTACATACCGTGTCAGCTTCTTTGGCAACTTCAATAGCACATGCCGTTTCAGCTGACCCTCCTCCATAAACGATACGGTCATCTCGAACCAAATTGCGAATAGCGCACAATGCATCGTGCAAAGAACGCTTGGCCTCATGTTTTGAAGATTGTCAAAGACAATGCACGCCGAGGAAAACCGTGAAATATCATTAGATACTAACACCAAATATAAATCATTTTTATGCAAACAAAGAGAAAAAAAAGCAAACAAGTTAAAATATGCAGAAACAATTAAACAATGGCCTACAAACAAAACTGATGCCGAGTAGTACAAACGCTCAGTGAGAGTCAGCACTGTACCACATCGAATGGGCTTCTGGCAGACGGCGCATAAACATTAACAAGGATAGTTAGGAAGAGATGGAAACTTCTTCTTAGAATGCCATGAGAAAGAATGAACATATTTCGGAACTACAAAGCCAACAAGAGTTCACAACGGAGTAAAAGTCAAAAAGTCCACAACAGTAATGCTACACGACTCTAAACCACAGTCAAGTAGTATTCAGTGACTCTGTTCTTCGTCGTTTGGAACTCTTACGTCATCGATTTTTAAGATCATACGTACGACCTTAAAAGAAAATCGATTACTATACATCAAATGCTTACAGAATGTGTTAATAATTACAGATATTTCTTAGCAATACACGTCCTGTGTGGCAAGCAAAGATTCGCAGCGAAAGTTTTCTTTTCTCAAATCAAATCAAACTCTATTACCTGAGTAGCCAAAGAGATTTGTTCTCTCTTCGATGCGAGGGTCTCGATGACTTTTTGCTGCTTCATGTCGTTGGTACCATTAAACATGGCATCAATCCCAAGATAAGGTTTACCCGTTTCGATTTGTTTTGCCTGAAGTATGCAAATGTCCCAAAAGACGGTTTCGTATATTGCATGTTACAAAACAGAAATTTAGTTCACAAACCTTTAAATCGGTAAGTGAATCAATGGGAGCTAGACCACTGTTCTCAGCCAATGCCATTGGTATGGTTTCCAGGGCATCTGCGAATGCCCGGAATGCGTACTGCTCGACGCCTTCAATCTGAAATCTGATTTCATCATTAACAATAAAATTATAGTCGAGAAAAGCGCTCGGCACTGAGCAATCATCGAGAAATGTGCCTTGCACTTAACTTCATCAAGCATTGTGAAGCTGATTAAATCCTTATCTAGTATACACACGACTTACAGGTGCCCTACCCATGTAATAAATCCGCGTTTTTATAATCTCAGATAATCTACTGACAACCTGCCTATCCCAGAATGATGGAAAGCTTAGTGAGCATGAGGCACGGGATCGATCTATCGACCAACACACTGTGTACTGCAGAACACCTCTTAGCATAGCGTTAATCGCGCCTTTATAGCCAATAATCATTCGAATTTTAGAACAATCGCTATCGGTGGAATATTGGGAATCGACGAAGAAAAAGAAAAGGAAATCGAAGAACTTGTTTTGAAATGGTGTGTAATTAATCACAATTGTGAAAACATTTAGGACAAGAGTAGGTAGGTCATAGACGACAGATATGTTGTTGAACATATTTTAGTTTCCAACTTTAAACAACAAAGCTCATTCATCGAACTCCGTTGGCTTCAAGAACACAGAAGACATTCAATTGATCTGAGATTCTACTCTTCCATTTTTAAAACGAAACGTACATATATGATTAGCTTGGCTCTGCCGTGGTATAAGTTTTAGCGCTGCTGAGCAAGTCAACAAGCATTTGAATACTTTTCTAGTACATAAACATTATTTAAACACTTCGTAATATTCATTTACTTAGTGTTTGAATTCTCGTTGAGTAATCGCAGGAAATGTTTTCACTTCGAAAGTATCCTAGTCGGAAGACAATAAATTTCGACTCGATCCACAAGAACAGGCAAATTGGTGGGCTGCGACGTCGAAAGACGTGGAAACGCTCTAACACGAAAAACACATGCCAGAATTTCAGAACAACAATGCACAAACCAGCATTCGACATATTGGTGAGAAAAGCCGACACATCCTTAAGTCGTAATCCGATCCGTACAGCAATGGGAGTATCTCTATGGAGAGTGGTTGCAAAATCACAACAGGAATGCAATTGCTTGGAACTGCAAGGAATCTTGGAAGAGGCTATCTCCATCTAAGTATTTTAGTGACACAAGAACAGTGTTTCGAAAAAATTAGGTAGTTGGTTAACAAATTTGCCACGATGTCCAATTTTCGTCCGCTCTGCCGGTATTGGCCAATTTCACGGACCTGTAGAAATAACTTGCGGTATCGCTCTGCTAGTATAAATAGACTTTCCAAAACGTTATTTTAGGTTCGTCTAAAGGCCAAAAGTTTCGTTTCGATTCTTTTATTTCCAGGAATGAACAGGATTTCCTAAAGACTGAGAGCAGTAATTAAGTGTCAAAAATACAACACAAGATGGCAGCCGATAATGCACCATATCACATCTTGCTAGATGAAATATCGCGTTTTCAATTGCTTCTTTTCTTGAAATACGAGTCTCGAGAAACAAAGTCGAGACAAATGAATGCTTT
>MQTX01000221.1:466459-478959 GCA_009735665.1 Angiostrongylus cantonensis | reverse complement strand
GAACGGTGGGAATACGTAGAGATGAGAGAATGACATGTTGTCCAAGAGTCCAAAACACGTAAACAAATGCAGATGCAAACCTTTCCTTCCACTTTGATTAACTCGAAATTCACGTCATGAGTCTCGAGATCGGCCACTGATAGCACCGCATCAACGGCAATTTCGGCAAACTGCCGGATGCATCGATTCACGCTAAAATTTATGCGTATATAGAAGAAAATGACACTATCTACCGATGTTAACACTACAAAACTATAAGTGTGCCTGTACTTCCACTAACATCTTGCTTCTCAACGACGTCTGTGCGGTCTCCACCAGGCGCTCCCTGTTGGCGACGGGAAATTTGTCAGCGATTTTGTCCAGAGTTTGCAGCGCCTTAATACTCAATATTTGATAAATACAACAATTTTTTCAATAACAGTTTCCACTATTACGCACTGTCACCTATCAATTACTTAGAGTACTTTCAGTAACATCACCTCATTATTACCCTTATTTTACTACTACTAATAGTTGCGCCACCATTACCGTTTAATGAAGTCAGAATAACAAAAATTTAGCACAAGAAAAATATCGGGGTAAGATCACTAAGTACTGATACATTTCCCAACAGCGTTTGTAAAACTACACACATTCGCATATTTCTGTCGGATGATAGGTTGATTAATCGGATAAGAGTCAGGCAACAAAATCTTTTTAGTGAAAGAGCACCTTTTTGCAAGCAAGGTCAAATCCATCGGCAATTTTCGTCGGATGAATTCCACGGTCCAGCAAACGTTCAGCTTCTTCAAGAAGCGCACCAGCAAGAACTGTAAAATTAAAGATTAATAGCGCAAAAATAACAATAAACGAATTTTGTGAAAGACACAACTGCACCGAGAATTAACAATCAAGCGCATTATTTTCAAACCAATTTTATAAACCGAACGTAAATACAATGTCTCATCTGAAGAAAAATAACAACGTATAGAAAGACCTTGACTTTCAAATTCTCCCGATCGCAAGAATGAACACGAATTTGGTTCAGATCTAAAAATTCACAGCCAGCATTGTGAAAAGGAGTAACGTGGACGTCACTCGATATAATACATCATTAGATGAACGACAAACAAGCCTCCTCTGTATATTAAATGGAGATGTAGCAAGTTTATCCGCGATTAAACTGCAGAGAAAATCCGCCGACTTTGGCTGATTGACGGCGAATTAGCGTGTCTCAAATCATTAATATTAACGTCAATGATAAGAAAAACGAAAAAGACAGACATTGTACACATATATTAAGGCTAATGGCGAAAAAAGAAGACATTTAAAAGGGGGCATAATTAGCACAAATTGTCGAAGTCAAGTGCTCAGATTCACAAGTTGTTAATAAATCATATGACGTTGGGAAAGTAAAGCAGGATTTCAACCCGTATTCTTTAAAAGTTGTACCTCAGCTCAGAATAACCTATTAATCGGAATAAAAACCATTAGATATTACTGACGTCTGCCTATGAGAAACACCTTTATTCCAGCTTCGTATAACTCCAAAATTCTCGAGGCGAAGAAGTCGCTAAAGGCAGTTTCATTCTCGATTTGATTCCAGACGCATTTCTCGGATAGGAAGTTTTCAACATACTTGAAGAAGCGGGAAGCAGTAGACAAGAGGTCAGGCGAGTATAATAAATGAGGCAGTTTAGGAGACCAGCTCGGAGCTTTGCAATGTAGGTAGTGCCTCGTGCAACCAATCTGGACGACATCCATTTGTCTGTCCAGCTTTCTTGGTTTCCAATTTTTTTTTTGACGTTCCGAAACAGATGAGATGCTTACATCGAATTCTTCTACAAGTTATCCAACAGTTATGGGAGTATTTACTTCCACCACAAAACCTTATATTCACCGCCGTCAAGGGTAGAATGAGGACCGCAAACTTCCTCATCTTCAAGGTCGAATTTGCCAGGACGAAATCTTTGGAACCAACGGAGCACTCTTAATGCGTTAATACTTCCTTAGCCCCATAGCTCATTGTTTCGAGCCGTTTGCAAGGCGTTCAACCGAGTTTTAATTCGTAGATGTAAATGTGTCGAACCTTTATTTTGACATCTCAAATTCCAACAAACTTGAAATTGTTAAAGGTACACTTCAAAGAGCGAGCGAAAATGTATGAATTTCGAATTGTATGCGTAATATTAGATCATGAGAAAAACTACTGCTAAAACATATATGAGAAAGACATCGATTAAAAGTCCATTAATTCTACAATTTCCGAACAACCTGATAGGAACCGCTCTTAAATCTCTGCTTCATAACAGTGAAGCGTGAGGAACTCCCAACGTCAGAGCATTACAAGATTGTTGCCTATTTGGTACTAAGTTATGGAATTCCAAGAGGAGTTGAATTATTCTTTTTTTTTAGACTAAGCATATCTCTGATGTGAAGTATAACAAGAGCGGTGACACTTTGAAATCAAGCCAAAAGTTGAGAGGTACGCTGCTCAACTAGCAATAAACCGTTGACTGTCTTCCTTTGTTTCTTTCCAAACATGATAATTAATATACACCAGTTAGAAATATTTTCGAACTTCATCAGATCCTACATACTAGGTTATTTAGCAAAATACTGTCAAGTGTGGCAGCACAAACGATGATGAATTTCGAAGATAGATGGAAATTAATAAGTATGCATTGAATAAAAAACGATGTAAAAATTACGAAACGACACTTCCTATAAAACATTAAGCATCTGATATGGTCCATTAATTGCAGTTAACTAGACTTAACGCCAGTAAATCCCATTCCATCCGTCACACGCCAGAACTGCTCAATATAAGTCACTTGCCTAAGTGTCGCAAAAAGCATGAACATTGACAGTACATCTTTTAAACTGTTATTGCCCAGCAGACGTCTGCGTTGATAACAGCGTACTGCGATGACATATGATCACTACCTGTGCTTTTTGATGGAAGCGTCGGACAACTCCTCAGCTCGCTGACCTGCTGAAGTTAATAATAACCCATTGAACATCGTTGGTCTATTGACCGGGTGCATCTACTAGCCACGATAAGGCGGTGAAGGAACAGACATTCCGAATTTGTCGTCTACAGAACCATAGTTTTAAGCCAAAGAAGACAAATTGACTACCTAATGAGTATTAATACAATCAGGATAAACACAAAGTGCTGGCAGTTTTCTAATAACTTTCCGATCCGGTTTTCAAATAGCTTTAATATTCTATGGACTCCGAGCTCATCGAACCAATCATCGCTCTGAGGAAGTACGGCAAACTAGTACCGAACTTTCCCGGGGAAAAATTATTCTCTGCAATCCAAGCGATAGGACTCCAAAGAATCGGCTCCACCACCATTCTACGCCATTCACCATGAAATGAAAGTCTGCAAGAAGCAGCTAATACCACACGAAAAGTTGGAAGACCTCGGTGAATGATGGATGCGAGGAAATGAATCTGGGACCCGCACAGTACGTGTAAAAAACGGACTGTATAGAACAAAACAAAAACCTATGAACTATGCTTAGATAGAATTTGTGTAAAATCAAATGTATATTCCCAAGTTGTTTACAACTTAGACTTTCAAAAATAAGAACAAGACTGACACTTTTCAAAATGTTTCATGCGAGAAACCCCGCCCTTACCAGACAAGCATTGGTCCCCACTCTGAGGCCAGCATCCGTGTGGAAATTCAAAAAATTTTCACGAATGAGGAATCTAAAACAGCGGAAACGGAACCAATCAAGAAAGTGCTTGGTGAGTGACGAAGTACTCTAGCAATACGTAATGGCAGGTTACTTGAATACGATGAAATATCACGTTATTCGAAATGCAGGACTTCGAATTCCATTCACTTCGCGCATATTTTAGTGTCCGTTACACTCTGCACTATTACAGCCCAATACATTTTTATTCATGGACTTCTATCCTCCATAATAAGTTTATAATACAAATTGTGTTCTTTACAAATTTTACAGGTTCAAAAATGAGATATCCGTGCAGTGATTGCGACAAATCTACTTTTACGAATTAAACTTAAACTCGGAAATAGTGAATTGCAAATGGCCCGAAACCGAACACAAGATGTTTACTTTTTTTATTTACTACCAACTACAACTTTTGATGGGTAATTGCTGATGGCGCTGGTAGATAAAAAGCTAGCTGAAAGAAACGCACAGCAAGGATCTCCGTGGCACAGTGTGTAAAGCGGCGAGCCCCTGAAAAGGGAAGTCGTGGATCGATCTGACCCGTGGTCCAAGTTTCGCGAATATCTCAGCATCCTTGTGGTTGTTAACGAACACACAGTACGATGTTTGTTTGAAAAATTTCGCCGCTGCGAATCCGACTTCGAAGATGCGGGTGAGGAGTTTGTCGGGTGCAAACACATGTACAACTATTTGACAACTTACGGAACTCCTCTCCGTCTGCGAACGCAAACCATATTTCTACGATGTTCACTATCAATCCTACATTCATTCCAAGGTTCACAACACATGTGTAAAGACGACTTTGTACACCACTACACTACACTAGAGTGTTCATAAAAGAAACTTCTCTAACGTTATTCGCGCACACTAAGGAATACACCATAAAATCTAAGACTGGAATGAATACAGGCTTAACCTTTTATCTCTGACATAAGTGATTTCTGGAAACATTTTCCCATTTCCCAATAGTCCTATCGATTTTGAAATACGACCCTCGTCAAAAATATCATACCGTTGAAGAATAGCGGTCGTCTTTGAACTGCAGCTGTGAATGTATATGCTTCAGCTTAAAAAACTTTTCTAATCAAAATAAAGGGTCATTTCGACATATTGTTACCAACAGGACATATGCTTCATAATATCGGTAGAATCAAATTCTGACAGTGTGCCGGCAACAAATTCTTTAAATGCAATTTTGGCTGCGGCTTAGGTGTTGAAAACTTTCCCAAATGGTTGTGAAGATAATTGAGAAAAAAAACACGATTACTAATTAGAAGTCGTCGTCTTCTCTCTCAGCAATCGCGAGCGGTGACTGCACGAGTTCAGGTGCGATATACCTAATTTCCTGTGGTACTTGCGGAGACGAATATATTGGCGAAACGGGTAGACCCTTGTGTATCCGTATAGAAGAACACCTAGATGGCAAAAGAAAAGCAAGACAAGGCACGTCATTAGGCACGTATAGGATACAAAAGCATAGCGGAGACGATTTTGATATGAAAGTCGTTATCCTCGCACGGGATACTAAAACACCAACGCGCAAACTCCTCGAGGCTTTTTGGATAAATGCCAAAAATACCACAATGAATAGCGGGGAGGGATGTCCCAAGATCACGCGTGATCTCGCCCCTTATCTTCGCATCGACCGTTAACGGGGGGTGCTGCAATCGTCAGCCATATGCGACTCTGAGCGGCTCTTCTTCCTCGGTGGAAGACAGATGAAAAATCGGTGGGTTTTTTCGAGAAGCCGTAGATCTTTTAATTATCGCTCAGATTTTCATCTTTCTGTTTGTGCTGTTGAAGTGTTTGACCTAATAAGTTGTGTATTGGTGTACCCTTCCAAGCTCTGAAGAAGGCGATTCTGCCGAAACGCCAGCTACGATTATATTGTGTGTTATTGCGTGGAAGTAAACGTATGCTGTTTAACAACCTCGCGATTGCTGAGAGAGAAAACGACGAATTCATTGTTCAATGCCGAGGTTAATAGAAAGTCGATCCTGTGTACTAGTTAGAAGGTCCGATGAGTACGACGAGCGAAGTACGATTTCGTAGCCCAACGTCATGTTTGCTCATCAAAAAAAGACTGAATTATTCACCTGTTCAGCTTTTCACCTTTCCAATGCATTCGAAAAAAAAAGAACGTGAAACCAAATGAATCACAACTGTTCAGTTTTCCTATAATACCAAAACAATTTTGTGTACTAGAGCTACGATTATCGTCTTTAGACTTCCGCTTTGAATTGCTGATAGAAGCTCATAACATTCGTTGTGATGAAAACTTATATCTCATATAGAAATACTTGAATCATGTGCATATTGTGCGTTCGGATGGCTTTCTCTGCTCTATGGTTCGATGATATTTCGACTTGTTACCGTTTACTTCAAGTCCAAGTCTGAACTCATGAAACGAAACGAGATGGTTTCCATGATTTGAAAGCATCATTTCAACCAACCTAAAGTCACTGTAAACTAGGTTTCGTAAAAGGAGTACTGTATCAGATTGTTAAGGAAGAAATAAGCTTTAAAACAGTACAAATCAATATTGCAAGCAATGCACACTTACCGGGAAAACTTATTTTTAAGAATCCAGAACGACATGAACAACAGCCATAACTTTTTCGAACCAACCTAACATTTATACGACTCGGCAAGGGTGTTTAAAACGGCGAACAATTCCGAATACTTAGTTCATAACAAAACCTTTACAAGGGAGATGGAAAAATATGGAAAAACTACAGGGTATGGAGACCACTCATGGACATGTTCAGAACAATCAGCCAACAAGGACGAGTTTATCAACTGCATTGCTGATCAAGACCTTCACTATCCGGTCTCCAAAGCGATCAACATTATCAGAGCCTTTCAAAGGTGGTGCACAGTTAAGTGACGTTCAATTAATTTCAAGCATTACTTTGTTTAACACGGAACGCTTACGCCGTTCATGATTCATGTGGGTCAGGTAATTACATTGACACCTGAGAAGTTCACTACATCATTTCAATCTGGAAAACGGGCAAAGCGCATGTCATGCCAGAATACATTAGGCTTTCCCGCTATTACTTAATCGACAATGGTGGTTTATGATTTTAAATGGTTAAAATCATAGTCCCGAAAGTGTGGTACTCCTCACGCACCTCAACTCGCGTTCACTATGTGGTGCGTGAGAGGGAGAAATTGAATCAACTAATATCGGCTTGAGTTACTCGACGATCAACGGAATAACGCGTGATGCAGATACTAATATTATTAGCATTTCCTCAGATTTCGCTCAATGAAATATTGATGAGGATGAGTAAGTGCAATCAAAAGCAAATCTAACTTATAAGAAACGACCTTCAAACCCTATCATATTTTCGTGACCAAATTGCATATCTGTATAAAGACAGACAACGATCGAATGAATGGTCAGATTAAAATTAGAGGCTTATTATGACAGAAATCGCGTCATAGGCGGTAACAGGAAGAAGTCGACTCGACCAGTTGAAAAACACGAAAAATGAAACAACACAACTGAGAACGTAAGTCGGCTGTAGCAGATTCGGGTATTCTCTTCAGAACGGTTCATGAAGATCACAAGCATAAACCCAAGAACTTTATTAATCAGATGGGTTTCATAGCACAAAATCATGTATGTACAAAACTTGCAATGTGAGACGCTCAATGAGTGGACACAGCTTGTTTGCTAATCACGTGTTAGAATTCATAGTTTTCACAGATCGATAATACCTTAACAAACGATTCAATGGGAAATGACTCGCGTCAATCGAATACACCTGCTTACAAAAAGAAATGCTGTTAAAACAAAAAGAAACGTTAGTGAAAGTCAGTTTCGTCATCATCGAAAATGTCGCGAAGAACGTTAATATGAGCCGAGTTATACCTGAGCACAATGATCTCACCACATCAACTACATACAGCTGAAGCAATGTTTAGATTGAATACGATACGAGCTCAAAACATATCATTATCTCATGCTGTTATGCCTATTGTGATTCTCCTATGTAGTTCTACTTGAGGACAATTCACATCGAAAAGCAATCAAAGGACAAAAGAACGTAGTGAATTTAAAAATATAGAAATGAATAGCAACGCTTGCCAGATTCAAACTGATAATGAAAGTTCGAAAACGAATCAAAGGATCAGAAATGGAATCAGCTTGTCGATGACAAACACCAGGCAAAAACATTGAGAACAATGTGCTGAGGCAACATAGACCAGACCCGTCGACAGCAGCAATCGATACAAAGCGGGCCGTGAGCAAAAATGCATGCATCGAGCTGTGCCGTAAACGAAAACAACAACGCCGATCCGAATCCACATCGTACGACACCGAGCCGGTGATTAGGTAAACGGTGACGAGATGTCTCACGCTGACGAAAACGAACAACCAATTCGTGTCGGACGAACAGAAAGCGCTTATCAGTGACGAAAACGACGACGAGAAATGCACGCAATCGACACGACATGACTACTTGAAGACGGTTCACATGACAACTCCGCATCAATTTCTCATTCGTCGAGAAACATGTCGCATTCTTTCAGTACAGAAAGAACGAAAATGTGAAACGCTCACTTCATGGACGCACACACACTATGCGATACCAATGTAACAGAAACGGAAACATCAGACCGTGATTGGCTTTCTGCTTAGCATTCCGAAACACCGCATAGACGGAACAAAACAGCAGAATGAAAATAAGTGAAGACGAGCCGCTGATGAATGATGGAAGGCAAATTTTACTCCCACAAGCACACTATGAACGAAACAGAACTAGAGATGTGAAAAAGAAAACGAGACAGATGGTTCTAGGAAACCTTAAGTGCAATTTGTTCTTTGGAAGATACACGACCCAAGAATGCCTATTAACAAGGCAATTTTTCAACACGAAAGTACAGCTCGATCGATGCGCAGACAGGAACGCATTAAACTACTACGTTGGCAAAGAATTAATAATTAGTGGCATATTTCAAGCTATTTTTAAAGCGGCATCTCACATCAGAGAGTGAACTTCATTAGTCACATCGAAAATCATTAGAATCCACACACGTTCGCCGACGAGAAACATGTTTACTCATAGTGGTCGAATAAAATGCTGATTTCTGAGATCAATGAATCAGTGAGAGGCAGGTTCTCACTCGTCTTGGTTTTCAAAGCATTTTTCGTATAGAACGACATAGAAATGCTTGAAAAGTGGCAAATTGGTGGATATAAGGTTTCCCCATTATCTAGGATGCGGCAGAGCCCCGCAGTTCCGCTAGTCCAGCCTTAGCAGGTTGATAGTGTAACGTGTTGACGATTCATACGACATCTACTTACCGAGCTTTCTAGACTTTTCGATCTTCATCAAATGCTCTGAAAGCGTTTAAATGGTTACATGCACTTCTTCTGCAACTCTCGAAGCCATTGTGCCTATTCTTGTTCCCAATGAAGTCCACAGTTCACGGTTGTCGTTGTCGCTGCCCTCCCTCATCATCAATATTAAATTCGCCATGACCAAATTTTTTGAAGCGAACAATGCATTGTCTGCATTGTCTGTTGCTAATACTTCCTTCGCCCATGCCTCATTAATATTTCGGACCGACTGCGCTGCACACGTTTTTTTTTATCGTAAAGATTGTTCGTCGAATTCAAATTCGGTGTTTCGACATCTCATCTTCTAACTTATGAAATTTGTCACAGAGACAATTTGTACTGCAATCATAGAGAGTAAAAGTGCACAAAAATGAACTTTGAAATGATACACAATGGTACGGTACTCAAAAAAAAAGAGAGAATGGCACAACAGTCTTCAACACATGTACGAAAAAAAAGTAACAAATCTAACATTCATTTCCGATTTACCTAATAGCAATCGCAGAAAGACAACCCTTACAGCTAAGCGGTATTGATAGTCGATTACAATCCGAAAAACAGAACACTTCTTTTGACACTATAATAATTTTAGGCAACAGTTAAACCACTCGACATAAAATATAACCACAATGATACTGAGATATTGTGAACGACTAATAGCGCGCTCGTTCCCCAACTGCAAACACCAACGGGTTCAGAGTTTTGCAAATATCTCAGCATCATTGTGGTTCTACTTCATATAATACTCTGTCGTTAAAAAATAATAGTAGCGAGTGAATAAAAATTGGGACATAAAACAGCATGGTGTATATTCCAACTATTCTTTGCTCATTGAAGGCAAAACAATTCAAAATATCACCTTGCTGCTGCATAGCAAAAAAGTGCGTCGCACTCAATAACTTACCATTAGGAATGAATAACTGTTAACGCCGCTAAGAGAAAGGCAATAGAAGAGTATTACAGCAAACGAACTGTTCCGACTGGAAAGACTTATGACCGAATCATGAATGAAACTTATTATTTAGTGCTTGCTAAAAGAAGCAAAACACCATCATCTCTACTCAAATAAATTTCATCGATTCTACCAAAATACTATATGTTGCTCACACCAAGGACCTCTCTACTCAACTATTAGTACCTTGTACTAGGAAATTTCAACACTGATCGTCCTCATATCGATGTTTTTTGTTCAAATAAAACATAAAACATTCATGATAAACAAATGCGACCGTAGTCATTGAAGTACAACTGCTCTGCATAAATATATGATACGGAGATCTACGCTGTACAGAAGAGAAGCCCAACAACAGACCATGTACGACTACGATGTTGACTACATTTCCAACTTAATGGTTCCACGAAAACCTTTATTTCAGTGCAGTTCCCTAAATTTCTTCAACATGTCCTGATGCGGCCATCGTGATAGAAAAAACCAAGTTAACAAACCAGTCTTATACCCGAACTGAAAGTTTCACTTCATGAAATATTATGAAACAGGTTTTTTCTTTCACCTTCACACTTTCACGTATTTCATTCTTCCTACATATACTGGAGGAAATTCTATGAATGAATTATGAAAGACCACTAATGAGACAAAGGACAAAATTTGCAAAATATTCATCTCAAAAATTCGCGATCATGGATGGATCAATATTGCTTTTCCTTTTGACGGACTTTATAAAGTATCCGGAGATTCAGGACGAAAAACCTTATGGAATTGAGAATATGCAATCATTGTCTGGCGAAACTTTCTGTAAAAACCAATTGAACACTTAAATTCTCATGCAACAAGTAAAACACGCAAAGTAGAATTATGGGCTTTTTTATCAAAGAAGATCCATATTCACAGAATTCCTGTTAAACACAATTTCAATTTCCTTTTTAAGCTATGAATGAGCGCAAAAACCCAACAAGACCCATAAAAAGCTGAAATTCGGCACAAACACTGCCATTCCTAAGTACAGTTTCAATGGATTTCGAAAGCATTCATTGAAGACCTCGAGCTATGAAGCTTGATCGTAACACAGTTCTAACATTTCCTACAAAATGTGGCATAAGAATTAAACTTTGGAAAAATAACACACAGTGAGAAAAAAGATTATTCGCAGATAGAGGATGGTGCCAGAAGCAAGTTCCATAAGGTGCGCAAAATAATTCAGCTGACGAAATAAAAAAACGAGAGTAATTCTCAACGAAGAACTAAAGGCGAGTGCATGTTGCACAAACGAAAGTAGTCAAATATCTGTTTTCATTGAAAAGCTGCAACACTAGGGCCCCCACCTCCTTCCAAGTGTAACTTTAAAGAAGCTATTCTTTTGCTAACTTCTAGAATTGAAAAGTAGCAGCAATCCTTGTGTCATAAAATTATCGTCCCGCATATAAATATATATATAAGACAAGACGGATTTAAGGTATGTGAGTGCCGCAGTTGTCGGCGATGTCCCCAACACACACGTGGAATCCGCCACCGCGTCCATGGCCCACCAGGCCTTCCATCCTTTCGGGGTCGGCAAATTGGTACCAGAATTATCTGGGGAGATAGCAGCACTGGGTAGATACATTGCTAGACCACCGCGAGATCAATGTAAAGGCCAGATATGCATTCAATCACCTCCAACGATGCTTAATGAAGTCGAATGCGTGGCGCATCCCTCAGGGATTGATCAACGCTGAAAGCTTTATCCTTTTATTTTAAGATGGACGCCCGCCAAGTTGTATCTCGAGCCATTAGGCCATGACACCGAGCGTTCCATTGTGAAGGAAAGGACATAAACGCTAAGCAAAATTGATCACAAGTAATACAAGCGACAAAACTGGCACATCAACAGTCTTCTTCATCACTGTCAGTATTTTTAAATATTGAGCACCTATTTGGATCATATAGTGCTCGAACACGAGTACATCATATATATATTTTTTTTCGCGTAATGTAATACGCACACGTATACACACATACATGTGTAGGAGTGGTATATGTATATCTCGTAAAAAAATTATGTGTATATATGCACATATGTGTACGTATACATATGTAATATGCACATATATGTATACATAAAGGATAAAGGATAAAAGGCTTATATATATATATATATATGTACAAATTTAAATATAAATATATACACGACATAAAACACCAACCAACGACTCCTGTTGTTCCGTCTCCGATTTCAGCGTCTTGCGATTTGCTAAGTTCAACCATTAATTTCGCGACATGATGCTGTATGTCCATCTTTTCCATAATCGTTGCACCATCATTGGTGATGGTGACCTCGCCATCAGAGGAAACCTAAGATCCATCATGATATGGCATTATTCAAACCCTCATCGAACTTTACCTGAAGATTTGTCAGAGAAGGAACGGATAATATAAATCACGACGAAAACGACTGTTATCCAAAATTGAGTTTGTAACACGTTCAACACAGGATAAATGGTGGAACAGTATTAAACGC
>MQTX01000221.1:442653-463977 GCA_009735665.1 Angiostrongylus cantonensis | reverse complement strand
CAGTACGTTGGGAACAACTCACAAATATGGGCCTTGAAGTAATAGAGAGGAGGGAGTATACGTTATGGATACTACTTGGACATTTGGATAACCCGTCTTCCCTGGTTATGCGAGCCCCAGCGTAATCTCCACTTTTTCGGAATTTTGCTGGTTTACCCTGCCGCCAGGATGAATCCACCTGATGTACATCATAACCCGACACCCAGGAACACCCAGCCAAGATGAGGCTGTAAACTATTGGGAGGTATACGTTATGAGATGCAGATAATCACAATTTTATCATATTAGAGGAACAGAACTTTTATCCCGTAGGCAAGGATATCGAGGTTCTAATATTTCTTATTAAAATTAGTGAAATCCATTACGAGCTGAGATGTGTTCGTTTAAAGTTGGAAGTTGCCATTGTTTTGGCGTGAAATAACTCTTACAGAGATTGATCCACGGATCTCCCTCATACGAGGGATCTCGAGGCGGTTAGTCGTGATGCTACGCGGTGCCTCCCCAGGTGACGGATAGGGGCTTAATCGCCGACCAAAAGCGTCTTCTGCTTCCCTGAGACTCAGGTGAATTTAAGGGATGGACTACCTGTTTCTGCTGGGCCGATTTGGCACATACATTCTGTATTTGCTAGGCGTATTCATGAATGCATGTGTGAATGCGTTCTCACTTTATGCGGATTGTATTCTACGAGTCAATTCGGCCGAAAGCCTGCAATCAAATTACAGAGAAGTGTATGGGAGGCGGTTAGGAGTCGCCTCCAACAAATGAGCTCCATGTCCACTCTGGGAGAGCCTGACAAGCTACCCGTGAGTATATCCAGCCACTACGCTCAGAGCCCAGCAGCTATACGTGTGTATCAAAATGTTAAAGACAGTAAAAAGAAAACGGCCCTCATTCTCCTGACCCCGAAAGAGCCCACAATTTTTCAGCGTTGGGACGAGTACGGGGAGGCTGCTAAAATCTCAGGGCCAATGGAAGCTGCCTGGATCACGAGGAACTACGGTGGCGGTCTGTACCTACAATGTACGTACACATGCTTCAGAATCCTTGATAGAAGACTTGCTCATGCAAACAAGAATGATAAGGTACGACGTCATCGGCCTAGCCGAGGCGAGACGACGCCACCCATTCAACGCTGTCTATGACACTGGAGAAGAACTGTTCCTCGGAACATGCGACAGTAGAGGCGTAGGCAGTGTTGGTGTAGGCGTCAACAGGAGTTTGTCCATGAACATCGATTCATTCCTCAAGGTCATCATTGTAGATTTCAATGCCAAGATTGGACCAAGAAGAACGTCTGAGGAACGTCACAATGGGACCCAGGGATTAGAATGGAACGAAGAGTGTGAGCGGCTCTCTGAGTTTATCATGGCGACCAAAACCATCCATGGTAACTCGCAATTCCAGAAGCCTCACCGTCAACGATGGACGTGGGAATCTCCTAATGGAGAGTACCATAACGAAATAGACCACATCATAGTAAATAGGAAGTTTTGCCTAACCGATGTCGCTGTTGTCCCAAAATTTTACACGGGATCAGACCACCGTCTCCTTTATGCAAGATTTTATTTCTCACGGAAAGGAGAAAAAACCGCTAAATTCAAAAACCGAAGTCCCAGAACCACCACAAACTGGGACTTATTCAACTCATTAGTGAGCTATTGGGAAGATGCCGTTGTCGATAACATCGACGAAGAATAGGATTGGCTCATTCAACATCTTCACGTTAGCGCTATGAAATTCAAAAGTATGTCTCCAGAAGGACTCGAGCTGATGTCGCAGCGTGGACTCCCACGAGTTGCAGGCAACCGCGAACTAACGTCCGAGTTTGCGAAACGATGCAGACAGACGATAAAAGAAGATCTTAAAGAGAGAAAAGCAGCAGTAGTGGTCAAACCTGCAGAGGCTAGGAAAAGTGCAAAGCCCACAGAAGCTTCACAATTACAAGATCAAGACGATTGCACTCCGACGCCCAGACGGAACAATAAAAGCGTCCAGAAAGGCAATGGGAAAGATCATTCACGAATACTACTCGGATCTCTTCGATAGCCACGTCCACCTCCCGTCATATGAAATAAAAGAAGATGGATATGTTGTACCACCGCTTCTCCCTTCCAAAATCCGACATGCCATTCCGTCGGTGAAAAATCGAACAGCACCTTTGCTCCAGATGTGAGCCTGAGAAAGCGAGCAGCTTGGAAAGCTTTCATGAGCATCGAGGATGTAGTGAAGGGAACAAAGAACACCCGACTCCGTGCCCACCTTTTCGACTCAACAGTACTTCCTGCCCTAACGTATGCGTCAGAAACTTGGTCGCTGCGTAAGCAGGTTGAAAGATCACTCATCGTTATCGAACGCGTAGTCGAAAGGACGATGCCAGGAGTATCTCGTTTCACACAAGTAAGGGATGGGATCCGAATCTCCGACCTGCGTCAACGATCAAAAATCAAAGATTCCGTTCTATACGCCAAACTGTCGAAGATGAGGTGTACCGCACATGTAATGCGTATGAATGATAACCGATGGACAAGGGCTGTTAGTGACTGGATTCCTCGGGATGTCAAACGTACTGCAGGAAGACCACCGACCCGATGGTCAGATTTCTTCACGAAGAGCCTAGAAGAAAGGTATGATGCTCGACGAGTCGTTGAGCAAGCAAAACCCACTGGGCTACTCTTGCACGCGACAAGGAAAATGGAAGATTTACTGGCGCCCGCTCGAGCCACTTGATCAACGGGACTGCAGGTGATGCAGGTGTTATAGACATTGATTGTCTTCTCGAGCACTGATTGCCGGAAAGATGCCAAAAACTCCGCATCGCCCCACGGACTTGAACGGAATTAATAAGGTGGCCAACTGTTTGTCTTTGGCGTAGTGACTAGGTCCTTTCCAAGTAACACGTCAGACTGCTGTGATCTTTCACCGGCATCTAGATGGAATAGACACTGTATACAAGAATGCAATAAAGAGGGTCAGTCACGGTTTTTATTCGGGTCTGTTCGAACGTTGAACGATCCTCCGTTTTGAACGCCGATATTTTCTATCACTGCTGAGGAACCGTAGACCACCACCCATTCGACGCAGAAGTGAACGAAACATTCGAGAACTCAACTGCTGTTCTCAATCAATACATTACCTCTATTATACATACGTGTGCATAATTCCCTGTCAATCGAACACCAACGTGACAGTGTTACTACACAGGAACGGCGATGTGCACGATCTCGATAATTAGGGCACGACTTGCTGCCGTGTGTCGCTTACAAGCTTCTTGTTGAGTCATTCTCAACAGAGGTTGAAAGAAACATTCCACGAAGGGTGTCGACGTGATTTGCTAGTGTTTTTAAATGGATCGGAACAATCGATCATAATCACATGGTGACGAGTTCACTATGTTGTGCTGAAGCACTGGGAAAGTAAGGGATGCTACTCATCTCTTGGATAGTAGAAAGACCCATCCATCATTATGATTAATAAAGGACCCAATACAGTTTGTACTCGTTTCCTTGCTTCGTCGCCGTCATCCACGGTTGTGGTCTGCTGTGGATGTGGTGCGGTGTGGGCGTATCGTATCGTGATCTGCAAAGCATTTGCAGCTGTGAATACAAGTGATTGGTTTTAAATGCAAGCACGTCCTCCTATCGCACAGCTGCGCGTCAACCCCCATCCCCCCACCTACAATTCCCAGGGCGCTTGCATCCCGTTGAAGTCCATTCTGCAGCACTTTTCGAGCAACTCGTATAGCGATATGACTTCTAATAATTGTAATATTAGCAAGCAGGAAACGGATGTTCTGCGACTTTTGCTACAGATAATCCTAGGGCGCGTGTGGAGCAGTGGTCGAAGGCGCCCTGCAATACACGCGTTGAATCGATCCTCGCGCCCATGGCCCACCGAGCCTTCCGGGGGTCGGCAAATTGATACCAGACTTGTCTGGGAGGATAGTAGGCACTGGCTCGATACATCGGCAGGCCACCGCGAGTCATTGTAGAGGACAGATATGCATTCAGCCACCTCCAACGATACGAAGTCGAATGCATGGCGCAGCCATCAGGAATTGATCAACGCCGATAGCTTTATCCTTTTATCCCTAGAACATTTTATACATTCAATATTATTTATTATGTTGTGTTTCCTAGAATTTCTCACTTATTTCCTAGAATATTTGATATCACCTGTATCACCTGTCCCCGCTGATCATGGAATGACTTGGGCGGGGCTAGTCAGTCTTCCATTTTTCCTCGTCGTGGACTCCCTTCCCTTACTTGTGTGACACGGGATACTCGTAGCATCGTGCTTTCGATTGCGCGTTCGATAACGCTGAGTGATTTTTCATCCTGTTTACGCAGCAACCAAGTTTCTGACGCATACGTTAACACAAGAAGTATCATTGTGTTGAAAAGATGGGCATGAAGTCGGGTAAATCTTCGATTTAGTATAATGTGGTCTGTCGCGTTATGGTACACTCTATTGGGAGACTCCCACGCCCAGCGTTGAGGGTGGGCTTCTGGAATTGCGAGTTGCCGTGGATGGTCTTGATCACCGTGATAAACTCAGATAGCCGCTCACCCTGTTCGTTCCATTCTAACCCATGGGTCCTAATGTAACGTTCTTCAGACGTTCTTCTTGTTCCAATCTTGGTGTTGAAATCTCCAATGGTGACTTTCAAGAACGTTTGACCTTCTTGTAGAAGATATACATACACATACCGCGTCGACTTCTTGGTCACAGCTTGTTGCCGGTGGGTAAACGACAAGGATTGTCAGAGGCGGTAATGATCTACATTTGTTCAGTCGTAAATGTCCGTTTGGAGTTATCAGTTGTTCGAATGAATTGACGTTCATCGTTAAACTCGTATTGACGAGAACGCCGACGCCACCGACTCCTCTACTGTCGCATCTTCCAAAGAACAGTTCTAGGCACAATTCGTCACCGTAGCCCCTCGAGATTTAGTCAGCCTAGAATGGCCCTGAGATTTTGGCAGCCTCTCCATACTATTCCTACCCCATGGTGCCGCACCATGGTCTCTTTCAGGGTCAGAGGAACTAAGGCTGTCTATTTTGTCGTGTTTAGAGCTTGATGCCTAGGTATAGTTGCTGAGCACCAGTCTCTCTCAGAGTGGACATGGAGCTTATTTGTTGGAGGCGACCCCTAACCGCCTCTTGCGTACTTCGCTGTCACTTGGTTGCAGGCTATTGCTCGAATTAGTAGACTAGTAGAATACAATCCGCATAAACGAAAACGCACCCATCATCCATGCATACATGCATGAAGACGTCTTACTAAATATGGAGGCTTTGTGCCAAATTGGAGCAGCAGAGGCAGGGAGTTCGTCCCTTCGATCCACCTCGTCTCAGTAATGCAAAGGTCGTTTTTGATCGGCGATTAACCTCCTACCCACCACCTGAGGGCCTGCCACGTTGCCCCGCGACTAACCAGTAAGAAATATCTTTACGACGGAGATCCGTGCTATACCCGAAGAAGAGTGAACAAAACAAGAAAAGATTTGAAAGTCCCAACAATGTCGCAATACTTATTTATGGCATTTAGTTTTGAGAATAATAATATCAGAGTGATGACTGGTTCGTCTCAGCTTGATAAAACCTATTGCACTAGAATTTCGTCACTCCTATCACAGTCTTAATAAGAGAGGTTTTCCTCATAGGTTGCAAAATTTGTGCTGTGCTTTTCTAGGACGAGAGCGAAAATGATATATAAATGTGGAAGTGCGGACATTTTTGACTAATCACTCTTGCCCAGGGCGCGTCTGGCGCAGTAGTCGGAGGCGCCCTGCAACACACACGTGGAATCGATCCCCGCACCCATGGCACACCAAGTTCTCTAACCCCTTCGGGGTCGGCAACTTGGTACCAGAATTGTCTGGGAGAATAGCAGTACTGGCTCGATACATCGGTAGGTCACTGTAAAGGCCAGATGTGCATTCAGTCACCTCCAAATGATGCTTAATCAAGTCGAATGTATGGCGCATCCCTCAAGGATTGATCAACGCCGCGAGCTTTATTCTTTTTTAGTCACCGTGGGTTTGTGGGAGTGGCTGATATGACACCTATATGTGTCATAATATTCCCAGTGATTTACTTTGGTGCACAGGAATTCCTCCTCAAACATCCTGTAATCAGTCGATGTCTTATCAAGGAAGTTTACTGTGGCGGGGTGCCGTACATATAGGATATTCTGTCAATAATTTCTCATATAGTAATTCACGGGTAGCCTTTTTTCGGACGAATTTATTCCGTATCCGAAAGACGACCACTGTTGCTGAAGTGTGCAGCACAGTGTAGACAGTGAGGAGGCGCACCTAAATACTTCCACCTCGAAAAACTCACACAGCCTGCAGTGTGCCGCATCATTTGTGGCAATCAGTTCGCAGTTTTCTACTTTTCAATGGCTGTCATAACTTTTGAGTATTCTATGGAATAAGGTCATGTCGGGCGCGTGTGGCGCAGTGGTTGGAGGCGCCACTGCGACGCGCACGTGGAATACGCCCATGGCCCGCCAAGCCTTCCATCGATCCGGGCTCTGTAAATTGGTACCAAACTTGTCTGGAAGGATAGCAGCACTGGCTCGACAAATCATAGGCCACCGCGAGTCATTGTAAAGGCCAGATATGCATTCAATCACCTCCAACAATGCTTAATGAAGTCGAATGCATGGCGCATCCCTCAGGGATTGATCAACGCCGAGAGCTTTATTCTTTATCCTTTTAAGGTCATGGCAAAGTCACAAGATAAACATCGTAGTATTCTTTGCACAATTTCATTAAATGCTGACAGCAGTATGCTTGCACAGCGAACTAGCGATTTTCTTCACACACAACAGTAGTAATATTAGCCAAGGTATGACAGAATGTTTAGAAGAACATGGAACACACACAGGACAACAGAAACTCAAAAATTTTTTCAAAACAGAGAATAACATATTTATAGGACGGAAATCACAGCAAAGGCGACGGTGCTGCAGAAAACTGCCGTAGTGGCCGGTGTCACATGCATAGTCGTCGTCGCAATGGGCACACCGTAAAAATTGGCGTCGTCCATTTCGCAAAAACTCAAGATTGGGCGTCGTTGCGATAGTGCTAATCTAACGAAAACGAGGAATTTTCAAGCGGCGGCCCAACCTGTGACCATAAAAGCTCGAAAACTTTGCCGGATAGTGAATGTGAGGAAGCGAATCTAAAATCAGGCATTATATTACATATGCTTAGAGTCATTTAGAAACAATAGCAATATATTATGAGAGTACCACTAATGAAACATAAAGTGGAATCGATTGGTGTTCGTAGTTCATTGCAGGGGCCAAATTAATAGTCAATTACTAAATGAAATTCTAAATATTGCGTAAATGTGGTGTAGAACATTAAGGGGTAATTTCTACAACTGCGAACTTTCTAGAAAATCTGTAACATAACAAAAAACGAAACCAATACAAAAGCAGATCCGGATGTTGTAGTGGCCCTTCTGAAGAGTTCTGATATTATCATATTGTTTACGATATTATGATATTATCACATAGATGACTCCTTCATCCAAGCCTATTCATCTCGGATTCTGTAGCGAAGTATGGGAATGTGTAGCGGTGGCAGAAATTACTTTAGCCACGAGGATGAGGATTTGCGCGGTACAGTACCTCAACGTGGGTAATTGAACCTTTATACACATATTAACGCAACAGAGCAATGAGATCTAAAGTATATGTACAATAAGTTACAAATAAGATTAAGTGGACAGTATTAGAATGGCTAACAAATTGCATTAACAATGATACAGAGCATTGCTCAGCAGGTTCATGAGATTATGAGATATAGATAGGAAATATTGCTCTATGACTACAACAGGGTTAGGATTTACGTGTTTCCAGTGCAAGAATGTGAAAGTGATTGTGGAGCTGTATAAGCAGACGATGATTTTGCGGTGTAGAGCATCTATGAACTATGAAAGTATTTGATGGAATTATTAGATTAACAGCAATTAAATTGATGATTGACAATAACCTTAATGTGTTGCTAATGTAAGGACCTAAGAATTTAGCTACCATGACTTTGCCTAGCTGAATCTAAAGAATTGCAGAAGAAAAAATTAATTGGGAGCACAAAATGATGGCGGAAGGGCAACGGCGACCTGTACGCGTAGCCAGAAGGTAAACGGCAGTGCTGGCGGCCGTGTCCACATTAAAGCGTGGGTCGGAGGATCACGAGTTGGGTAGCAAGTTCTAGTCCCTAAGCAATGAGTCGTGCCTGCCAGCACGCCTAGTGACGTGCCTGACGGTTAACAAAGAATGTATATGTATAGGGCAGGCAATCAGGCGTTGCACCAAGTACTTTGTAGTACAATAGATTACATGCAGGACTAGCAAAATCACATGAATTGGTGCAAGACATATTTAAGTGGAAGATAGAGAATATTTTACGATAAATGTTCTCTATCGATTTCGCTACTTCGCTATCCCCTGAATCAAACAGGCTTTCGGAGCCGTCTGTCGAAACAGTTGAGGGTTCCTGAGCTGTTACTTCCTCTCGGCATACCTGTAGCGTAATACATATTTTTCGGTGCAAATGACTTAAAGAGGTAGGAACTCACGATAGAGAAACACATCTCATTGGTGCTACTGAAATTGGCGTCGGCCAAAGGCTGCCGTACACAGCCCACGGCTGAAGAATTCGCAAATGATTAGCATTTGCAAACAAGAAAAATTCTCTTGCAAATGACGACTGTAGAAAACGAACACCTTTCTGCTTAAAGGTTCAGTGCACAAGTCATGAAATCTTCAATCATTGCAACCAAGACGTCTTCATATCGGACGGATGGGAAACCCTGACACACGTAGGAATGAATAACACGGTTTTCGAAGACTATAGCAGAACTCACCGACGATTATTTCAATGAAAAACGAAGAACCTCACCTATCTATAATAACATTGAGCCGTATAATTTCTATTCGCACATAAAATGGAGCACAACGTTGTGCGGTAGAAGCTCCGAGCTCGATTGGGTCGTCATTTATCAAATAGAGCGTGTCTATTTATTAAAGGTAGGATCGAACATTACCAACAGATAGAGCATGTTGAACAGACATTCTTACCTATTATGAGCAAGCCGGATTTGTTAAATAACGTCAGATTTGATAACTTTAGTAAGGTTTGATTAAAATGAAAGGCGTTTTCGGATGTCGCCAGCATTTACCTGAGCCTTTTCTAGATACCCAATACATTTCGACGCGCTCTGCTCAATAATGTGAGGATTAAACGCGCGACAGGCCTTTCTTTTGAAATTAAAGTCACATTTCAAAGGAAATCAGCGTTACGATTTCTAATAGCTCTCACATTATCCAATGTTTTCTTGAGGTTCAATATGTGCCGGTCAAAGGCTGGCGGTTTTCTTTCCAGCTTTCGTCCAAAAGATGGTAGTAATCCGGAACGCGCTAAGCTAAATCGCGAAAAGAGCTCGTTCTGATCAGCGTATCTGAAATTGGAGACCTAATGGCGCTCTCGAATCATTCCATGAATGGTGAGATTGCTGGTACCAGAGATATTGCTTTCATTTATATGTTCTTATGAACTGATCTTGTTGAGCTGATGCGTGGTTTGTACAAGCTGTCGTCGTCGTTGCTGTTTCTGGTCGATGGCTGACGTTTCGGCTATTTCGCTTTCCTTAGAGAGTCGTGCTTGTACGAGTAGGATTCGAATCTGAGTGTGAGGAAGGCGAAATCGTCGGAACGTCCGGCCATCAACCAACAACAACAACAACAACAACAGCAACGACAACAACGAACAAACAACAGCGACAGCTTATGTCAACCTTGCATCAGTCCAACGAGATCAGCTCATAAGAACGTATAAGCTATAATATATCGATTATTTATGCCCAGATTTCTAGAAAGTCGGTCATTTGTGTTACTAAGAGATATTAGAAATGACGCAATGTAAGAATGAGAAGAACCAACCGATCAACGCTAGGTGAACGACGGTCGGATTTGACGAGTTTGTGTGATGAGCTCGTCGAGCTCGTCGTTATCACAACCGCACACCATCCACGTGGCCACCGAAATGGAGTGTGCATTGAAAAAATGTTTTGAAATGATACGATTTCATTTAATTTATTTACAATTTTAATTGATGTCTTCATAAATTTCTGATGCTTCTGTACGCCCTGGCATGATTTTGTTTGTGGCATCATTGTAGCGGGTGAGCAGCGTTCTATGTTGAATTCTAACCTCTCAGATATTTAGATAGGTTTAGGATTCGCAAAGAATGAACGAAAAGGGCTCATGGGCGCAGTGGTTGAAGGCGCCTCTACGACACGCACGTGGAATCGATTCCTGCGCCCATGGCCCACCAAGCCTTCCATCCCTCCGGAGTCCGCAAATTGGTACCAGACGTGACTGGGATGATAGCAGCACTGGCTCGATATATCACCAGGCCACCGCGAGTCATTGTAAAGGCCAGATATGCATTCAATCACTTCAAACGATACTTAGTGAAGTCGAATGCATGGCACATCCCTCAGGGATTGATCAACGCCGAGAGCTTTTAAAGAATGAACGAACAATGAGTCGCTCGTTTATTCGAAGTACAAAGGAAATTCGATGCAGTTCTGCCTTTCTCTTCACATCTCATTTGAGCAGAATCCCGATCACTTTCGATTACGAGTTTCTCTTCAGCAGCATCTACCTCTTTCCTGTTTTCCATTGGGAAATTTTTCACGAAGAAGAAATTGTTCGCTATTGTTTTACTTAGTGAGGAACTTACACTCTAAGGTTCACAGATTTGATAAGTCACGCAGTTTGACGTGTTATCTTCGTTCTTTATACTTCATCCTGTTTGCGTTTTGTTAATCTTTGAATGCCCAATACAGCCGTGCTGAAGTGTTCACAGGTAGTTGCTAGCATTTGTGTATCAGATGGAAGATCATCCTAAGATGACGGCGTCCCTTGTGATTCCTTGAGCAGATAAACAAATGGAACCAGCCAAACTAGAGCTACTTTATTATTAAAAGGCATAGAGACCAGAACTCTATGCTGTTTTTATAGTCTGGTGCTCTTCAACGACCAATTTGTGAACTCGTGCACTTCATTTTTGCAAGCATTTTAGGATGAAAATTCACCAACCTGATGGGCAATTGATGGCGGCCGTGATTGCTAAATTCTGTAGACGTTTTGTCGCAACTCCCTTATGTTCGTGTAGAATGTTCTGGACAATCCGTACTGTGCAAATCAATGTAGTTCTAGGTTCATAGCCTAGAAGCTTTTCCTGCTACATTTCGATTTTGAACCATCGTTTCTTCTCCTGTGGCGAAACGTAAGTTGGAGATGAATTCCATCAGTGATAGCTGCACTTCGTATGTATGAGTTGCACTCCCACTGTTTTCAGTAATTATTAAGCATTGAATACAATACTCTAGTATATAGAGTACGGTAACGAAGATGGGATCATCAAAACTTCCCGCCATGATATGGAATTAATAGCGGAAACGTTCTACACCAACCTTTTCCGCTCCACAATCCCCGTCCCGGGCCCTAATATCCCTGCTGAAGAAACACCACTTGGAATTCTTCCGTCGGAGGTTCGAGTTGCGATAGAAAGCATAAAAAGAGACACAGCTCCAGCACCAGACAATATCACCGCCGATTTCCTTAGAGCTGGAGGCCACAATTTACATGTACTTCTCGCAGACCATATGACACGAAGCTCTGACCTTCAAAATCTGTCACAGGGCGCAGTGGTTGGAGGCGCCACTGCTACACGCACGTGAAATCGATCCCTGCACCCATGACCCACCAAGCCTCCCATGCCTCCGGGGTCGGCAAATTGGTACCAGACTCGTCTGGGAGGATAGCAGCACTGGCTCGATACATCGCCAGGCCACCGCGAGTCATTGTAAAGGCCAAATATGCATTCAGTCACTTCCAACGATAATGAAGTCGAATGCATGGCGCATCCCTCGGGGATTGATCAACGGCGAGAGCTTTATCCTTTATCCTTTTACTAGAGTGTAAAATGTAATAAAATCCAACAAATGCTCTGTTCATAGAGTTCCTCTAATCATACAAAGGTGCACTTCATGCTTTCAGACGCTTATTTGGTAGAGTGTTAGAGTTCACTCCGAAAACGTTTTACTCACACCTATTTCAGCATTCGGTTAACCCATTGTGAGAGATTACGATGCAGCTGTCATCAGCAAACGATCGTCTCAATCATCGCTGTCATCAACTTGTCATGTTCGATTCTCTTTATTTTCAAAACTCTCACTTGCAGAATGGAATTTTGGAACCGACACGCTTCAAAACAACGAATTGCGATTCACTGCCCAGATTAAACATCAGTTCTGTCCCGCAGCCTTTCATGCGACTTCGACTTTGTATAGAATGCCATTCTAATAGGCCAAAATTTCGGACATTTTCGGACTGTCGACAAGTCGACCAAATAAACATTATCTAATAGAAAAATATCGCTCTCAGATGCATCGGTATTCTTTATGTGTTTTGATGGTGCTGAGTGCCCTACATTCATATCCCATCCTAATCATCGGGCACGCCAGTAAATATGGCAACTATAACCAACAGACACCACCGGGAATAATACCATACATGGCGCATTGCTTAGGGGCGAGACCTTGCGACCCGTGATGCGACCCAGCGAACCACGCTACTCGCTCGGATCTAGCCACGCCTCTTAGCACGGATATGTGCCTTCTGACGACACGTGGACATTGCCATCGTTCCTATTCATCAGTCTTTCTACAGCTTCATCTCCTTTCATCATACTGATTCCGTTTTTACAGCTCGCATCTAATGCTTGTATATCCAATGCATCATTACTCGTGCTTGGCCACCGCAACTCTGCGAACAACTACATCTTTTGTAATACTCCCTTATTCTCATACTGTTAAACTGAATAATTGTATTTATTCATAAGTTGTACATTCTTGCAACATCAGCTATATTAGATTACTCATTCTTAAGCTTTATGAGAGTTTAAACTCATAAGCGCTCCACCATACACTATACACCGCCGCACTCAACCTATGGTTCTTCATCATCTCTATCTAACCACATGACTTAACTCAGCCTTAGTAACCAGCATAAGAGTACTGTAACATGTTTAGTGCTGTCATGTGTATATGTCATTAACGACGTCACACCCCCTCCATATTGTACAATTGTATAACGTACATACATTTATAATCTCATTGCGTTGTTGTGTAAATAATATGTACATAAACGGTTTAATTACCCAAGTTTGAGGTATCCAGCATTGTGACTGTCAATCAAGAAAAGTCCCGCGTGGCACAAAGCAAAGACGAGCAACTATTCCGATCGAGTCTTCTCAACTACTTGGTATTCACATAACAGCGAGCCGCCCCCAACAGCTCTGGTCCATTGGCCACTTGAAAGGAAATCCCCAATAGTCCTGTATAGAATGCCATTCTAATAGGCCAAAATTTCCGACATTTTCGGACTGAACACAAAGCAGAAGAGGAGCAGTATTTCAACGCACACTTCTACTAAAATTGTTAGGGGTTTCGAGTTCTACGCAAGCGTGATAGGTCATATTGAACAATACTACAGGTGGAATTTGAACAACGAAATCTGTTGATCACCGATTACATGAAATGTCCTAACCTACAGCGATAAGACTCTAGTTCCTGGAACCTCATAAGAAGTGCTTCGTTGCTTCATTGTTGCTTCGTTCTATCTTGATCCTTATTTTGAAGCCACTAAACATTCAGAATTTTGTAGAATAAGCCGTACGGGTACTTCGCCACAATTTCTGCGGTTGCCCCATTCTCTACATTATTGTATGTTCCTTACAGTAACTATACTTACCGGTAACCATATTTATTTTTCCATTACTTAATCATCTTCTCAACTGAATATGCACCTTACTTGCACTTCTGGTCCTCTGAACCAAAAATGCACCTATTGCTTTGTCATCCCCCATCGGTAGTCCACTTGCTGCTTATTAATCCCGTTACCCGGGTATGCATTTGTGTTGCAGTGTTCAATGGTGTCCAAAGAGCAAAGTTCCACCACCCCCTTTCAGGATTATTTCTTCAACTACACTGGTTTAACTCCGCCTATCACAATGCGTATATAAGCAGCTTCCTCAATGCTTTAACGAGTCTCAGTCTTGGTCTCGGTATTGCGCTGTCTCCTCTATAGTCCTCTCCACAAAAGAAGTGGAGTTCCGGGTGAGGGATGATAAAGCAATACGTAGCTTTTCGGTTGAGAACATTAGAAGTGCAAGATAAGTGCATAGCCGATTGAGAAGATAGCTAAGTAATGCAACAATAAACGTAGTTACCGGTAAATATAGTAAGTTTAGGTTAAACGATTAAGGATAAAGCTCTCGGCGTTGGTCAATCTCTGACAGATGCGCCATGCATCCGACTACATTAAGTATCTTTAGAGGTGATTGAATGCATATCTGCTCTTTACAATGACTCACAGTGGCCTACCGATACATCGAGCCAGTGCTGCTATCCTCCCAGAGAAGTCTGGTACCAATTTGCCGACCGCGGAGGGATGGAAGGCTTGGTGGGCCATGGGCGCAGGGATCGATTCCACGTGCGTGTCGCCTCCAACCACTGAGCCACACGCGCCCTAGTAACTGTAGGAACCATATAATAGTATAGATAATAGGAACTATTCGGGGAATAGTTATTATATCTATTACAAAGTACTCAGCTGAGTAAGTCCTTATCTGTGTAAAATTAACGGAGCTATAAAAAAGTTATTAAAAGACCTAAGTGTCGTCTACTAGGTAAACTGAAAAATTTCTGGGACCCAGAATGATTTCTTAACTAGGACATTATGTTACCCACAGCAAATATTTATTGTACGTGATATAAAAACATCATGACTAAAGCGAAATGATGCGTGTACTCCGCATTTCTCAAGTACGCTAGACAGAGCTTCATGATCTTCAAGAACCTAACGAAATTTAAATCATGGATTTAGAAGTCATAAACCTAATTCGAGCTTCTGCTGAAGATCATGTTTAAATAGCAACGAAATCAAGAAATCGGACACAAAGATGAGCGGCCATAAGAATGGGTGTTCGACTAAAAAAACCACAAAATAGCTCATAGGGGAGATTTCTTATTACAAAACCATACCTATTTGAGCATCAACTGACATGACAATATTTACACGAAAGAAGCTCAGACCCAGGTCCAAGTCATGAAAAGAGAAAGAAATATGGAAAGACAAAAAAAGCGAAAACAAGTAGTGACCTGCCCAAGCAGATTGTGAAATTAGCCATGTTAAGAAAATCTGCATTAGGTAAAAGCCTTTCGAAAATGGAGGACGAAGCGAGATCTGAGAAATTTTAACTGAAACAGGTCTCTAATTATGTGCTCACTTAAAACACGAACCAAGATAGAAGAGATGATAATGATGAAATGATAAAACAACAACAACAACAGTGCAATCATGGCCCATTAAAGTTAAACACATGATCGTCAACCTATCAACTAACCTTAAAAGTCAACAAAATGTACGAGAAGTTGCAAAGGAAAAAAAAATAAGTGAAATAATTCCCTTAGATGATCTGGTAATCAGCAGACCTCCAAGATATTATAACGGTCATTGTAACAAAACTACATAACACTTCCCACCATGGTGATTCCACAGCTGATTTATTCTGGCAACTGTGAAGAAATGAAAAAAAGGTGGTTATATTCATTCACCTAGGGAGTAACGAGACATTATATTAGACATACACAAGACTAATAACACAAGTTTTTTTCCCTCAGCCGAGAAGAAACATCTAACTTAACATGCAGAAAAGTACGTTTAACGCTAGTTGGTTAGGATAGGACTGAGATCGCATTCTAAAATAACTTTTTCCATGCAACCGGATTGTGTACAAAGAAGCACCGTCCAAACAGAGACAAGATCACAATGGAAATAATAGGATGCCGTCTATTTCCACTGTCTTTGTAACAAAATTTTGTCCATACCTGAACATAATTATTGTAACTCCCACGTCCGACTTTCTATTAACCTCGGCATTGATGGAATAATTCTTTTTACTTCTGTTTAGCAAACACGAGGTATTATTTTATTTCTTTATTTACGTACAAGCTGACGTTTCGGCGGATTTCACCTTCTTCAGATCCTGGACATTTTTTTCAAGATTGCAGCTCATATGACTGTGTTCACTCAAAAAGACCTACACACTATGAACAACTGGATGATAAAAGAGTGGACGGCGGTCATAACATCTCATATATTAAAAACAATCGAGGCGTTTTGGATTAATTCCAGAAATCCGAAAATGAACCGCAGGGAAGAATGCCTCGTTATCACGCGTGATATTTGGCAGTATACAAGCCTATTATTTTGAGGGGAAGGGCACATTACGACTCCATGTGAATTCCGTGCGGTTGGTCTCCACTAGACATACTCAGTGGAAGCGGTGGGCGCGCAAAGTTGTGTTCATTGTGGTTGAAATTTTGGTTTAGCATTTTCTCTGTTTGGTTATGGAGGTGTTTGGCCATGTAGATTGCAGTCAACTTGCCCTTTCCAGGATCTGAAGAAGGCGAAATCAGCCGAAACGTCAGCTTGTACGTAAATAAAGAAATAAAATAATTCCTCGTGTTTGCTAAACAGAAGTAAAAAGAATTATTCTATAATTATTGTATTCATTTTAGAACCACTTGGAAAATAGTTGTAAAAAAAAATCAAATATGACGTGTAATGATGTTTGACAGAAGGACTGCATCGTTATTTAGAAGTTAAGACCACGTTAAATTATACAAAATACGCAAACAAGAATGAAACGTGGACTGTACGCCAGAATAATGATCGGAATAGGATGCAGAGCCATAATGCCCAGAACTGGAAGACTTTTTCTGAACCACCAAAGTTTGAAAGAAAGTTACGAATATATTTGAATACTGGAATATCTAGTAACAACCAGTCTAGCTTGCGCATTAAAAACGTACTTATGCAGATAACTCAATAAACTCTGTAACAATGAGAGGGCTGCAATTTTAAGTGGTCATTTAGTAAAAATTGCATTGCACTAAAAAGAAACAAACAAGCTTTCATTTAACCATAAAATTCCTAAAATTGAACATAAATAAACTAATTCGACATTTATTACAACTCACACGTTACTGTCCATTTCCTAATCCAAAGCTAACAAGACGACGAACGAAGCCATAGATTCGACGCATCTTTGATGGAGGCTCACCCAATCCCATGTTTGTTGTAGAGTTTTCTCTCAGTGAAGATTTCGTATCCAACTTTGACAAGGACCATTTACTGCCCATTCTACTAGCGCTGCTATCAGACTAGAAAAAATTACTATAGTTATTGATGCATAGCTAACATTCTGGCAATCAATTAAAATGATGAACCTTTGATGGAGTAGATGGAGCGCTACGCACCTTTGAAGGTGCATTGGCTGTACTCATACCATTGGTTTCATTCCAAGATCGATGTGGTGTTTCCAAACTAAGACGATGAACAACTGGTGTGATGCCGCTGTATTCTCTTTCGAGTACACGATATGGCCTTTTCCTGCTTCCATTCGATGACACTACTGGTAAATCGTGTGAGGAACATGATTTAAGGGCTGAGCTATATTGCACTGTTGAAGAATTAGTGCTTCTCCCAATAGAACGCTGAGGTGAGGTACGTACATCAACTACCAATGTTGTTGCATTGCGATCGCGTGACCTTGAAAGCATTGAATTTGGATATAAGTACCATTACTACAACACAGACGGCAATTTAAAAAAAACAGATGGATCGTCATGTATAAGTAATATTTACAACTAAAATCAAGTAGCGTCAATGAAAGAGATGACGGCACAAATAGAATTACCTCGTGATCATTCCAAAACTTGGTGTGAGGGAGCTATTCACATGAATTTTAATATCAACCGACCCCGAAGGAGTTAATACCTGAAAAATACAAAAACATTAATGAAGTGAGATGAAACTATCACTTGAAAATGTTTTAAAGCATTCACCTCGTTTTCAACATTGACGCAGCCTGACCGACAAGGCCCTCTCTTTGTAACTGCTGTTGACCTACGCGGCACTACTTTCTCAGGTAATAATGAAGAGTGACTCTAAAAAACTATGCCTACAAAACAAAACAGGCAGGAAGGAAGGAAATTCTTACAAACTAGGTGTTAGTCAATGCACCTCTACAGTAACTTTGGACGTTGATCTAGTTACACGCTTCACTGCTACAACAGAACCTTCTGAGGTATGGATCAATTTTGCAGGACGCTGAAGAAAACAAGAAGAAAAAAAAATGAAAGTCCAATAGTTTCAAAGCTTGCGTCCCTAAGTCATATTTCAATTCCAACCTTAACAGGTGTAACTTGCAGTGGTCGCAATTCCTCCTCATCTGTCTCATCTTCATCACTAATAGGACGTTTAAGGAGTGTTTTTACCTTAATGGTGTAATATTTCTACGCAGTTTACCATGCAAACTCATAAGTTTTGCAAACATTTTAGGCTTAAATGGCGACCCACCTCATGACTTACGATTGCTGACCCTTCGCGACTTCCATTACTCACAAGAGTATTTGTTTGGAAACCCTTGATATGATGTTCGAACGTCTTAAAACGCTCAACTTGAAAACAATGCTGAATCAAATTTTACAATAAAACTTACATCACACGTAGTAGTGCTGGCTGAGTGTACATTTAAATCTGAACACATAATACTGGGATCTACTTCTGGGTTTAAGGGAAGTACTGATTCAGGTGCAATTTCTTCCATAATATCGGTGTAATTTGCGTCCATACAAGATGCGCGATAATGCTCTTCAATAAGACATTCTTCATTATGGGTTATGAAACCGGGACCGACGTACTCCACGACTGGAAAAAGAACTATTTACGGTATGAAAATTTTGGGGAGAAAAAACCAATGAAATACCAGCAAAATTCGGATCTCTAGCTCCTTTGTAAAGAATTGGTGTACGATATGTAAACAGCTTCAATGCAGCAAATGGAGAAATGCGTATTACGCATTCAGGATCGCTGATAAACACTTTGTCAACTGATTCATTAACTTCAATGTACTCTTCTACACATGGGTGGTCGAGAGGTAAGTCAGCGTATGGAGAATCCAGCATGATCTAAACAAAAAAAAAATCCATGCAGCGCCAAAACATATTAATAGGAATACTTGCAAAAAATACGTACAACAAGAACTTAGCTTTAGCAAGTAAGATGTGAAACAAACCGCAATGGCCGTCACATTGTCGGCCCTAAGGTGGCGCCAGTTCCGAAATGCATTTGCTACTAGCACCCTGGCCAAATTTGTATGCTTGCTACGATACTGAAAAAAATAATAATACGTAGTGATTTTTAAAAAAATTGTCATAGGACTTACAACAAGGTCTTCACTTCTATCAACTCCTATTTGTGTTACGGACTCTTCCTCGTCAACAATCGCAGCAACCTAGAAACGAATTCTCCCACAGAAATTAAAGTCAAAGACGAATCAAAGCGAAGAAGCCAATAAATGTAAGGGTTATGTGAGTACATGAAATATAAACACCTGAATTGGTCCTAGAACATTCGTCAGTCCATCGGAAGCAAGAATCAGGCAAACATCATCTCCTTAAGGATAAATTTATTGAAAGGAACCGAAAAAAAAAACTTTAGATGATGGCAGAACTGTTTCCCATGTTTATTCAATCCCAATAATGCTTTATTTCACTGCCTAGAACAATTTATTTCATAAAACTCTGGTGATAAACGCTAAAAGCAACCCCTTATTCAGCCTCGTTTGTGATCCAGAAAAAAATTGCTCGAGTGTGGAGGATTTCTCAAAGTGTGGAACCCAGATAACCTCAATAATTTCTCAATAGTGGAGAAACAAGTTATTATCGCTAAATTGAATAAATCCAATCCAAAAAAACTTGAAAGATCCAGACTCAAACCCATTGAATTAAAGCGCCAGAAAATGAGTTATCTTTTGCAGTAATTATTTTTTAAACAAATAAAGAGCGAGTTCTAAATGGAGGAATAAATTAAAAGTGTCTCATCAACAGAATTACCAGTAAGTTCTTCCACAGCTAGATCTGGCTCCGGCGATACGATGAATTCCTTAGTGTCCTCGCAGTACGACCATACATCTCCTAAGAAATCACTTTGATGATTCACTCAATATTGCCAGAACACTGCTCGTATGAAATAACAATTGACTTCTAGCTCAACCCGAAATGAAATGCACCCCCTTTGGATGGGCTTTAGTAAACTTCCCACGATATTATTTGACCGATTCGCGACCACAGCTCTGATATTAATGCGCATGAGGAGAACAGACTGGACCATATGGGCCAATTACAAAGCGCTTTTATTTACCCCTCTGGGTCGGCAAATTGGTACCAGAATTGCCTGAAAGCATAGAAGCATTGACTCAATGCAACGGTTAATTGTCAGTGTAGAGGGTAGTAAGATACAAACAATGTTCTCGTCAATACGATTTCAATAAAATGTATACTCGAGAACAATACATTTTCTCAACTCCAAGCATTGATAAGACTTTAAAATAGTATAGAAGTTTACGGATAGGATATGGAGGTACACTCAACATGTACTTTCTAACAAACCGCCGAATACTGTGGCTAAACAATAAACGAATATCTCAACACATAAAGGTGTTAAAATTGTTCCAAAAACATGGACCGACATGTAAGACATAGTGAATATGCATGCAGAACGACAGAATTACATAATATATTAAGATTAGGCATTGTTTTCTAAAACGGCTATTTGATTTTTGAAGTTGTTTAAAATTGAAACTTGCAGAACGAATGAAGATAAGATTTAAATTTTTTAAAATCTAAGCATAGTACCACCAAATATAAATATTAAGAGTGCATTTGAGAGTATCAACGTGTTCTAATGGATGGAATACAGCTCGTTCAAATATTTTCACTTCCGAAATATGGGTGTCGAAGAAAAAAGTGCACACAATAGGTTGAAGAGGATCCGGAAAATCAAAAAGCCAGTTTATAGACTCTAACAGTTTTAATGAAATTAGAAAGGCTCAATTTTGGCAGAGGTGTTCTGGTTCAAAGCTGAAAGAGCTCTTTCCTTCACAGTGCAAGCGGAAATATACTCATGTAGTGTAGGTCACTAAATATCAAGGGGTTCAACAAACTACACGTTGAGTTCAAAGCACAGGAATTAACGGCGAAAAATCAGAAACGTTCACGAGTAACATATTCGCAACAATTTGGGCCATTGGGGCTTTCAACTATGAATAAACACGTCTCAACGTCTTATGCTGAATCTCAACAATTACAAATAAAGACTTCCAGA
>MQTX01000221.1:361646-442519 GCA_009735665.1 Angiostrongylus cantonensis | reverse complement strand
TATATATATATATAAAGGTGGTAAAGCCACATTATTCCCTTACACTCTAGAACCATTCTAGAGCCAAATCATTTTCGTCGAAAATATATTGCGCGGCCGCCAAAATCCACAAAAATCTTTAGGAAAAAAGAAATACTAACTTACCTAGACTGCGGGCGACAGCAAGAAATGGTATGCTTTCAGTCGGTGTACTTCGTCTCACTGGACCAGTATGGTGTCTGATAGGACGGGTCCAGACGACACGAGCAACACCGCTCTTCAACGCTACCTGTAAACTCCTTCGTCGAAAAGGAATTTGAAAAAGAAAATAACTCGGAGAAAATCGCAGAAGTATCCTAGTTGCGCAAGAAATTACCGATCCTCCAGCGATTCGAATTCTCGCCTGCTCATCTTCACTTTCAGGCTTGTGATCAACCGTCAATCTGTGGGGAACAAGGTCTTCTATGTTGTCTTTACGATCTGGAAATGTGTGCAAAATTGCGACACAACGAAAACGCAAATAGCGCAAAAATATAACATATTTCTACAGAATTTCACAATTCATAAATAGGACTGATATTCAGTACTGCCCACGAAGAAACCTAAAAACGCACATGATCTTTTAAGTAAGATGATGGCGGAATCGCCAACATGTCCAGTGTATAGCTTTCCATTCCTAATTATTGCCACACTAGCAGTAGTTCCTGCGGTGCTAGTATATCCAGAAGCGGTACGTGGCCATTCTGCTGAAACGACACTTCCCTTGAACATTCTAGACGCAAAGTGGATAAATAACAAAAACGTCCATATTTACACCTATGCCCAAATATAGAAAGCTGTGAAGAAACTACATCCAAATTTTTACGGCACTATGTATGCACTGAACTCGATGGGTACGATCGAAATTCTCCCAGGACCTTTTTTTTTCCATTTCGTATCCTAATTTTCGGTTTCTCTTAAAAATTAGCCCTCAGGTTCTGACCAACCACTAAATCTTCTCGAATTTTTGTAATCTACCATCGGAAGTTTGCAGCTAATTCTTTTTTCGGCTACGAGTTTCTTTGGTTGGTATATGAAGTGAGCGTCTAATTAACATAATCTATACCAAAAATTCCTTTATAATATGAACAATATAAAGTAGACGAACAACATTACTAAAAGTTCAACTAAGATGACTATGACGAAAATTTTTCTCGTTCATCTCGTTCTCCCATTCCTTCCGGGAATCGGGCAATTAGTAGCAAGGATGTCTGGGACTTTTCGCAATCCAAATGGGAACGCTCTAGCTGAGCTATCCCAGGATTCCGAGAAGAATCGACTCGATCACCATTTAACAACATTCATGACAAAAAGAAAAACCTCGAAGAGCAGGCAAACTCATAAGGAAAAGGTTACAAGACTTTCGCAGATGATGGATGCGAGGAAATTATTCTAATACAAGAAGTGCTAGGATCCACATAGTAGATATGAAAGACGGACAGTGAAATAAAAAATAAGATTTATTAAAAGAGTGATTTGAGCACATAAAAAGTGAGCCCGCATATTACAAATTATCTACGCTATACATGGGGGAAGGATAGCGCGATGGTTAGTGATGCCGTCGACCAGGAAGCAAAAGCGCAAGGCCGATCCTTGTCCTAACGCTCTCTTCCAATCTACGTGAGAACGCCTTAGTCCGACCAGCATTCTACGACAACCATAAAGAAGACGAAATCCGCACCCAGCATTTGAAACAACATGCGAAGTGCTGAGATCCGCACTGTACATGTGATGAGTGATCATGTAAAAAATGCCAAAAAGAATAAGTTGTACACAAATACTAAAAGGTCTCACTACATTCAGAAAATTGTCGAAGTCTGCTACACAGAACCTGTTATACAGTGGGATATAAATGATCTTAATTCGGAGTCAAATAACACAACCTTTAAACGCATTATCAGTATTTGATGTTGAAATTTTGCACATAGAATTTGTTATAAATATGAACAGAGATTCATAAGTAGGAGCAAAGGTCAAGAGATGAGATAAAACAAAAAAAAAATCCTGGCTACCATACTTTGATGAGAAGAAATCACTTACATACTACCTTCCAGATGCCATGATGAGTTGTGAGAAAACCCAGCCGTATAGCTTCCAATATATCATCGTCATCGTCCGAATCAAACAGGTCACTTTGCTTTAAAGAACACAAAAAAGTGGTTAAATATTAGAGACGATAAGTTGTAAAATGATGTTAAAAGCAAATGTTTTATCCAAGTTAGAGCTTTATATCTCTCATTTCTGACAGACTACTATGGAATTAAATGTGTTAGAATGAACAACTATGGATCTTTTAATAAGATCTTCAAATAAACAAGTTCAATAGTTCAATCAAATCAAGTAATAATACAGTTGCCGATGCTGTGTTGTATGAATATTTCACTATTGTAGGTTTCATAGTTTCACTTATTCAAAGTTCTTCCTCTAAATCTTTAGGGAAAAGATGACACATTAGTCGAGAAAGCACTGAAAACCTTTTCCGCGCTACTTTTATATGTAATCAAGATAGCATAAAATCGTAGAATATAATCGCTTACGACGATGGTCTCTATCCCACCGAAACTAGTTTTCAAAATCAAAAACCTAAAGTTCATGCAAACAAAAGTTTAATTTCCTAAAATTTAGTAACAGAATAAGGATAACACTTCTGACATTCACACAAAGTAACTATAGCATCGAAGTTTTCAAATCCACCATTTCAATGTAAGAAACTTTCGTTTATCAAAATTCAGTTCAGTTTTTGAAGGGAATGTGAGGTGATTACAACATCTATTGTATCTTGGAGACTAAAAATAGCCATGTTTCCACAAGAAAAACATCGCCAGAAAAAGTGTTCCGTTCAAATACACATAAATAAAGAGCGTCAAAAAAAGTAATTTCATTGCAGTAATATAAAGGTCTATTTTTTTTCTACTCAAAACAATAACCCCATTGATAGCAGGGGTTTCTTACAAGGTTCCGTTCCCTCAGCGCAATCAACGTAAAACTTCCTAGAGATGGAAGATGTATAGAGAAATAAAACTCATATTTCAACTGTGGTATTGAAATCATAGCAGCGCTAAATTCTCTTGACAACAATATCATGATCTTAAAAGCAAGGTAAATAGAAAATTTTCAGTCAAAATCAGTTTTCTTCCATCCATCTCTCTAGAAGACAACACCAGTAAGAAGATAAATGTAAACTATAATCGAATACATATTCCAAAAATCGATAAAAAAAACCTACCATTATGTTATTTAAGAGGTTCCTTCTAACATATTCACTAGCCTCATGCCCGCCATGACCATCGAAAATCCCGAAAAATGTGAACTTGATAGAACCGTCTTCTTTCCTAACAGTCTCGATATGGACGCGATCCTCCATGTATTTGCGGCCACCCTTAAGAATAAAGTTAAAACACAACACGATAGACGAAATGACATAGTAGTACCTGATTTGCCGCAACAGAGACGCGAAGATGTTCTCCATAGCGAACACCCAAATGTGCAGAACTCTTTCCTGCATTAAGACGTGGAGACATCGTCGGTAGAACAGTAAAACAGCCAAATTTACACTAATGATGATGGTGGCTGCAAATAACGACGGTCCACTAGAATTTGAAAAAAAAAGTATTAACGTATCTCAGTCTGTTGAGAGCTTCCTAACTTCCGCTTGATATTTGACACCACCGCTGTTCAACAACGCGCTCCGAACAAATGCTGCCTTTCGAGTATTACACAATGATATAGGTCCCTCTTATCAAGCAATTAAACTGTAAGCTTCAAGCCCATAATAATCACCGCCTTCTAGCGCCCTCACTAAAGTTCCGTATGCAAGTAGTCCTCATTCCATCTATCCGGCCGGCTTACTTTTCTGCTTACCAGCACCATGACTGTGAACCGCGTTCTTTCCCAGCTTAAAATCCTGACGGAAGCTTCGAAATAGCGAACTTTACCAATGCGGCGATGACATATTACAACTAAACATCTGGCTGACAAGGACGAAAGTGCTAGTACAGAACATCCCTGAACTGCTCGTTCTAGGCGGTAAAAGTAGAAGCAAGCTGTTATAGGTAATCTTTTATAAGAATGGTGGAATGCTGGAAAATCCATTTTAGCCAATAGAAGACACCACGACAAAGTTCTACTTACTCTTCCCACAAAGAGAAGTTCTGGAAACCCTTCTAACAATGAAATATCAAATGGAACGGCAAAGAGTAACATCGTGAACGGAAGAGCATCGCGTCGATAACGAAGTCTCAACAGCAAACCACGACATGGGTCACTATGAGGACGCCCGAGCTATGATATCGTCAATAGATTGTTGTTTCGAGGTTCACGATCCCGACGAACATGCTTCCAAGTGATCCCGACCCCAAGAATCGGCGATCTGGTAAAGACCTTCGACAAAGTCTATATCCCACCACAAATTCCCCATCTGGAACAGTTTCTTACAGCCTTCAACATATGTGCAGGAACGAACCCTACGTTTCAACAAATGATTAAAAAAAACGAAAAGCTGAAGAATCTTGACCGGTGGCGTTGAGACAATAGCGTCGCGAGACGCACGCGCCGCAATCAACAGTGGAGCGCGGCAGCTGGTGTTTCGACGTGCATTGTACTCCAGTAGAATATGCAACTAGAACAAACCATCTGCTTTCTCTGTTGTCATGTCGTTGGCGGATCAACTGAACTTCGTGAAGCGAAAACTGAAGCCAACATGTGCCGTGTGAGTGTTCTCTCGTAGTAAATCGTGGAAGGCATCATCCGAAAGTGGGCGCCGGAGTCGTTGTTACTTCGCAGTCCCGCATTCTGTTTTATCCAAATAGTAGAAGGAGAAGAGGAGGGAAAGGTGTTCAGGTTGGGGGAATCTGATGCAAAACGTGGTCGAAGTGTGCAACAGAGCAGTTGATTCGAATCGTTGATCATCGCTTTGTGGGTGGTCAGAGAGTGCCACTTGTTCAGGGTGTCGAGTTCCGTGTCGAAGTTGGATCTGTGCTTAGCCTCACTTCTTGGATTGTCATCAGCTGGTCGTCTATTGTTTATAACAGTATTGATGTGTGTTAGTCATATAAATATTGTCAAAATGTGCTGATATTTCTGGTTAGGTGTGGAACAACTGTGAGAGGTGGAAAAACCATCAGCGAGTATTGAAATCACAATGTTAACTTTTTACTCACTGCACACTACGATTTTTCACGGTGGGGAATTATGTGTGCTCAACCACAATGGTGCTGAGATATTTGCAAAACTTCGGACCGCAGGTGTCTGCGGTGGGGATCGAACGCGTTATCATCTTTCCTGGGGCTAACGCGTTCACCACCGCACCATTCGGGTCCTTCGTTTCGCCTGTCTCTCAGTGAGTATTGAAGCGGCTCACTGTTCTGACCTACAAAGAGTTTATGACTTAGGAATGTGGCATATTTGTTCAGATCATTTCTTTTCTGCAGATGACCTTACTCGTTCAGCGTAGTGCTTGAGGACGGACGAGAAGTGGTTGAGCACAGAGACGAGACTGGTGCGTTTGTCAGCAGTACCGTGGAAGACGACGAAGTGGTTCCTGGTCAGTATCGTTCAGTAGTTATGTACGACAAAGTTGGCGAAGTCATTTGTTCTTAGTACGGTACTAGGACATAAGGGATTACCTCCCATCCACTACATAAAGAGTACCTTCGATGGTCTCTGAAGTTTCTTGAAATTAAGTTATTCTCTATATGCTAAGGTTACACAGTAACAATTGCCTAACAGTTTCCTACCCCATGGTCTTGTTGAGTGTTGTAGTGGTTACCGTTCGAGTTACTCCATAGTAGTATCACACAGTCTTCAGACATTGTTTGATATTTCAGGTATTTCAAACAGACGAATCAAAAAAATAGAACGGATCCGCAGAGCAGGATTCGTTATCGATAATCAGCCGGACTTGCAACTCGCTGAGATTTGCCAAGGGGTATACCTAGGTAAGGTAGCCTACTTTAGCTATGTTGCTACGCACTACATAGTGATGCAGATTCTTCGGAAAATGCCACAGAAGTCGATCGGAAGAGGTCACTGAGATTTCCTCGACAAGAACATACGAACTGATCATGGGCTTGATCGGCTTGAAGTTGGCCGGAAAAAAGGTGCCTCGTTCATTGTAGTGGTCAACAGCATGGGCCTACCTTGTTGAGGATATGTAAAAACCAATTGGTAGAAGTACTTTCTATTCAGATCATTACGATATCTCAAGTGCGGGTGAAGTTTCCATAACGGCCAACAATTAACACGATAACCTAGTTTTCTGATCGAGTTTTAAACTTATGCTGCAACTCTATTTCGTGCTTGGTTACCAATCCTTCTCCTGCAATTCTGTTTCGTACTTGATTACCAATCCTCCTAACTGCTTATTGCTCCATCGTTACTGGGAGATGTTCCTGTGTGTCCGGCTGCGATGTACAGCGGGGGAATTCATCCCCCAGCAGGGTCTCCCAAGCTGCAAAAGAGTTCGGCGTTTTCATGAGGAAGCCCAGCTAAGGGTAAACCAATACCAGGATCCACCATCGTCTTGGTATTAAAGTCGCATGGTGGTAAACATCTCTCTGATCCGCAAGGGTGATGACTGCTTAGGGTGGTTACGACCTGAGGCAGATTTTGACCAGGCTGACCTTGAGACTCCAAGGAGCCACTTTGGCTAAACGAGCAAAACTCCGTGAAAAAGGAAATTATGCGATGGCTTCCACAACCAGTGAGGTCGGGTCATCGAAGTATCCAAGTAACGAAATATTTGATTGCCAATTCTAATTTTCACGGTACCTAACTCTCATATTTTCATATGATGTGAAATTATTCAGGGAGTCAAGATGTCGCCAGTGAGTTGGCCATCCTCAAAGCTGAAGGAATTACGCATATTGTAAACTGTGCTACTGGTGTTATGAACTATTACCCTACTAAATTCACATATTATAACTTGCAAGTATTGGATCTGCCTTCGACTGATATTATGGCCAAGTTTCATGAAGTCTGTAGATTCATGGTAGATTGTGTCGGAGGTGGAGGAAAGGTATGTTGTTCTAATCAAATTTGTAATGAACTGCTCGCTCTATGACCATTGCATGGTATGTGTAAGAATGATTATATATCGGTAGGCCACCGCGAGTCATTGTAAAGGCGATATATCCGTCCAGTCACCTCCGACGATGCTTAATAAGGTAGAATGCAAAGCGCATCCCTCAACGATTGATCAACGCCGAGAGCTTTTATCCTTTTATGAACTAATCTTGCTGAGCTGATGCGAGGTTGGTACAAGTTGTCTTCGTCGTTGTTGTTGGTCAATGGCTGACATTTCAGCGATTTTGCATTACTCAGAGCCATGCTTTTACACTTATTCTCTTACGAGTGGGATATCTGTCTACTTTGTGAAACAAGCGGCCAATGTTGTATCATGTAGAATAACCACATTATGCGAAGGGTTGGACAAATACGTTACAACGAAACACGAATGATATTTGCAGAAAATTGTGATGCCTTTTCTTTGCTTGGAAGGTAGGATCGTTAACCATACGTCTTCAATCCTGGTAGCGCCACTACAGCAAACGGAAATTTTGAGAAGACCAACAAAATAAATAAGGAAGGAGAGCTCCTGCTACTGGTATAGCAATGATCACTCGTATGCAGGCAATTCTGTGGAACAACAATATCCAGAAACACGTATGGCAAGCGATATTGTTGAAGTTGAAAGAAGCTACTCCATCGAAACTTTTCCTAATCGATTATCATCTTCAAACCACTAAGACAGCAAGAAATAATTGGGGAACGTGTGGCACAGTGGTCACAGGCGCCTCGCAACACACATTGAATCGATCCCCGCTCCCCAGGCTCACCAAGTCTTCCATCCCTCTGGGGTCGGCAGATTGGTACCAGACTTGTCCGGGAGGATAGCAGCACTGGCTCGATACAATGGTAGGCCACCGCGAATCATTATGAAAACCAGATATGCATTCAATCACCTCCAACGATGCTTAGTGTAGTCGAATGTATGATGCATCCCTCAGGGATTAATTAATGAGAGCGCTATCCTTTTTTTAAAACCTTAAATGAAATTGCGTTTGGAAATACTTGTATATGTTTATAGTAGAAAGCCAGAAACGAAAGGCTACTAGACAGTCACAAAGTCTTAAATGGTTATATGATTATGTATGTTCATACTATGCAACTACTCACAGGTGCTCGTGCACTGCAACGCTGGTATTTCTCGATCGGCAACGTTTGTCATCGCCTATTTGATGACACATCACAGCATGTCGTTGCAGTGTGCGCTCGAAACTGTCAGAAGAATCAGGCCTAGTACGAAATTTTGCATGTTGGTTCTCCTCATTGATACGGTCGTAACTGAAGACACCTTTTAGAAGTCCGACCGAACTGTGGATTCATGAAACAGTTGCAGTGTTTCGAAAAGGCGTTATTCTCTAGTGCTTCTTGTGAAGAAGAGGTGGTCATTCCTTGTTATATTCCACTTTGACTATTTTTTAAATCCTTCGATTGTCATTTATGTATATCTAGGGCGATTCGACACGAACTCATGTGAATTATTAACCTTTGATTTGACGATAGAATTGTGTATCATTTAAGAAGTAGGCATCCTCGATGATCTATCCTTTTAAGCACCTTCAGTGTTCTTCTGTCTATTTCTCAAATTTCTCTGAAACATTTTCACTTCCAGTGAGCAGTGAAGAAGAAACGCGCCCATAATCGAGGCAAGATGTCGGGTAGTTTTACTGCATTAGTAAAGCATATTTATACCCTATCTATATTTTTATATCCCATATGGTGGCCATAATCAATTAAGACTAGAAGGTCAATTCCACTTTTGGTTAACGACTTATTCTAGCGATTGCGAAGGAGAGAGCAGTTTAATGAAAAGTCAAGGATGAAAATGACAGTAAGGAATTTCGCATACTACTTGCGAGACAACGAAATGAGCAAAACAAGCGCTCGTGTCCATACGACAAGTGTGGCTAGCCAATCTAGGTGTGACTGCCCATGTATAGTTTTATGGCTTCCTTGTTCTTGGTGTATAGCAATTTAAAATGTGGAGAGATATGAAGTATTCTCTAGTTTTCGTCGTTGACAAATGCGCGTAAGAAGAAACGTTCATCATGCCATACAACGAAAAGTAGTATACTGAATCACAAAAATACCTAACGAATTGAAGTGCACAAATAACAACCACAGTGATCATTTTACAATGCTGATGTTGGCGTTCGTGTAGACGTTGGTCTCGAACACATCTTTGCATCCATAATACTTACTTGCTAACTGACTAGTCAACTCTTTCGGTGACCACTGCAATATTATGATAGCAGAGTGTTGTAATCTATTATGAAACAAATTCATACTGACTACAGCATGTACTAACAGGGACGAAATATATGCGAGTTCCATTTCCTTCATTACCAATGGTTAAGAACAGTTTTTAATAAAACCAAAAATCGTTGAGGAGAAACTACTTCACCTGCTTTTTTAGGCCAGTTAGTTTCAACTGTTCAACATTAACTTGAGCTCCAACCTTTGCAATCCGACAACGTCCATCTGGGTGCAGCTATGAAAACAAATAGTGAAGCAACGAAGGATATTTACGTCCTTCAACAACAGAAATGACCGAGCTACAGGCATAAGTATGTAGAAAGGACGCCTGCGTTCAGAACAACAAATGACCTTTAGATATAAGGGTGCTACGAAAAAAAAGGCAAAAATTTCAATACAAAAACAATAAAAATGAAGTCCAGATAGGGAAGAAAAAAACCGTGATCAAACAACCTACTTCCATGGAAAACATATCGTCGGAAGTTGGCTCTCCATCAGGAAATGTTATAGGTTTTAATTCAATAAGGTGCTTTATGTGCCACAATTCCTCGTTGAAAGCGGACGTATTCGGAAACACTTCCATTCGTCCAACCTAAAACCAACCAAATGAGGTAAGAAATGTGAACACCCAGAAGGCCTAGTCAATCTGGTCAAAGTAGTGATAACATATCAAAGGTAGAAGTTGCACAGAGTTCAAAATAAAAAGGAAAGAAAAACATTTTCTTCAGTGTCCAAAAGAATAATGGTAGGACTCTCTGTGTTGCTTTAGGAATAGTAGAAAAGACATTGCAAATCCACTGGCTCCTTCATATACTAAACAAAAAAAAAAACACCGAAATGAGCTTCTTGATTTCATAAGCAAGAACTGTCATGGATATCTAGACTTCTGACTATGAAAGTTGTGACTGCCTACGAACTATTGAATGAAGAGGAAGCAAAGGAAGCCTTTCTGACCACAAAATCAGTGCCGAAGAGGTTCATAACGCGCTTTTTTGTCCAGTACGGCTCACCACTTAGATCGCGGTATAGCCATGCCATCCACAATTTTGGAACGGAAACATTGGCTTCCTCGAGAAACTGCAATGGTTCACATTTGCATCCCAACAATAGGGTTGGTTATATTTCGGAACTATAACGGTAAAACAAAAAAAAAAAGGACGTAAAACAAAACACCTCATTGGCCATTTCCTCTTTAAACTCAGACAATGAGCCTCCTGCTTCATAGTTGAACTCTTTCACAGAATCGTTTCTTCGTGGAAGATAACGATGCCACCGGCCATGGGGTCGGTAAACCCATCGATCGAAAACATAATAATGTGTTAAGGATTGGAAATCAAAAAGCAAGTACACAACATTAAATACCCACTTCTTATAACTTTTGCCATTCCACGTCTCTTGAACTTAAAAACTAGTATTTACATGTAAAACTGCAGTTAGACGAGAACTAGACAACCATAGATTGTCAACGAAATATGCATAAGTATGTCAACCAGATAATGGGAATGAATTTGATCAATGGATAAGTTGTCTGACACAACATCACATTATGATTTACTTTTAAGATCTACATTGTACAAAATGAATCTTCAGTAGAAAAAAAAACAATGACTGCTACAGTTGAATAGGTGGTGGCTTAGTGTTTGGCAGATTGTCCCATTCTATTCCAGTGAAGAACTCATGATTACGTATTGCAGCTGGCCCACCCGATTTCTCGGCTCCAAGTCGATCTTCTGCCTATAATACACATTTAGAATTCTTCACTCCATGAGAATCCATAAAATTAAAAAAAAAAAGCCAAAGTCACCTTAATCCTTAGCAGGCTATCGACGCAATCCTTAGCAGAGATTGGGAAATCACAAGGATAAGAGTACAGTAACTTTTTAATACGTTTATATATCAAATACTCAGAGTCGTCGTGGAATAAGTGCCTACCTGCAATCACGATAAGTTTCATGAAAGCTGAAGGGTAGCATAAAGACAACAACCTGTCAAAAATTGGTAGATAACGACTCCAAGAGCCCAAAGATCTGTAGCTGGAGAAACAAGTCCACCTTCCAAGACCTAAAGTGTCCAAAAAAGCGATATACGAGAAGTCGTTATCATGATCTATAACGAAATCAAATATATGGACGTAATTTTGTTACCTCTGGACTAACATACTGAGCTGTCCCAACAAATGAACTCTTCCTTTTGGATTTTGCAGTACTTTCTCCAGCAAAGTCTTCCTTAAAACATAAATAATAAATAGTGCAATCAGTACAGGTCATAAACATGCGATCTATCGATCAACGATATACCTTACGAGATAAATCCTTAACGCTGCCGAAGTCGGATAACATTATGTGACCACTGGCCGATACTAGAAGGTTTTCAGGTTTTACATCTCTATGTACAAACGATAAGGAGTGAATATGTTCTGAAAATGGAAAGAGAACTAGAGTGAAGCCAAGCAAAATAAAGTATTGACTACCAGGCTTTTCAAAAACAAGAGACTGATGAATATGGTTTATTAGGGATTCAAAGTTGTGCCACAATATAATGGACTGAGTGTCATTCGAATATCGAAAAACACTCTGCTATGCGGAACATGCCGTTGATGTAAAACAACATACGAAGGGCTGATAAGACTTCTGCGGCGTAGAAACGGGAGTCGTCAAGGCTGAAGCGCTTCTCCGGTCTCTTCAACATGATGTGCAGAAGATCTCCATCTGAGAAAACTCCAATACAAAATCATGCTAAGAAAGAAGCACGAGCAAAGATTAGACAAAACTCGTCAAATCCAAAGAGTTAAATCCTAAATCAATGACACTTTTGACACAAGCTCTCGAAAGCATGACCTTAGGCGAAAAAAGTGTTGCGTTGGTACCTAGGTGTGCTCGATGTCATCTTCATACAAATGAGAACTGAAGAAACTGACGAAGCCTTACAACTCGTACAAAGCGCTGAAGTGTCTTACATTCCGCGTAGGAGAGAACAAAGTACAAGTACTCCATGTCTTGAAACGTGGCATATAGAGTCACAATAAAAGGATGTTGAAACTCGGCTGAGGACAGAATAGCAAGAACTCGTTTTTCACGATGGATCGCAGCAACCTGAAATGTAAAATGACTTGCATAAAGTGACAACAGCATAAGTACTGAAAGTGTCAATGCAACAAACACGCTTTTCTTTCAGGATTTGCTTCTTGAAGCACATTTTAATGGCAACCTGACGATGAGGTTCAGCTTTCTCAACAGCCGAATACACAATGCTGAACGATCCCTCACCAATTTCGCGTTTAACCTATAACTGTGGTGAGTTTTGTGTTCAAATCTGACAACTCATAAAATTATCCGGTAAAAGTCTAATGGATACAGTCCATCTCAGAAGGAATGTAAATGAAGGAAGTACCTCATAATCAGCCATGCATTTCATCCGAATGCCTCCAGCATTTCCACGTGGCGAAGACAGTTCTTTTGGAACCAGCTCCTCATCCATTAACGATGAACCGATGCAGTAGTACTGGCGAAACAGACCTCAACAGTCATCAGATCTGCATGGAGTTTGCATTTCGATTATGAGGGCTGTAGCTCAGAACTACCAAACAATAGACAGCCACGTCGTAAACGACAAACTGAAAGAGCGATTTACACGAAGAACTCGATCCGAATGGTCCTCGTCTACGACTTTGAACTACAGTGCTTAACATATGTTACAAGTAACTGAAAATGAAGTGCGGTGAAAGCGTCCTCATAATACGAAGAGCAGACAATGCACGACCCACACAAGAAGAAATTCTACAGCGAGAACTATAGCCGTCATTTTTCTCGAACGGTTTATATAATGACATGAACTCTGAAGGTGTAGATAAGTATAAAAGGATAAAGCTCTCGTCGTTGATCAATTTCTGAGGGATGCGCCATGCATTCGACTTCATCAAGTATCGTTAGGGGTGATTGAATGCATATCTGGCCTTTACAATGACTCGCGGTGGCCTGCCGATGTATCGAGCCAGTGCTGCCATCCTCCCAGACAAGTCTAGTACCAATTTGTCGACCTCGGAGGGATGGAAGGCTTGGTGGGCTATGGGCTCAAGAAGATGTAGAAGCCAAATTTATACAATACGTGACACTCTATTAGACAAATACGATTCTGACAGGTCTTTTCAAATTCATGAGCTTGACGAAGCCTTTGCAGAATCGATCGACAGATCACAACATGATGGCGATAAGCGCTGGCCGAACATCGAGTACGATCGCAGCGAACGCTCGCCGTGTCTGGTTTCCGTCGGCTGCGACATCAGCACGACGCCTGATTCTTCGCCTAGCTCATATATACCAATCGTTTTTAGTTTCATTTGCCATATAAAAGTAATAATAGTTTTCTTTGGTGAGGAAGTAGGACATTGTAATTACAAAAAAATCAATAAATCTCTCAACGTCGACCTGTCCCTGAGAGTGCGTAATGGATCCGACTTCGTCAAGCATCGTTGGAGGTGATTGAATGCATATTTGGCCTTTACAATGACTCGCGGTGGCTTGCCGATGTATCGAGCCAGTGCTGCTACCCTCCCAGGCAAGTCTGCTACCAATTTGCCGACTCCGGGGGATGGAAGGCTTGGTGGGTCATGGGCGCAGGTAATCGATTTCACGTTTATGCTGCAGGGTGGCTCTAACTACTGCGCCACACGCGCCACTAATAACAACAAATAACTATAACATAATATAAAATACGGGGACGCAGTGGTCGGAGGCGCCTTGCAACACACACGTGGGATCGACCCTCACGACCTAGGCTCTTTTTATTTTTATTGTTATTATCACCTGTATCACCTGTAGTCTCGTTGATCGTCGAGTGACTCGAGCAAGCGCCAGGAAATCCTCCATTTTTCCCTGTCGGGTGCAAGAGTAGCCCAATGGGTTCTGCTCGCTTTAGGGACTCGTCGAACATAATATCTTTCTTCTAAGCTCTTCGTGAAGAATTCTGACCATCGCGTCGGTAGTCTTCCTGCAGTACGTTTGACATCCCGAAGAATCCAGTCACTAACGGCTCTTGCTCATCGATTATCATTCATACACATTAAGTGTCCGGCCCATCTTGTCTTCGACTGTTTGGGGTATAGAACGGCATCTTTCATTTTTGATCGTTGACGCAGGTCGGACCTTGGGATTCCATCCCTTACTTCTGTGAAACGGGATACTCCTATCATCGTCTTATCGACTGCGCGTTCGATAACGCTGAGTGATCTTTCATCCTGCATGCGTAGCGACCAGGTTTCTGACGCATACGTTAAGGCAGGAAGAGCCGTTGAGTCGAAAAGGTGGGGATGGAGTCGGGTATTCTTTGTTCTCTTCAGTGCATCCTCGATGTTCTTGAACGCTACCCAAGCCCCTCGCTTCCTTCTGCTTTCTTCCACTGAGTAGGGACCTTGCATTCAGACAGGTAACGTATGAAGAGCTGAGCCAGTGTGCTTACGAGAACTGTCGGAAGGTTCTTTAGATGTTCTGATCTTATCCTACCCGGACCTGGTGCTGTTCGACTTTTCACCGACGAAATGGCATGTCGGATTTCTGAAGGGAGAACCGGTGGTACAACATATCCATCCTCTTTTATTTCATATGACGGGAGGTGGACGGGGCTATCGAAGAGATTGTTATTATAGTATTTATTAATACACAGTAGCTGACATCTCGGCGGTTTCGCCTTCTTCAGAGCCTGGAGAAGTCGAATTGAGACGTATTGCAATCAACCAAGCACTGTCCTGATCTCACGAGACAAAACTGAGTGCATGAATGATTACTCGCATAATGAGCAGCTTGTCGTGAACACTCATCGTTTTGCTATTCTTCTAAAGTCCTCTGGTTATTATTGGAGGCCATTTGCAGCGAGCTCTACATTAGTCAGAAATAAGCGTGGTTCAGACCAAAGATCGATCTGATGTATGGCGCTAGATCACACTGATCACAAGTCACCCTTCTTGCCTTTGGATTTTTAGGGTTTATCCAGAACGCTTCAAGACTTTTACACGCTGAAGTTTTAGATTCCTATGCGAAGACTATGACTTCTACTCCAATAGAAGTCTCCTTCTTCGTTAGAGCAATAATGATATTATTATTCGAGCGAAAATGGGTACGTTTTATGCTATCGACATCATACCAGACTTCAGACCAGAGGAGTTACTTTTAATACATTATAATTTGCAAAGTAGTGCAATAGAAGTGATGATTATTTAAGAACTATAGGTAGTAAAGTCGGACAAGTTTATTCGTTGCTACGAGTCTTGAAGCAATCCCTTCTTGTATAAAAGGATAAAGGATAAAGCTCTCGTCGTTGATCAATTTCTGAGGGATGCGCCATGCATTCGACTTCATCAAGTATCGTTAGGGGTGATTGAGTGCATATCTGGCCTTTACAATGACTCGCGGTGGCCTTCCGATGAATCGAGCCAGTGCTCCTATCCTCCCAAACAAGCCTAGCACCAATTTGCCGACCCCGGAAGGATGGAAGGCTTGGTGGGCCATGGGCGCAGGAATCGATTCCACGTGCATGTCGCAGTGGCGCCTCGAACCACTGCGCCACACGCGCCCCTCCCTTCTTGTATTGATAGAGTAATTCCGACATTAGTTAACATCCAGGCGGCAGGGATATCTTTGGTTTATTTATAAACTGAGATTCCACACTTAATGACACCTTCTCACCATTATAAAACGGTAAACTACTGATGAGATGTGCACGCGATTTATGGCTAATTGGCCGGTATGAGTCGCATGTGATTCTTTATTTCCGGCTATTTGTATCACCGCAATTTTTGCTATGCTATGTTTAGTCATTCGGCAAATTATGCAGCACGTCAATACATATGTTGTGGCAAGAGTCGAACGAGGAAGACTATGATACGTTTAGGAATATACAAAAAGACCTGTTTTCAAATTTCTTCGTCTGGTTTGAATTCCATGACAATACCATCTTTATAGTTAACCTATCGTATGATATTGATGATATTCTTCATGATCACGGCGCTAGTACGATCTTGCGCATGGCTCACCGAGCCTAGTCCTACCGTGGTCGAGAAATTAGCAAGAGACTTGTTTGCGAACAGTTCAGTCTCCACAATCGAAATGGGAACGCTCTATCCCGACTATCTCAAGACTCCAAGGAGAATCGACATGACCAACATTCTACGATATTTGTAAAAAATACAATAATTATCAGCCAGTTGGTGGAAGCAAGGAAACGAATCGAATGTCGGAACTGCTAGGATCTGTACAGTAAGTGTGAAGATGGGTCATGTAAAATAAAATAGAAATAAAAATGCACTTTGCGGCTATCACAATCCACAACCTCTTCAACTGTACACTTCTTACACACCGATTATATAGAATTGCAACTATTACAGTCTCCCAAGCTTCATAATTTACACTCTTCATATACAGCTTTATGATATGTAGCCTTTATAATAAACCCATTACGTTCAACGGATTCAAACAATCTGAACTGAGATATTCTTTTGTTTGGTAAGCATTTTAGTGAATTTGGCTTTGTAATGTATGTTTGTGTGGCGATGATCATCGAGCTGAACGAAGCGGGAAAAAAGATCAGGCAACGCATAAATCGGAAGAGGATCCAATTCATGAAAAACCAATGGTGTGAAGGCGAAAAATTGAACTGGATGTCCCACTGTTTGCAGAGAGCATCCTGTAGGTTTACCTTGGGGATCAATGAACATGGAAAAGAACATGAAGAATTAACTAGACAGTAGAACGAGACCAACTTGGGCTGTATGCATTTGGGCCTCTAAAAGAGGCCACCGACCAAATGAAAAACTCGAAAATTCGCACTCAGCTTTGTGATTCGACAATTCTCTCAGGTTCTATCATGCTGCAGAGACCTGGGTTGATACTTCAACCAAATCAAGAGCACTCTGCACTGCTCAAAGAGCGCTAGAGCGATTTCTTCTGAAATATGACCAGCACCGTCAATATCTAGCCGAAATTTAAAGCTCTAATCTTGGGAATCTGTCTTAACTTCGAGATCCAGGAGAATACACACCAATAGCGAAACATAGATGAGCCGGGCACATAATGAGAAGAACGGACGACAGATGGGCGAAAGGAACAGTAGAGTGGACTCCAAGAGGAAGCAAACGTCCCTAGGACGGCCTCCTACACTTTAGGCGGACGTTTTCGTAAACAAAGTTAATTAGCCGTACCCGCAGCTGCAGTTATTCTCAGATCATGGTACTCCAATGCAAACTCAAAGTACAAAAATTAAATGGGACTCAAATGCGCTACCACGCTCGAGTAAAACCACCGCCCTGGGCGACGATTGTTAGGAAAACAAACGAAGGGCAAATCTGCTGGGGTCCGCACAACTCGTGAAGACGGACCATCCGAGTATGCAAGTAAGTCGATTTTGTGTAATAGGGGGTGATGACGCAGTTGTTAGTGATGACGTGGAACAGGAAGCAAAGGCGCTAATTCGACCCCTGCCCGACGCCCTAGACCAGCATTCGAGGTGAAGTACAGTGACGTGGCTCTGAAACGCCTCTGAGGAGGATTGAAAGCGCCGCACACCGCACATCATTCGACGTGAAGTGAAGTGGCGTGCCTCTGAGCCGTTTCTGAGGCGGACTGAAAGTGCCACATGCGGCACATCATTCGAGGTGAAGTGAGGTGGCATCTCTCCAGGCGCCTCTGAGGAGGAATGGGAGTGCCGTATGCTCCACATCGTTCGAGGTGAAGCTAGTTGACGACCCTCTGAGCCGCCTCAGGCGGATTGAAAGCGCTGCATGCCGCACATCATTCTACGTGGAGGGAGGTGACGAGCCTCTGAGCCGCTTCTGGGGCAGATTGAAAGTGAACGAGAGAGAGAAGTCCATGTTCCATTGAAGAGAAGCAATAAATCAGAAAAACCAGCAATAATCAATAATCCCTTTATTAGCGATGAGGTAAGCATAGCTATAAAACGATGCCTAGAAAGAGCAGGTCTAGAAGAATCGGTAGCGATAATTGAAATACCACCGAATACTCTTCGTCGTCAATTAGTTTGCAACCGCTTGTATGACCGTCTATGTGAAACAACAAATTGAGCAATTTGCCCTTCCGGCAGGGTCGGTGATTGCATGAGTTCAGGTACGATATTCCTGATCTCTTGCAAGGATTGCGGAGATGAATATATTGGCGAAACCCGCCGACTCTTGTGTATCCGTATAAAAGAACACCTAGATGGCAAACGAAAAGTAAGACAAAGTAGCCCACTAGGCACGCATAGGATACAAAAGCATAGCGGAGACGATTTTGAAGTTAAAGTTAATATCCTCGCACAGGAAACTAAGACACCAGCGCGCAAATTCCTTGAGGCTTTTTGGATAAATGCCAAAAATCCAGCAATGAATAGCAGCGAAATTTCTGATGTGGTATGGCGCAGTCATCAATCATATGCGACTATAATCAGCTGTTCTAACCTTCCTCATTGGAAGTCATGTAAAAAAGTGGTGAGTTTTTCGAGAAGCAATGAAGTCTGAAGATGCAGAAGTGGAGAAGAGCATCTGCAACGCCCAGTGAACAACGCGTGGGCCAGTCCCACTCGTAACACCACGGTGAGTAGCCTTTCAGTTCAATATGGCGTAGAACTACATTTGACCGTAGCATCCTAACCCAACATCTATTTAAAAGTTTGGTCTCCATTAATATTTTAGCCTTTTCCACCGAATAATTGAAGTATTCTAATATGAAATACGTCCAGACTCTGAAGAGTTAATCACACTTCTCCGAAACAACATCATTTCAATCCGCAAAGTCTGGCTCGCCTTCTATAATGACCCTGGGGTGCTCTAACACCCCTATTCTTGTGGACCGTGGAGAATCCATTCAAGCACCATTCAGCGACATTAATAAAGACAAGTTCCTCAGACACCAACCGAACCCACTTGCGAACCCACTCCAGAACATTTGTGGATGGTTGGTGCAAGGCAATGAAACTAATAATACAAGCTCTAGAATTCGCGCGATATGTTAAGATAGTTTATTTGAATAGAAAATACGGTAAAATCCAACAGTTTTCATGCGAAATCAACTTAACTGTTTTAAATGGCAAGATGAGAGAAAGGTAGAAATGATATAGTACGTGGGCGACATACTTTAACTTAGCTACTTACATTTCTAAGCAAGGATAAAAGATAGAAGGATAAAGCTCTCGGCGTTGATCAATCCCTGAAGGATGCGCCATGCATTCGACTTCATTAAGCATCGTTGGAGGTGATTGAATGCATATCTGACCTTTACAATGACTCGCGGCTGCCTACCGTTGCATCGAGCCAATGCTGCTATTCTCCCAGACTAGTCTGATACCAATTTGCCTATCCAGGAGGAATGGAGGGCTTGGTGGGCCATAGGCGCAGGGATCGATTCCACGAGCGTGTCACAGTGGCACCTCCAACCACTGCGCCACACGCTAATCAAGGACATATACATTAAATGTTATAGGGGCCACCGTAGTGAGCGTAGTCCATCGACATACAAATTCTCCCTTAAGGAGCATTTACGCATTCATCGCCCTACGTTTCCTTAACCCGTCTTGGCACCTCTTCACTTTTGAAAAGAGTATAATTTTGACACTATTTGCAACCTTTTGTGGAAATTTAAAAGTGTGACATGAAGCACATCGAAACATCTGTTACGTAACTCTATTGATACGACGTTTGTTTTCTTTGATGAAGGATTATACACTCTCAGAGACGATATTCAGTAGAAATATAGTGGTATTTGCTGTTCATTCTCTCTTGGCCTACCGTGTGCTGAGTGTCGTTGGGCAGTTTCCTCGAATCAGAGACGATTTTATGTTGCCCCGTCAGCTCTTGTCACGTGCAGTTCCCTTAAAACATCCTCTAAGTATCGTTTTGATTGCATACCATCTGTTTCACATTAGCCGTTGAGTGATTCTTGTCACAGCCGTTATAAACTCAAGAGCTACCACCGTTTTCCTATTTTGACACAGTCTCTATGAATGTCTTCTTTCATATCCTCACTGTAATCTTTTGAATAGGAGATGAGGAAATAGTCAATGACTGTTGGCGCCCATTAGACCGAAGTAAGCGTTCAATGTTTGTTTCACGATTGATCAGAGACTCAACATGTCCTGTCGCTTCGAAGTTAATAAATCCAGCTTCAAAAGATCCCGGTAGAGCTACAGCCGCAAAAATGTCAAGAAATGAGCGAAACTTGGAACCTCAGGTGGGCTTCAAATCGACATCACCCTTGGTGGGTTCGAAGCCCTACTGAGGCTCCGAGTTGTGCTCATATCTCAGCATCATTGTAGTTGTAGTTCACACCATACCCTGCCATGACAAAAGAATACGCAATGAATAGACATTAAGATATTGTCGTTCGAATAGAATTTCCTTTTCTGAATTGGAAAAAAAAGTAGAAGCTTTGTTGTTAGTCTAGCTCAAGTGCTGGAAATTATACTGGCCAAGGATCACTCAGGGTTCGAACCCTTCTGCTCATACTTATACAATGGATACCTATTTTCAAATGTTTCTCTCTGAATTAAGTATTTGGCTATTCGGTTTATTGACGAAAACTGTCGCGAGGGATTTCGGATTTCTCGGATCGCATCTCCCTACAGTTTACCGACTCATCGTGGCTAGGAGGTGTTCCTGAGTGTTGGACCGCGATGTGTATAGGAGGTATTCATCCCTCTAGTATGGTGTCCCAACCTGACAAGGAATCCGGCGTTTTTACCAGGAAGCCCCAGCTAAGAGTAAACCAATACCTATATCCACCACCATCCTGGTATCGAACTAGTTGCGTGGTAGTAGATCACTCTCTGATCCACAAGGGAAGTGACTGCATGTGGTGGTGACGACCTGGGGCAGACTTGGACCAGGCTGACCTTGGGCCTCCAAGGAAACACGCAATGGCTAAAACAGAAAAATCCGAAAAGTGGAGAATATGCTGGGGCCCGCACAACCAGAGAGAACAGGCCGTCCAAGTATCCAAGTAAGCAATTATATTCTCGTACTTTCATGACAGTCGTCTTGAGAAGTCTCTCAAGGTCGCAGTTTTATCCTAATTTACTTCGACAGAACAACTGATGTAAATAGGATAACGAATAAGGCTCTTGAAGTTGACCATTCCCTGAAGGATGCGCGATGCATTCAATTTTATCCGCAATCAGGCCCATCAATGCAGCAAAATAGTGCTTCTATCCTTCCAAGCAAGTCTCGTAGCAATAAGGCGACCCCGAAAAGAGATAGCTCTTGGGAAGGTCGGAGCCAGGCTCGAATAAACGACGAATCCAGTGTGTATTGCAGGGAGCTTCTATCCACTCTGCTACTCATAATATATCCAAAAATGAAATTATATCAATGAGCAATTGCTACAGTTATTGTTTCTTCTATGGAACACTTTGTGCAGTTGAAATGCTCGACTTCTTGGAAAATACTTTTTGTTTGTAACCATCTGCTTCAAATACACCCATTCAAGTTCATACCGAACTTTATTAGTCGAAGGGAAAATCTTCTCGTCATCGGCAAGTTTTCGCTGGCGCCGTGGGATTATCGCGATTCCACCACGAAAATTTTCTAGGAAGGCCACATATTCATGACACATTTTCAGCAGCATTCTTATTGTTAAAGATTTCCTCATGAAGTAGTTGTTGAGATTGAGAGGTGGTAACGGGTCGGAGAAGGCTCTTATGGGCATTCTAAGCAAGGTAGAGCTTTGTATCCCAGATCTACCAACATGTCCATGGTGTTTTGCCACGTATGTGTTCAAATCCTGTTGTGCAGTAGTTCTGGTACTTTTGAACTCTAAAAACTGCAACTCGCATGCTCTCAAATCACTTCATCGTAGTTTCATTCTGTTGCAGTGAATAGTGTGTCCGGATGCAAAATTATCTTCTAGAAGTATGTCGAAGCCTTACATTTGTCCAGAAATTGTTCGAAATTTCAATGGTTGCTGTACATGGTCAGTTTTTTTCTCGTTCGTTCTAATCCGATCGAGAAAGTGTGAGGCAAGGAAAGTGCAGGAAAAATTTCACATAGGGGATATCATTCTCATCGGCTTGGTTTATCCTTTGGCTCATTTCATTTTTGGGTCTGAAACTTCATTAAGATATTTTAACATCGTTGTTTTAAAAGGATAAAGCTCTCGGCGTTGACCAATCGCTGAGGGATGAGTCATGCATTCGACTTCACCAAGTATCGTTGGAGGTGATTGAATGCATATCTGACCTTTACAATGACTCGCGGCTGCCTACCGTTGCATCGAGCCAGTGCTGCTATTCTCCCAGACTGGTCTGATACCAATTTGCGTATCCAGGAGGAATGGAGGGCTTGGTGGGCCATAGGCGCAGAGATCGATTCCACGTGCGTGTCGCAGTGGCGCCTCCAACCACTACGCCACACGCGCCCTTCGTTTTTTAACTACGTATAATCTCTCTGCAAGTATTCGAGACATTGTGCTTGGCTCTACTTTAGCTCTTCACTTCTTCAAATGGTTGTAGTAATGAAAGGTTTTCTGAATAGTAAAATTGTGCAATTTGAAAAAATGCTTCAACTTGTTTATTCCCATAGTTTTCGTCCCATCATCTCAATTACAGCATAGACTTGTGTAAAAACATAAATTGAGCAAGAAAATTTACAAAATATACCCGGAGTCGTAAGACATCTAGAATGCATGATACTTTTTAATACATGAATGGCTCGTCCTCACTAATTGTGCAGGCCCCAGCGTAATCTCTATTTTTCGGAGGTTTGCTGATTAAGCCATTATGATTCCCTGGAATCCCGGGTCGGCCTGGCCAAACTCTGCCCCAAGTCTTCACCACCACAGGCAATTGCAGCCCTTCCAGATCAGAGAGAGAGATATTTGCCACCATGCGACTTTGATACCAGGAGAGTGGTAGATCCTGGTATTGGTCTACCCTTAGCTAGCTTTCTTGATGGAAGCGCCAGATTCTTTCTCAGCTTGGAAGTCCTTGTCAGAGGAATGAATCCTTCCGCTGTACATCGCTTCCCGGCACCCAGGAACACCTCCCAGCTGCGATGAGGCGGTATTCCGTTGGGAGGCATCTAAAATAGGACATCACAATCTGTAGAAGTAAAACCGCCGTGAATTGCATGCTAATCTAATGATGACAATATCATTTGGTTAACACGCTGGTGCACACATGCAGTGTTGTGTGGCCCGGGTTGGGGAAATGGACGACGCATAGTCTTCGGCCGCAGTCGAAGTGAATCATATGTGACCCACCTCGGCGAAAGCACTCACTGCAAATGGCAATATGCTTTTTGTTTTTCTCTCTGTAACACTCCTGTTTTGGTTCTTTACCAATAATCTGTGTTTCTTCCATATTCTGAGTGTTCTGTAAGTTTTTCTATGTGTCTTTGTATGCTTTGGGAACATGTCCAGCCTTTGTATACGGCCCTCATTAAGCCGCATCTAGGACAGCATTTCGTGGAGTTTCATAAAATATTTAATGTGAATTTCGTTTACATGGTACATTGTAAGTATCTGCCTTATATGATGGTCTTTTTTTCGGATTATTGTTACTTTCGCACCTCTACGATGCTTAGATTTTCGCAAAGCTTGGACCATGGGCCAGATTGAGCGAAATAGGACCATGAGATGTCACACCGCTGTACATCTACTCCGATTATTTTTGGAGTCGATATATATAATATGTCAGTTAATAATATTGGCATTCCCGAAACTCACTGTCAATTTGATTTCTTCCCATTTTGGAGGAAATTTCAGCCGAGAGTTTCTATTCAGCAACTACAAAATCATCTGTCTTTGTTTCCCTCTGAAATTCACCTATTTTTCAACTTATTCCTTCTCAGGAACCAATAAAATTGCGCGCATTAGATAAACGATGAAGCTGTCGGCTTTGATCAATCGCTAACGGATGCGGCATGCATTCGACTTCATTGAGCATCGTTAGAGGTGATTGAGTGCATATCTGGCCTTTACAATGACCACATTAAGTGCCGATGCATCGAGCCAGTGCTGCTACCCTTCCGGACAAATCCGGTACCAATTCACCGACCCCGGAGTTGAGTTATGGAGTGGAGGTTGGACTGGGCCTGGAGATCGATCGATCCCACCTATATCGCGGAGCGCCTCCTACCACTGCACTACAGGCGCCCTTTGTGCATTGAAACCTAATATTCATTTAACCATAATGTTGCTGAGATGTTTTTAAAACTCTGGACCGCTGGTGTCTGCGGCGGGAACTGAACACGCTATTGCCTTTTCCGGGGACTAACGTGTTCACCACCACACCATACCAGTCCTTCGTTTCTCCTCTCAGCTGCGTTATTGACCTATAAACGTTGTCAGCAATCACCCATCACTGGAATTGATCTGGGGAGCACAAATCGGCATGAACCCAGTTCAGCTGAAGCTATGGTATAAATCACAATGTCATCAATTTCTCTTTATGCCTACTAATTTTAAAGGGAGGGTATTACTTGAAATATTTACTGTATTATTGAACTAATATTTATTGTTACTAGATAATCTTCCCTTTACAAAGCACAAGGAACGTTTCCGAGTTTGGTTAAAAGTAATCTCTTTATTTGCTTCAGCACAAATACTTTTGATAGTTTTTGCTTCGAAAGCTTCTTTTGCTTCGACTTTTGATAGTTTTCTCCAAGTCTTCATGGTTTTCGACTCGATCTTGCTGTCGGCTTGAGGTTTCGTTGATTCGGTCTTGGTTTTCTACTTTGTTTTCAGCTTGGCGTCAAACATCTGGTATTTGACATGTAATGTGACAATGTGCACATACCGGACTCATCTCTGTTACTTCGTCAGCTTTCCACTGGCTGAGGGTTGCATTCATAGTTTCAGATGCGGATCTTCAGCTCCTTTACTTGGCCCTATTTCATTTTGTCTATTTCACCAACTGATAGCTTTTACGATAATGAATGAGACATCTCTCTTTTGCAAAAAGTCGTGCGGAACCTCTTCTTTATATCCTGTCGTGCTTCAAAGCTTAGACGAGATTGTTAGGAAACTTGATTGTGGCTAAATTTTCGGTTGTTTCTCCTTCTTCACAGCCACAGTGATCTGAGTTGCTCGTCCATAGCGGGTCGTTCTCGCTATATGGTTCTCCGTTATCGCATCGAATCGAATTCATTGGAGTGGAGCACCGCTCGAATGAGGAGCGTCATTCGGCCTCGCCGTTTAATAGGGGAAGGTCGTTAATTTATGCCCATTCTATCTGACCTGTTTCGGTGCGAAAATTCACTGTATTGCCACTTCGTGGGATCGGTGGTTTTATTCAAAAGTCACTCTGCTTCTGCTCGACACCCAGAGGTGCGACTCCACCAGGTTTTGCCGTTCAACGATCATCCGGAGTATAATCTGCTTAGTTCATAGATGATTTCTGCATGAAGAAAATGGTATATAATCAAAATAGGGAATACTCAGGTCTTCTTCAAACTAGACAGCTGTTTATCTTTACAAACTCAGCATTACAAAGGCAACTGATACCTCCATATTAAATTGAAAGAAGCGGATCGGGATCGCCCCGCTCGAAGAAATCCATCCGTGACAGGTTCAATCATATGGCGAAACGAAGACTTCAGCTTAACGCTGCACTATTTTTGGTAATTTATCCATGGACTAAGTTGTATAACTTATAGCATTGGCAAGTATATTTAAAAGCTAAAAGAATAAAGCTCTCGGCGTTGATCAATTCCTGAGGGATGCGCCATGCATTCGACTTCACTAAGTATCGTTGGAGGTGATTGAATGCATATTTGGCCTTTACAATGACTCGCGGTGGCCGGCCAATGTATCGAGCCAATGCTGCTATCCTCCCTGACAAGTCTGGTACCAATTTTCCGACCCTGGAGGGATGGAAGACTTGGTGGGCCATGGGCGCATGGATCGACTCCACGTGCGTGTCGCAGTGGCACCTCTAACCACTGCGCCACACGCGCCCCTATGTATAATATAGCATATTATATTTATATAGCACAATTTTGATATTTATATAGCACAATTCTGATAACAGCGTGAGAATAAAAAACTGGCTAAGAGAAAGGCAGAGCAAGGACCTCGTTTGGAACGGTGGATGACACGTGGTCCCCCGGAAAGGGTAATCACGCATTCGAACTGCACCCAAAGTTCCGTGTTTTGCTCACTCTCTGCATCTGTGTGGTTTTAATTTTTGCCGGATTGTTTTAGACGACCCGTCTTTCAAATCGACTCAACGGATAAGAGCACCTCTTCATCCGATTTGTTTTCTCACATCTATCATCTACGAAGATCTGTCAACTTTTTTGTTTGCGTTCTGCAGCTGTTCGATTTTCATTTCGTCATGAATATTCATGATTGCTGGTCGATTGCAATCTTCCTCGAGTGCTGAGATGGGACACGGTGTTCCAATTTGGATTGTGGAGAGTGATGTTGTCTGCTGATACAAATCCCCGACCTCGAAAAGATAAGAAGCTCGGTGAGCTGGGACCGCGGTCGAACTGGTATCGTGTTCGGAATAATCAACACCTTTACCACTGGGCTATTCGCCATCCTTTGTAGTGTAATGTGTGTGTTTATGCATATATATATATATATAATATTGTTATGTAATACCTTCCTTCTTTGCTTCGGAAGTGTCGGACAGTTCCACAACATCTACGTTACCCTTCTATTCATTTCAGTGATCTGTTTAACAATCTTAACTGAAAATGTCTATTTCTACTCAATGGACGCTCTAGTTCTCTATTTCTGAAGGTGTTGTTTTTCGTTTGTGTCCACCAAACGTTCACCTGCTAAGTCCTTAACTAAGATTATTTAAATCCATTCGATGTTTGTCGAAACAAACTAGAGGCAAGAACCGTGGGTTTCTCTCTCTATTTTGTTGAGACATTGAGTGCGACACTGCTCTATTGCCTTGAATCCCTTGATGTCCTCATCTATGGACCATTGCGTTCAATGAGCGATCACACTTCTACGAAAATGTGGCCTCACATATTTAGCCTCTAAAATACAGACAGAGCTGCCAGATAGGCAATCTGTCAGCATCAACGTGAAAGGACCTCTTCGTAGTACACAGCTATAAATATAAAGAACCCTTTAGTGTTTAATGAGTTCTTGGCCTTCGCATTATAGTTGTCTGTCATCTATAAGATTTTTACTTGTCTTCCTCAGAAAGCAAACAATGTTTCGAGAAATAAACAATCTATTGATCAAGAGAAAAGGAGTGGCTTGAAAGGCTTACAAGTACCTTGAGAATGTGGTAAGAAGGACAAAAAACCTTGGCTTACTGCTTTGATTCCTTTACGATGAATTCGTTCTGCTTTAGTGTATGGGTTGAAGAGTTGACACTGCGTAAGCAGGATGAACGACCAGTTATTGTTACAGTCTAGCAGACCAGCTACGAGCATTCGACGCCATGAAAACCAGCGATAGAATCTGAAATTCCGAAGCACGATGGGATCGAGTATAAGGTCAAAGTTGGCCGAGCACGCAGTGTATCTTAACGAGAGCCAGTGATCGTAAGCCATTAAGGAATAGTTCTTACGTGATTTGAAGCGCTTACCAGGAAGACAACCCTCTTGTTAATCAGGCTTTTTTTACAAATGGCCTTTCCTGCCTTAGTTAATGACGCAGCCGATCAGGAGCAGTGGCGGTAGTTCGATCTTTCCCCCAGCGCTCTTCACAGCCTACGTGGAAATGCCTAAACCCGGCCATCTCCAAAATTTCAAGGAGATCGCCTCCACCTGTGCTGTATGACATTCGTAAAAAAGACGAATACCTCAACTGAAACAACATGCGACATGTCTGAGGACCCTTATCGACGATGACAACAAGGAAATTAATCAAATGCAAGAAGTGCTGGCATCCGCCTAGTTGATGTAATGACGAGCCATGTAAAAAAAATCGTCAACAATTTAATTTGACAAGGATAACACTTCTCCTGTTCTCTGGTCCAGCGGAACCTTCCGAGCAGACAGCGTGCGTAACGTGAGATTGGATAGCAAGTGGTTGACCGCTCCAGTCCCTCGATGATTAACCAGTTTGAAAAGAGTTGTGAAAGGAGTTTCTCTGAGTATACAGTATGCAATTTTAGTGAAGCTCCTCAGCTGGACGGACGTCTTCAGCACTTTCCACGCACTGATGCTTTTTCGATTAGCTGGCTCGTAGTTGGTATGGCACATTGAAATGTCGTTTATTTGTGGTCTTTGGTGTCTGCACGTGAAAGAACTGCGTATGTCCTTTCTAATGCTCATTCGCTACTTAGCAGCAGAAAGAAATTATTATGACTCATAAATTTGCTTTTAAGGCTAACCAAAAACCTTTTCGAGCACATAATGGGTGAATCGTAAAACATTCAGCGTTAATCCGTTAAGAATCACAGAGAAAAGTGCCATGCATTCGGCATCATTAGGCATCGTTAGTGGTGGTGGAACACATATTTGACCTTTACAACGACCTTCGATGGCGTATTGGTATCGATAGATATCGAGTTAGTGCTACTATTTCACATACAACTCTGGCGTCAATGTTCTCGGAGATATGTGGAAGGCCTGGCTAGCCAGTCATCGCACCAACGACCGCGCTTGTACTGTAGACCACCTCTAACAACGATGTTATAATTGGCCTTCTTGACGAATCTGTGGGCTAACAAACTTCCATCAAGTCGGCGTTATAAGCAAAAAAAAAAGCCGGAAAGTGCAGATTTAATCTAATGAGGATACTCGATATCGTTCGAGCATTTTTGCCACTAACTACCCTGAGAGATTAAACACACTTCTTCATTCTCATGCTTTGGAGAAAATCTTGAATGAGCCGTAATAATAGATGCTTCCTTCTACTCACGTGAGGATCTGACGAGATTGCGAGCTCTCGTCCAAATTCGAAGAAGATAAACTCGAAGATAAAGTCTGTATTCGACGTAAATTCCTAGCTTTTCAAGTTTTCTTTCTTTTGAATAACGTATAAACGCATTGAAATTGGAAATAGGTTATCAATTAATCTGTCTAATTAGGACATTTCGAGTAATACGAAGGCTTGGAAGTCTGTAAAATCAGCAAAGGTCCCTCACCTTAGCGGTTTTCGATGGCAAAAAAGTGGCCAAAATATGAGGGTTCCTTCAAATTTTCGGCTCCGGTTGAAAGAAACAAAGTTGCTTGACGATGAGGTTCTTCGAAAGGAAATCTTCGATTTCGAGATATAAAGATATCAAAAAATGTTTCTGCCAGTACAGCCCCAGCACCTTCTAAAACATATTTTTCTTTTCTGTCCTTTTTGGCTATGAATTATACATAATTTCGATGCTTCGAACTTCTCTTCTCTTAACCACCACTACTTTGCAGGAAGATTGTTCCTAATCTTCCATGTTGGAGTAGGAGAATGGACGTATCAGTACCGTAGTCGTTGTTCGAAATATTAAGACTGTATTTAGAGACAGTTTTCTGAACGAACCAATACTTGTCGCTACTCTTCAACAAGAAGCCGAGGGAAGAGATCTACGGAGACGAAAGTCTTGCGAATAGCGATTTCTTTGCTGAGCTTGCACTTCACGTCATAGTCGGGTAATGTGCGACAATAGATGACGCTAAGTTTAGGTGTTGTTTATATACTAAGAGCACGACTTCTGATGACGTGTAGTTTCCTTGACTACAACGCCCCTTTTGAGTCCAATTCATCGGTCCAAGATTCTCTCTAAGAAACAGACGCTTCAGTGCTCTGTTCATTTTCATACCCTTCTCTGCTTATCCATGTCTACTATAAGGTAGAAATTATCGACGAACACGATTCTGTACTTGTATAGCAAAAACATCACTGCATCCTCTTACTGCTCACAGTCTCTGAACCTCATTGGGGCTCATGAAGCCGAACAATGTCGTCACATGTAATTATTCTTGTTGACTGAAATGTCTAGAAAACTTTTTATTTGAGCACGTTCGATCCAGCATCTATGGAAGAGAAACTATTGACTCAATATAAAAGGTGGTGCGATAAAACCTTGTGTGATAATAGGAGTACTAACGAAAGAAGTGGTACTGAAATTAATATGATTTATCGCAAAACTGTTGAGTGAGGGTAGGACTGTCATAGCAGAAGAGTACTGTGTCGAAATTGAGGTAATAGAGGGAGAACTCTTAGCTGAAGCCGTTGGTAAAACAGTTTTGATTAGTGAAGCAAGAGGATTCGCGATTCAATAGCATCGTAATAATCGCCAGCTTGCTTAACAAGTGGCGCTCCTGAAGCTGAAAGCATGGGTAGTGGACACATTAGACTTTTGGGAGTTTTCAAGCCCATTTTCAGGCCTACGAACGTTGGATCGACTTAAAATGTTTCAGAAGTGTGAAATATCTGTGTTTTAGTATTTTCACGAAAACTAAGAAGGTTATAGCGGATGAGCATGAAGAAGTCATAACGACCCTCCGAGACAAATCTGGATTCGAGAAGTATTCCGTCCCTTTGGCCATGTGCGTTAGAGCTTGGAAATGGACCGAGACGTTGCAGTGTGGTAAAGAAGCATTCCGTTTCATTTCTGCAAGCGAAGCGCAGAACATATTTCATGACGACCATCTCTTCGTTAAGGGTCCAATTATGGTGGCAATCTATTTGATGCGGCGTTTTTCCGGCATTTCTATTCGGATGATGTGCTCCAGCACTGCTGTTTTACATATCCATTTTTCCGCATTGATCCGTTCCAATTAACGACTTCAAGTGGCCATCCCTGATGGCAATGAGTCTTCCGGGTTCTTTCCCATCTCCAAGGCTCCCATCTTCATCAATAATCTTCGATAACAAACGTTACACCTAAGGCTTCCTTGGCCTAATGTGACTTTGATATTGCCAGATGATTCCACGACTTTAAGTCCAAGTTTGAGTCCGTGCAAAAATCGATTTTGCTTCTTCATTTTCCATCTCACTTGTATCACTTGAGCACGTATTGGATAAAAACGAAATCATCGACGAAGAAGTAAGAAATAAAGTCGTATGCTTCGAATTATACATGCTAGGAATGAAAGGCGTTGGATGTTGAGCTAGTTTCAATCCGATGTGAATGCGATGAATACAAGCTAGCCCCAGAACGAAGACAAAATTTGAACAGCTACGGTCGAAATCAATTTCCAAACGACCTAACAGTTCCTATAGCAATGATGATATCATTCACGGTTCGACCATATGGCTTAGACTGCTAAGCTCAATATACTTTCGTTGCCTTTTGTCTACATTTGGAAGTGATCATTATTTGATGGTTGTTCCCTAGCATAGCCCATTTTAAAGAAAACTGACACCGACAGAGACCGTAGGAAATTTCTGAGCTTTCCGTTTATACGTCACCTTTTCCGACATTGTCGCTGTCACTATAAATAAAAATCGTCACCGTGCAGTTGACACCAGCTCAAAGTGCATGTACTTGAACACTCAGAGAAAGTAAAGTGGTGTACGGTTTCTATTAGCTAACTGTTGAAGGACTTTTAAACTCTCGAAGCAGTTGCCTGGTACCAGCCGATACCGACAACCCAAGGAATGATCTGCTGAAGAAGCTCTATGGAGTGCCACTCAGACAGAGACGTGTTCGCCGTTACAGGGAGTAAGAGTACTCAGAGCTCCACATGACACAGCTCCTAATTAATACGCTCAGTTCCTAACTGAGTGATAAATAACATGTTATCGCTCGAATTCGCGTTGTATTGAAAGCAGTAGAATAAGGCAGGTTTCAAGCCTACAGACGCCCTACCATCATAACTCAGGCGGTGTGACCAGGGTTCATGGCACTCCTCACCAAGTGTTGTCCAATTTACTCATTGTAGCGAGTATTTGACTCTTATTTCTCTCAAACTGCTGTTGTTTCACTCCTTCACGTCCTTTCGCTTATCGGCAATAACCACGAAATTCTAAGCAGTCAAAGCGCAGTAGGTGCGCAAGCTTCCCTCAGTAACATGGACACGGTAATGTGCATTGGTCTCAGAGCACGGAATGCTTCATGCAAAAAAGGTACAGGCGCTACGTTGTCCCTGCTTTCTTGTTCTCGCCATTATTTTGTGTTTTGCTTGCTAGCAATCGTGATTGTCGAAGCGCTAGCATGTTAACAAATCTTTAGAAAACTCTTGTGCATTTTGAGACGAATGTTCTACTCGTATTCTTTTCAGTTATCGTCTAAATTTTATTCAATTTGCCGGTCAGTACAGCACTTGTCATCTGTAACCTGTGGTCACGTTAGTCAACCACGAATTCGAGCGGAACTCATTTACCTCTGTTATTCCATGCCATATCTGATCAAGGCTCTGCTCGTTAGGCGGACACAAAGTGCATCACGTTTTCGGCTGATGTCCTTTACTTTCGCTGTCTCTTCGATGGTTTACCGCCTAATCATGGCTCAGCTATTCGTCTGTGTCGAACTACAACGTCCAACGAAAGTTCATCCTTGAGCATGGTATCCGAACCTCAGGAAGTGTTTGACGTTCTCATCACGATAGCGAGCTTCTTTTGTTTATTTTCTCACGAAAACAGTAGGAAGAGGAAGCTAAAACAAAAGAGTGATATTCTCATGTCGCTTGCGTCTTTTTGTTAAGTGACGGGAACATGTGGATCTTACTTGTGTCCTATTGAGTTCCTCCTCGATTATCACCATCAAAGATAACGCAGGTACTTTGTACGAATACTGCATATAAGCAAACGCTCAGCGCATGTAAGGGTGAATGTGATTATATGCCTAGGGCAAGCCCAATTGAATTTGATGCAGCAGAGACTGGGAGTCCTTCCCTTTGACCTACTATGGTTAATTAGCAACCGAAGATTAACATGAATGAATAAGAAAGATGAAACATCTTCGTTAAAATTCCTGTCAACAAACAATTGCTTAGTAGAACTGTACCCGAACCGCGCTCTCAATGAGCTTTAACGAAAAGCAGAAATCGTGGAACACAGTCGACTGTTGCCGAACCACTGATGAATTTCTCGTCATGAAAACTCGGCATTTCTCGACGCTGCTGGTATCCTCACCAACCTCAATTGCGGCTAATAATTTCTTGCAGCGCATGATTACATTAACTACTGTCGTGCCCTTGTTCTAAATAGAATCGTCATTCACATTGATGGATGGCCAAATTCGTCTCAAATCCTCAGTTCACTTAGACCTATGAGAATATCGACGATAGTGAAAATTGCTGCTGATTATAGAATTTGATTCGTTTGGCTTCTATGAAGCGAAATATTAATGAGTGACTGTTTGTTTACATTGTTTTCAACTTATTGGCATGGCCATGGCGTTATAATTCATGGCCACTTGGCCACTTCTTTTCTAGAAGACTCACTTCGGTCACAGTGTATACTGATTCAACTATCGAATTCGTGCCCGTGTTGAGAAACGATGTCCTTCAGAGCTGAAGTCGGTCGATCTCAGGGTCGATACCGTTTGCCGTTTGGCGACAATGGCGATTACGAAGCACGTGGGCGCCGCGTGAAGTAATCCGTTCGTAGTGTTGTCGAAAACGTATTCATGCGTTTGTGGAGATTTTGTTGATCAGGTTCTGACCCCGTTGCGATTCTGACGAATAACTTTTTCGAAAGGACTAAGGAAGACCATCGATTGTGCCTCAGCTGTGTTATTCAAATGTACTTCTTATGGATGGAATGAAAACAATTAGTTCGTCCACTATTGTTGATCATATCAATGTCCACGAACCACCAACAGCATTTACAGTCTCTGAGCCCGATGCTCTCGTAGAACACTTGAAGTCTTCTGTCGAAGCCTTGCTATCGGTCTCTAGCAGGGTCATATTTGAACTTGACTTAAATTTTCATCCACTCGAAAATCAACTTCTCCAGTGTAGAACCGTTTCATAAAGTGATTCGGTCGTAGGGTATCTTGCTTTGCTTCGTCATATTTTGTCATAAGATATCAAAAAATCCGAACTTTTGGCTTGCTAGTTTTGTGTTCCAAGTGAAACAAGACGATAGCTCGAGGTGAAAAATTTGTAGAAACCTGATCTAATTCGAAGGTACTGGAGAAGGGTTTTGACAACGGTTTCCGCAGATGGCTTATCTATGAAACGAAGTTATCTCAGTTTCTCTCGATTTCTCTATGGATTATTGTGACTAATGTCATGCTCGGAGCGGAACAGTTTGTGAACCCTCCCGTTTGACAAAAACATGCTCCTTTAGGAATCAAGGGGTTTTCTGACTGACTAGGTACATTCCGTTGTGAACCGACCCCTGTATGATCGAATTTGATGGAGTATCTTGTTCGAGGAGAGCTTACTCTGGGGAGCCTTTTTAGGACAACGACATCATGAGAAAAAGAAAACCCAGGTTCGAATAAAACATCTTTTTAAGTTCTACGAAATGCTAAATAGTCAATCCTCAGTCTTGGAAGTATTCAGGAAACGACAGCTATTGCCGAAAGCTAGGGCTCTAATTGGTTTTATGTAAGGTCACTATATTCATGCCCGCCGGCGAAGACAGTGCGATTGACTCTATTAAACCGAACACAAATTTAATTTGCTATTTCCATTCTCAAATCCACGTTGGTTCTTCAACTCGATGTCGAACTTCCAAGCGAATGGTTTTCATTGTTGCTTCCCACGTAGACAGAGAACCCTTATTCTTGACTAAAAGTACTTATTCTCTCCGAGATGTTCTGCTGCAGCTTTTGATATTTCCTTTTGCTCGAGTCATCTGAGTTTGCTCTGGTCTCCATTCGTTAAACGATTCATTTTGAGGGCCATGGAATTTTCTTTTGCGTTTCCTTGAAGCGTGTAAGTGTCAGTAGCAGAACCCTCTCAATGCGAAATTTGTCAACTAGTCACAAGTGACTAATGTGTTCTTCTCTAACTCACTGTATGAAATAGTGGGTTTGGAAATGAAACACCGTTGAAGCTTTGCATCTGCATGCAGCCCTAAATGCCATTAATATTTTCCTTTAGAGCTGTAATTCAACAGTATCGGCTTTCAACCAACCAATAGCTTTCCTAGTGGTAAGACAATAAGTCCCAAAATGGACTTTTGTTTTCTCGAGCGATTTGGCATGTGAAGATAAATAATCTGGCGACAAGCATCGGCCAAGAAGCGTTGAATTTCGTCCAGTTTTACGTTTGTTGTCGACTCATCTGTCTCAGAGGCATTGATTTTTCCCTTCACCCCAAGGGCGTCATAACCTGTATTTCATTTTTCAGCGGTAAGTGGTGATCCTTTGGGCGCTTAAATATGTTCCTGTGCGGGTGAATCAACGTGAACTAAGAAGAATGTTTTAAAATCCGTGATGTTCCACTCGAGTCGATTCGACTCGATGCGAAACAAGATCCGAAGGTGAACGCATCGTATGAAGTTACGGCTGTGGACAACCGCAGCGATTCAGTGGGACTTAAGTGAAGACGACAGTGCCGAAATACTGCCAGCAATAGGGAGTGGATGTCAACTCTTGTAGGTTAGTCGGTAAAAAGAGCGTACACCAGAAAATATACAAGGCCGTTCCATTTAATGAAGTTGGGCTTGAGAGGCCATTCCCCGTCCCAGTGCTGTTGTTTGCAATTTCAAACTGCAATTAATGTGGCTTCGGAAATAGTCCAGAACTTTTCAAACACTTGTCGTATTGCTCGACTGGATTTCCCTTGTTTTCTGCGAAAATTCGGAGATTCCAGTGGTTTTCACTCAAAATATGGGTGGTGTTTCGAGGATTTTATCGCATTCTCTCTGTTTCTTCCTCGTCCACATATGTTTTGAAGCTCGACCGTCCGACTGGTGATCGAGTATTGACGACTTCTGGAATCGTCGATTCGATGTAGACGGAGATTCCAAAATGCGATAGAAGGCACCAGCAAAGAGAATAATTCAAAAACTTGCGGTTGACCTTCAATATTGCTCTTTTCTAGCTTTTAATCTCTCACCGACATCCTCTCTAAAAATACGTTTTATTGGTGAATAGAGTCATCCCCGCTTTTTTCTTGCTTTTGTGATTTTTACGTAATACTGGTGCACCAAAAACCAGTACGTTTTTTTCGACAAAGTTACTTTATTTTTATCGTTTGTAAGTTAAAGTATGCACTTATCCAATCTTTATGAATCTCTAATTTGCGTCTTAAAAACCGATTCTTATCAAACTTCAACAAGAATAGTCATCATGTTTCCAGATCATTCAGCGAACACAAGGTTGATGTTGTAAGATTTATTCGGGTTACGTTTTGGTGACTTCGCCTTCTTCAGAGCTGCGTTGATCGAAGTTGATGGCCCTCCGATGGTCGTCCTCACGATGTGGGTGTTCGACGTCGAATCGAGTCAAAACCAGTGAAGAAGGGCACCGTTCGAATGTAGAACCTCTCTGGGTAGTGTCGTTTTGCATGGAGCAGATATCGATCTATTGCCACCATCCAATATGACCTGTTTGTTGGCGGTAATGCATTCTGCAGAAGTCGGTGTTTTAGTCGTCTTCGAAGACCTAATTGGTAACTGCTGCGTGTCCTAACAGCTTGGTAAACTTATTTAGGCAGATGATTAGATGTTCTTAGGTAGTCTAAATGAAGTTCTTGCATCAGGTTTGCCACAAAGACAACAATCCATATTTTTTTTCCTCGAAGCACGTTGTTTCACATAATATATTTCAAATGTGAAAGGCATGGGTGGAGAAGAACTCTCTCATATGGATCGTCTCGTTAGAAGAGATTGAAACATTCTGTGTGCTGATTCAGTTGCATTTCTGATGCTGTTTCATTTGCCTCTCATCAATGAGGCGAAGCAAATTAGAACACTCTTCTGAGAACGTGAGCTTTTATTTGCATTTCGTGCGCTAAGCGATATCTAATGGAAGCTCTTTCAAGGGATAAACTGAAGTAAAATAACAGTAAGTAAATAAAATAATAAGAATGAGGATAAACGTTTATTTAATCCCGAAAGAGTACGTTTATATTTAACGGTACCACCTCGTTAATTAGGAAAACGATCACAGGATGTAGGGAGATGATTATACAAGCGGAAGCGAATGTGATTTTAGCGCGAAAATCGCAGTGTTCTTATCTTTGCTAAAGGTGTTTTTTACCCATCACCGTTGAATACGTTTTCCTCGGCATCTGGGACCACTTCGGCTGAGGTCCTCGACGGAAAGACTTTACCTGTGTTCGGATTTGTTCAATCGACTGACCTTCAACACGTTTCCCTCAAAATCCTCGCTTTGAACGAAGACAGTCATGGTTTATTCTATTGAATACCACAACAACGCCGTTGGACCAGTTGGCGCTTCGGTTCCAACAGCTGATGTGTCGCCGTCGTATGGCCACGAAGGGCTACCGTGAACATCCATTTCACGAAGCCATATTCTTTTTTGCTTCTGGTATTGCAGTTTTCTATTTCATTTCACACGATATCGCTGATATTGTGTTTATTCTTTCTTTGTTTTCACATTTTTGCGCTTTTGCGAAAGGAATCACAATTGCTCCGGCGATTAGCAAAAGCCAGCTAAGCTCTGACACGGAGCTGCCGTCGTTCAGCGAATCGCTCGCTCTTCGTTTCCGATTGCAAATTATCGTTGACCCATGATCCATGATCCATGGTCCATGACTGATCACATGCACGTCTCGTTCGTTTCGTTCAGCACAAGTGGGCAGAACTGCACGACCAGATGGTTCACGGGCTTCTCTAGCTTTCAGGCGCCGTCTATATATCGTTCGATCTACTGGTTATAGAAGTTTTTAAAACTGAAACACTTAATTTTTAATGCAACTTAACTTCAAGAAAATCCGAAGCTCTAGAGAAAAATTTGGTAAGAATGGGTAAAATATTGAAGCAATTGAACTCCCCGATAAATTCGAAAGCCATGTATTCACTGAGCGAAAACAAACATCTGGATATCCGAGAACATTGTTTTTTTTTTCGATTCTTTCGTTCAGAGTGGTTGATCCCCACCGTGTTTGCTTCTGTGCTAATCGCTCGCTCTTCGTTTCCGATTGCAAATTATCGTTGACCCATGATCTATGATCCATGATCCATGACTGATCACATACACGTCTCCTTCGTTTCGTTCAGCACAAGTGGGCAGAACTGCACGACCAGATGGTTCACGGGCTTCTCTAGCTTTCAGGCGCCGTCTATATATCGTTCGATCTACTGGTTATAGAAGTTTTTAAAACTGAAACACTTAATTTTTAATGCAACTTAACTTCAAGAAAATCCGAAGCTCTAGAGAAAAATTTGGTAAGAATGGGTAAAATATTGAAGCAATTGAACTCCCCGATAAATTCGAAAGCCATGTATTCACTGAGCGAAAACAAACATCTGGATATCCGAGAACATTGTTTTTTTTCGATTCTTTCGTTCAGAGTGGTTGATCCCCCCCGTGTTTGCTTCTGTGCTAATGCAATTTTCATGGCCACTCCATCTGTTGATGATAAACCTTCTTTTATTTCGACATCAACAAAGCTCGCTAGGTTTTTTCGTAGACGGACACGTCGTTCCTCCCAGTGTAGTAGTGAACGGATCGCGTTGTCGGCCGCTATCATTATTCTGATTTCTTGTGACGTTATGTGTTTATGGGTGCTTTGATGTGTTTGTTTTTCTCTTTCGTTCTCTATGCGTCAAATTTCCTGTGCAATCAATGTTTCTATTATCGTCGTCATTTTTGTCTACATTTTTGTTTTCCCGTTCTTTCCTTTCTCGCCATTTCTCTTTCATATAACATCATGTCAGCTGTTGCGCTTTTTCTTTTGTTTTGGTTTGTAAGAAACGTTTATAGTAGCTCAACTTCTCAGGACTACTTTATAATGTGCATTCTGTGTCGAACTAGACACTAGTACTCCGTTTCCCCTTCGTCTTCTTTCTCCTGTCATTCCTTTCTTCTTACCTGTTCTCAACTGGTGCCTTCGATAGATGCACGAAAGTGCGTAACCTCCAGGTTGGAGACACAGGGCGATCCATCACCATTCACTCACAGCACGACTCCTTACTGCGAAGCTTTCCTTTGCATGGCGAAAGACATTCCACGACTTGACGATATTCATAATCATGGAAAAATGCGGAGAATTCTCGTTCTTCATTTCTTACTGCTTGTGATAACACAGGTATTTGCTGCCATGAGGCAATCAAATTGTATCTCTCCTCTGTATTCGTATTATCTCTTCCGTATCGTATCTCTTCCGGAACCGTTCTGTACAAATCTTCGCAGTCTCTGAATATGAAGGCGGATTTAATGATAACGTTGCTGAAGATAGAAACTGCATAGTTCGAAAAGTTGATTAATCGCGTTCTAATGAGTGCAAGAAGAAGCTGGGTAACGGAGCGAAATTAAACGCCTTGACAGCGTTTCTTTCGAGTAACCTCTAGAATGGTCTGACCCGATGCGAGAACTTATTTTACCCTTAATTTGAGAGCAGCATCGCTTAAGAAAAAATCTTATTTAAATATACATTGCATAAAATTTCGTGCATCTTTCTCGTTCTCGTTAGAAGCTGTTCTTTTAGATTTTTCTTTATCTTGTAAGCAGTAGAAGACGAAGAGGAAATTATGCAAGCTGCGGAAAGGTGAGGAATTTATGTCGTAGCAGTCCTAGGAAGAATGATCAGCTGAATAGCAACTGCTTATCCACGATCAAAAGAGAAATTGCCCATAAATCAAGAGAATCCAACAACTTTTTACGACTTTACATTACTCAAGAGAAACGACGAGATGAACTTTATTCGGGTTCACAGAAAACAAAGGTGCTTTGTTTGCATTCGGGCTTCGGTGACTCAGAAATGTCATTAAACTCTTAACAGTTTCCTGACGTGTGTTAAATTCCACGCAGTGCAAGTGGTATCTGCGGTCGATTCACCTGAGAAGAAGTCAAGAATTCGGAAACGATAGCTGTCAGATGACTGGGCTTCTTCTCGGCGGGTGACGTTATTACTTTTACAGATTTACTTTTGTTATCGATTATACGTAAACTCAGGAGAATAGCAAGTTTTTATGTACAAGGTGCGGGCTGACGATCTTGTTTTTTGCTCATTTTCCTATTTTTTTTCTTCCAGCACCTTCCAACCTTCCTTTTTTTTGTAACCTCAAGAATCTGACGTTCTTCTTAGAATATGTGGAAAAGTGAGGTGTTTCCGATCAATTTTTCCAGGAGTAATGGCTAGATTCTTTTTTGTTTTTGCTTTTGAAATCTTGGGATCACACGAGGTTGATAGAGATGTCTGCTTTCCACATCTCCGTCTTGCTTAGAGCAGATGATCCGAGTCGGTGGTCCACAGCTGTTTTTCTTCGCGATGTGGCGTCTTCATAATCGCCTCAAGATGGATCTTCTTTAAAATTCTTCTTTATTTATTAGCTGTTTTTTCATAGTCTCGAGAAATTCCATTTATGGTCAGTGGAGCAGCCTCGGTACAGGCACTTCACCGAACTCACTTGACAAGTGCTGACACAGCAGAATCAACAAGATTGACTAGATGATTTCTCTATCGAGATGGAATAAGTCCGTGACAGATGAGCCGATCTTTTACCAGATGGGCTAAAGGTAGTGAAGCATGAGGAGAACAAACAGTTCATGGAGAGATTTCGTTAACACAACATCAACAATTAATATGATCTGTTGGTTTTTCAATAAAAGTGCGCATTAAGTGAAAGGATACAAACATCACCAATTGTTCAGCCATTGAAAACGAGCACTGAAGAACAAAATTGGCTCATATGTTACCAGGAATCAACGAAACCTTCTAAACATTGATAGTTCTATGGCCCTAATAATCACAATTCATTATCAGTGAATACGTCCAAAATGCCAGTAAAGAAAATAGCCTGTGATCTGTACCCTGATCGTTCTAATAGCCGTTCTAATAGCCGTTCATCGGTCATGCTACTGTACCATGCAGTTCGGATTCTCCCTCTTCTATTACTTCCTTCCGAAATCCCATTTGCCACTGCGATTCCAGAAGAACAACACGATGACTGATGTCCATCAAAAAATATCTGCTCGTGACAAGGGAGGGGCTTCAATGAAATTCTGTTCTTTTATGTATTAGTTTGTATCGTTATCTCTCGGAATGCACGATGTCTACCGAATGAAGGCAGTATGAAGGTTTTTCTGTGCATAAAAGGGATTGTTCACACTACTCACTCTGCTTAAGGGCGCGTGTGGGGCATTGGTCTAAGATACCTACCAACACACGCGTGAAATTGATCCCACGTCCTTGGTCCACCAAACTTTCCAACCCTCCAAGGTCGGCACATTGGTACCAGACTTGTCAGGGAGGATAGCAGCACTGGCTCGATACACCGGTAGGTCATTCTAAAGGCCAAATATGCGTTCAGTCACTTCCAGACGATGCCTAATGAAGTCGAATGCATGGCGCATCCCGCAAGAATTGATCAACGCTGAGAGCTTTATCCTTTATCCTTTATTCACTCTGTTTTGCTTGCCATCTGTGATTTATAAACTGCACATCTGTTCAGGGTCGGTTAGAGCTATTTCTTCACTACTGTAGCATGGAAGACTTAAAAAAAAATACTCGGTTGCAAAGAATGAAACACTCACGTTTTATTGGGTTTTCGTTTTTTGATATATAAGAAAAAGTCTCCATAACATTCAGAACGAGATGATTCGTCTCGTTATTGTGTTTTAAACGATAATATTGCTGGCAATTCTGTGGATGAAAAGCGGACATTCCACTTCTTGATGGCATGAATCTTGTGTGAGACGAGCAATGCAGTACTTTGAAAAACGCAAGGCATAGTACTCGTCACTACTATAAAACTGCTCTCTCCCATGACGCTTGTTCAGTTCGATTTCGCGAAGACTTTCTTCTTATTTGCTTTACAACTTTTATTCGTCTAACGTTTCGACGTCTTCGTCTACATCAGAGCCGGTGATCCGAGTCGATGGTCCACAGTTGTTCGTCTTCTCTATGTGATGTCCTCGTCCCCTTATCGAGTCGTATCTTCGTTAGTGAAGCACCTCTCGAATGAGGCATATTTAACCGGTGATGCTCTTTTATACAGGGTACTAGTTGTTGATAATTGTGAATGTCCTGTGATAAATCATCTGTATCACCTGTAGTCCCGTTGATCGTCGAGTGACTCGAGCGGGCGCCAGTAAATCCAGCAATTGTCGCATGCAAGAGTGCGGTGATAAATAGAAATTTTTTTCTGGACGATCCATCCTGTAGAAGTTGGTATCGATATTAGCTGGCACAAGGCGTGACGATATTTCCAGAACCAACTTTCGGAAGTATCCGACACCTTTAACCTGGGTATTATTAATCAATATGTGTTTAAATTTTATGGTGACTCGGATCATCGATTCTGATGAAGACGAAGGCGTCGAAACGTTAGCCAAATAAAAGTTGTACAACAACCTAAAGGAAAGTCGCTTTTTGAAATGTTCTTCTCATTCTTCTTCTTAATCGGGATATTTTTAAATTCCAGGCTAGTGCTTTATCAGGGTCGCTCATCTCAATGGGAGGAATCGTGCCTTATTTCAAAGACTATTATGAGGAGAATTTATCGCTTGGGTGAAATTACGTTGCACATCGAGATGCACAGTCTTTAATCGAATCCATGTCGCTTGTTTGTGTGAACCACAAATCATGTTTTTATGTAAACTGTGCTTTAGATCGGAAGCTGGCTTGTTAAGAGAAAGGTTTTCGTGCGGAATTCTTGTCAGTGAGGCAAAAATGTCGATCTAACCTAGTCGTTGTCACATGACCTCTATAGGTCTCATCTACAATGAGACGCCGTGGCCAATATGGCCTTTATAAAGGTCATCTTTTTTCTGATTGTTTATTTTGGCGCCAAGAAAGCAGGCTAGATATTGTGGCGAATGTAAGTGAAGGAAAGCCCTACTTTGCACTTAGAATTAACAAGGTTATTGGGGGGTAATTTGGCTCGCAATTCACTGTTGTTTGAATTCTAATCGTTTTAATGAATCGTAGTTATTTTGTTGAGTGGGCAACCATGGAAAATGTGGAAACGAAGTCAACATAAGCCGCAGTACCCTCTAAATACAGACTATTGGATGTATGCATGACGGACCACAGAGGCATGGATAGCACAAATACCATTCCCACTCATAGAGAGATAGAGCAAAGCCTCCATTTCTTCTCCTGCCTTGTTCACAACCCTCGAAGTCCTCCATTTATCGAAAAATATCTTCTACTTCCAAAAGAAAACCAACAGCTCGTTAAAAGCTCTAAAGCTCTCGGCGTTGATCGATTCCTGATGCGCCATGCATTCGGCTTCATTAAGTATCGTTGGAGGTGATTGAATGCATATCTGGCCTTTACAATGACTCGCGGTGGCCTGCCGATGTATCGAGCCAGTGCTGCTATCCTCCCAGACAAGTCTGGTACCAATTTTCCGACCCCAGGTGGATGAAAGGCTTAGTGGGCCATGGGAGCAGGAATCGATTCCACGTGCGTGTCGTAGTGGCGCCTCTAACCACTGCGCCACACGCGCCCTAACAGCTCATTAGAAGCCTAAAATTAGGCGTTGTTCCTTGCATAATTAGGTATATTGCGAATGTGTGAAACGAATATGTTTAGTACAAAAATGTTTGACTGGATTGATGTCGACCGGATGTCATAGTGATGAGAACAGTTGCGTCCGTGAACTTTTGTAGTCATAAAGAACTGGGAAGCGTTCTGTGCCTCGTATAATGGGCTAGGCTTCTTTGGCCACTCATCCAGTATAGCCATAGTATACCAGTTTGTTTCTCTCAAATGTTCGTACACGTAGTTCTTAATAACGACACCGCATGAATAGCTTTTCTTCCATTCCAGTCAGGCGAATGAGTCCACTCGTTATTACTGCATGCATACGAGTGCTGCTGATTTTCGATGGATCGTATTCGTGATCCTCGTTCATACGTGGGGTCAAGTCTTGCCATTTACACATTTCCTTAGATACGTCCTTGGTGGCATGAAAACACGTCTATTCGTGTTGTCAAGAGTAAGGTTCATTTTGAGAATTCATTTGATGACTTTGTGTGGTCGCATCACCATTGTTAAATAGGAGAATCTCCGTTAATTATCAGTTCTAAATCAATTTTTATTAGTCACTAGAGCTAGGATGATGTCTGCAGGTCTGGTATGCAATCCCATCTGTTGATGTGATTTCTTTCGAATTCGAGGCGTGAAGCGTCAAGGAGTGACTACATCGTATCAGCATCACTATTGGTTAGCAGGGTGTGATATGGAATAATCCGCCAAGACCAGATTCATGTTCACACTTTTTTTTTGCATTTCTCATCAACAAGCATCGATCAATTGACAGCCGAGTAGCGATATACCTGTGACATAACGGGTGATCCTCACATTAGACTGTTAGGTACTAAGGGCTAAGAAGAAGCTCTCGACCTCAAATCCTAATGTGAGAGTACTTTGAAACACTGAGACTTTTGTTATAAACAACATCTAATCCGCCTCTGTGCCGTTGGTAGGCTCTTCCTGCTCGGCTCCACATCCGGGTTTCTGACTCAAATGTATGATGTCGAGGTAGCCTACAAGTCATTCTCGCTTATTTACTCTATTCTTATTTGATACTGAAAACGAATGACTTTTTCTTAACGATTCCGAGAAGTCAATTGCTTTATTCTAAATCTAAAAGGTGGACCTTTACTTTATACTGTACACCACTATTCAACTTTTTTCTCTCTATTTGCATATCATTTCAGCTTACCGAGAGAAAACCCATTTCCTATGTTTACTTTAATTTCCCAGTTGAAACCACACAGGAAATCCCTGCATAATAGCGTTTATAACTCGAATAAGTGGTGGGTACTATTTCCATACGATTTTCTTCCACTGAATCCTTGGTTCCAGTTTTATGCATTAATATCCCTTATACCTCCTAACGGTTTACCGCCTTATCGTGGCTGAGAGGTGTTCCTCGTTGTCGGACTGCGATGTACAGCGGTGGAACGTGTTCCCCCTGCAGGGCCTCCTTAGCTGAGAAGGAGTACAGCATTTCTATTAGGAAGCCTAGATAGTGGCAAATTTCCCTTTGATCCACAAGGGCTGAAACTGCTTGTCGTGGTGACGACCAGGGCATACTTAAGCCAGGCCGTCCTCGTGGTTCCAGGGAACCGCAATGGATAAAGCAGCAAATCTCCGAAAAATGGTGATTGTGCAGGGGCCCGCACACCTAGTGATGAGTGCCGTTCAAGTATCAAGTATCAAATGAATATATTGTTTATATAATTCTTTCATTCATTCTCCACGTTGTGTTACGTTGCAGCAATCTTATAGTAGTCGTGATATAGCCACACATTCTACTTGGTCAAAACTTTACCTTTAAAAGCATGAGGGACTAAGCATTCGGCTTTGATTAATCCCTGAGAGATGTGCTTTACATTCTATTCCATTTTGTATAGTAGCGATGGTTGAATGCCCAAGCGACCTATTGAAGGACTTGCGGTGGCCTACCGATGTCTCAGGTGGGTGTTTTTATCCTCCATGACAAGTCTTATGCCAATTGCCCCATCTAGAAGGGATGGAAGGCTTGGTGAGCCCGACTGCGGGAGTGAACCAGCTGTCAATTTGTGTTGCAAGACACCTTCAACGCTGAGCTACATACGTCCTTCCTTCACTACACCTTCACACTATATGTGCAGAAGTTGTCGAATTCTGTCTCTATTCACGTATAACATACTGTATGAGCTAGTGGTTCCTAGTGCTTCAGTGAAGTAAGTGCGAAGGACCAATTTTTTCACTTAGTCATTCGTTTAACACTTTATTCGTCTTGAAACGATAACGAGACTCATTAACACACCCACAAAGAGACGACTGCCATGAGAACCATATGATGCGAACAACATATCTGGGCTAATAACGTATGTTAGTTATACCAAATAACCTGTGAAAACTCTTCGAGTCTACAATTTTACCTCAGCTTTCTTTTGTTCGATGGTGAAATACCGAATTTCCGAAGCCAATGATATGTATTTCCACCACTTGATTGGTTCAAATCCCCTTTTTTAAACACGAAAGAGAATGAACAAGCATGACGTCTTCCAGAAGGACACGGCGGTGTTCTCCTATATATCTTCTCTAATGTTTGCTTGTGCAATTTTTGAATATATTTGAATTCGAAAGAACGATGTTCAACATTTCTATAGATGGTCAGTATAGTAGGCAAAGTCTCTTCTACAATTTCTAAAGTTCCGGATTTCTCAGATGCTCTAGTCAGATGTCAGAATCGAGAAGTTATCCTCTGTTGTGGGAAAACCAGCTCCGACGCGATAGTGTTGAACCGTCTCATGTCGTCAGCTCAGTGAATGCTTTCTACAGTAGTAAACTCCGGCGACACCGTATTCAGTTCGCTTGTTCTCAAACTTCTCAGTGACTACATGTTGCTCTCACTTCTTTTGCTGATTCTTCAAATGGTGTTTTACATCTTCACAGATTGCTGTGTACTATTGCAATTGATAGACTTATACCGTAAAAAGTATTCGTGATTATCAGAGTTTTATCAGCGGCTCCATGGTTTATGATAGCCGTTTCGCTGTGTCTTTTTCAAATCTGAGGACTCGAAAAGAATTGCGAGTGGTCAAGTGATAGATTTATGAATGTCATTTGGCTTAGTTTTGTTCTCATTGTTGGTACATTCTTGGAAATAAGTCTTTTGATAATTTCAATGATGCTGACATATTTGCAAAACTCTGGACCGCAGGTGTTTATGGTGGGGAACGAACGCGCGATTATCTTTTCCGGGGACTAACGCGTTCACCACCACCACATCATGCTGGTCCTTCGTTTCGCCTGTCTCGTGATAACGTCTATTTCTCCAAGTTTCACATTAATATGAACTAGCTATGTGACGCAATTCTCGCTTTTACATGAATGCACAATCCTTTGTTGGTTTTAAGGATCAAAACATCGTTGCGACAGTGTCTGACTTCAGATGACATCGGAGGTTTCGTCGCATTGCCTAACGGAGCGCCAAATGAAGCTGGCTGTGAATGATGTCGAGCGTCTGTTTATCGGTAAAATCGTGCCGATCCTCATAGTGTTCGGAATCAGCGGCAACATCCTCAATCTGACAGTGCTTCTCACTCCGGCTATGAGAACGAGGTGTGAGACTTATTCCTATTATGACTATGCCAGTAGAGAACCTACGGGTGTTATCGAGGAAAATACGGCAACATGCTATTTGCATATACTTGCTGATCGTACTATTATCAGAATTACCACCATAAAACACAGGTGAACAGTGATAAGACCTTGCTTCTTCCAAAGGAAATGGAAAAAAAAATCTGGTGAGAATCAATAGAAAAACCATCATATGAAGGCGGTCAACGTCGTAACATTTGTCGTCAACAAGTTTTATAGAGGTGAAAAATCTTGAACGGAAGTTAAATAATGGAAAAAGAAGCGATCTCATACATTTTCGAGATGACCCAATGCTATCTGTAAGCGTTGCATACGTTATACAAGTGTCTATGCAAAACCCATGTAGCATTGATACGTCAGGTAGGAGCTCTTCAGCTCTTTTCGTATTCTGTGTGAGAGTTGTATAGTGGAAAGAAGACGTTACATGACATGCACCGACATGGGACTGGGCAAAGTTCTGAACGGCTGTTCGAACTTTGTGCTGATGCAGAAGTTTCTTAGCCAATGGTTACTCACGCAGATCCTCTCGTCTGCTGGCTTTCAAAAAAAAAAGAGGGGGTGACATTAACCGGGATATAATTACCGCAACCATTTCATAGTAATTGCTGTTCAAAATTGTTAGTGATTACGTGGTTTCATTCATGCTTCAAAAAAAATTTTATTTGCGCCATAGTTTTTCAAATATTTTTTTCTGGATTACTTGTTTTTCTTTTCTGAGAAGTCGTAGATCTCTGGATTTTCGAAACTTGTGGGTTTTATCGTCTCTAAACTAGGTATCACCAGCGGTGGCACGAACCCGACACGGTATTCATATTGAAGTGACGATTTTCCGTCGTATGCAAGTGGAATCTTCCTATTTAGCTGTTCGTAAGCGACACTTGAGTGGAGGACTTTCAATCGGAAATATATTCAGCCACTGTGGTCGACATTTGAACTGACTCTATTAAGGGATCGAATTTCATGCTGCAAACACGACACTATTGAATTGACCAGGACCCTGCGTAAAACTGTGGGTGCGTCACCAGCATCAGACCATCCGAAATTTAAGGGAAATTGACTTGAATAGCTGAGAGAAATGTTTTAGCCACCTCAGCGGAATTTGGTACGTTGAGCAAGCTGACATAATCGAGAATTCATTTAGCTCATTACAGAATGCTCACCCCTCTACGATTTTGTCACGTGGGGTTGTGCCAAGTATTTTGAAATGTGATAGATTACATGGCAACATTAAATAGAGAGTTGTCATGGTTGCATTTCATGCAGTATCCTGCCATGGGACATGAAATAAAAATTGAGTCATTAAACAATGTTGAAAGAATCACGTACCATCTACATGGGAGTGATGGTAAAGCTAACTGATAAAGGGATAAAGCTCTCAGCGTTGATCAATCCCTGAGAGATGCGCAATGCATTCGACTTCATTAAGCATCGTTGGAGGTGATTGAGTGCATATCTGGCTTTTACAGTGACTCACAGTAGCCCACTGATGCATCTAGCTAGTGGTGCTTTTCTCCCAGGCAAGTCTGGTGCCAATTTGCCGACCTCGGTGTGTGTTGGAGAGCTTGGTGAGCCATGGGCGCGGGGATCGATGCCACGTGTGTGTTGCAGGGCACCTCTGACCACTGCGCCACACGCGCCCCTTAGGCCGATGATAAGACCGAGACTTTCTCTACAGGTTAGAGAGTGGTCTCTGTAAGAAGGTCGAGGTTCTAAAACTACTTTCTTGTCTCTTTTGAAATTTGTTTGAATTAACTAAATAACTCCACCGAACTTCCTGCAATTCTCCACTATTGTCGTGGTTCCATTGATTGGTAAGCTTTGGCAGGAAAAATGCCTCCGTTTTAGTTAATCAGTCAGCTTCTAAATGATGGTTGTGTTTGAGGTATGCCATATTAGGGGCAAGTTGACTAAATTCTGGAATTGGTGCCAAATGTTCCATCTATTACAGATCGAATGTACTGCTTGCGTCCCTGGCAGTGGCTGACATCGTCTTTCTGGTGTTTATGCTGCCTCACTCACTCGCGCACTACAAGCTCTTCGCGTTCAGCTACTGGTTCCGTCGCCTCTACCTGGGCAATAAGATGCACCTCCTCGCCATTCTCAACTGGGCGTCAGCTGCGGCGATTTGGTTAGTTCTAATTTTGTGTGCCATCTTATTTCTGAGCTTAACTGGAATTCAGAAGTTGATCGCTAAGCCGAAATACAGAGATTAGGTTGGTATCCAGGATTTTCGCGCTTAAAGTGGTAATGACGTGTTCAGAAAATGTACTTCCTCAGAAGCAGTGGCTTTCCTTTTAACTCGTTTTTCTTATATCGCCAAAACCAACACAATTTTTTATATAAACCGTCTTTAAACCTTTGCGGATCTTAGCACTTCTTGTATTCCAGTCATTTGCTCTCATTCACCTTTCAGGATAGCCTTCGAACTTTTCTGTTCCGTGTGCACTTAGCTGCTGTTTAAGGATTTTTTTGTCGTTGTCTGTCGTGAATGTCGCTGAATGTTGGTCTAGTCGCTTCCCCTCGAATTCTTTCCTTTTATCTACTTTCTGACACCACTTTATTGCAATGGTTTTTAAATTTACTAGTTTATAGTAGATTATTTCATCTATAAGGGCGCGTGTGGCGCAGTGGTTGGAGGCGCCACAACGACAAACACGTGGAATCGATTTCTGCACCCATGGCCCACCAAGCCTTCCATCCCTCCGGGGTCGGCAAATTGGTACCAGACTTGTCTGAGAAAATAGCAGCACTGGCTCGATACATCGGCAGGCCACCACGAGTCATTGTAAAGGCCGGATATGCATTCAATCACCTCCAACGATACTTAATGAAGTCGGAAGCATGGCGCATCCCTCAGGGATTGATCAACGCCGAGAGCTTTATCCTTTATCCTTTTATTTCATTTATTTCATTCTCCATGTTTAAAATTGTCATTATAACCATTGTTAGTAGAATCTTGGATTTTAAGTGGTCAGAGATTTCGTTCCAGTTAAACGTTTGCTCTGAACTCTTGCTCCACTCACTTCTGCTTCTTCTGCAATATCTCAGTGACACTGATCCGCTTTGATTTAACTTCTTCAAGTGGTTATCATCGATAGAAGAGTGTCATCACTATTTTCTCCTATCTTCAAAGCTTTCGTCCCTGCTATGAAACTTTTGAAATCAACGTCGTACTTGATATCCGTCATTCGTTAACGTACCTTAGCAGTTCCTTCCCAAAGTGAAAGCTTACCTTACTCTTTACCAATTAAAACCTTATGACTTATGAGCGTTGTTTTTAATATCGGCTGTGGAAATGGAAGCTGCCTGTGACTTGGGAAAGGTGACCATTAAGGGCCCCTATTATACGGTTTTTTCTTACTCTATTTGCTTTGAAAACTGCTCGAAATATGCTTCCATTAGCCAATAGATGTTGACCACCGGTGACGCTTTCTAGTTAATTTGGAATGGAAGTATGCTTTTTTTGGTGCTCACCGATCTCTTATGCCATACGATAACTACGGCCGTATTTCTAAAGAACTGATTATTGATGATTGATGAAGAACTTATTGATTATTGATTACTTCGACTCTTAGGTGTTCCGTTTTCACGTGCGGGTTCAAGAATTTTTTTCATTGGTTTTGTAATCTTGCGCTTGTCATCCACAAAGGTACTGTAATTCGCATGCGGCTTTAGCTAAAATTTGAGGCTTTGCTATACTTTCTTTCTTTCATGTTGGCTCTTGGTCGAATATGATTTTCTCTGCAAGCTCGTTTTGGTGGGTAAGGCGTTCTCAAACATTTTGTTATGATTACGTTATATGACCTCTACAAGTGTCGGGTAAGGTTTACAGCAAAATAGCACGCCAAGCAAATAGAAATAGATTTATATAAAAACCTGGTCGAGATTACCCGAGCTAAACTCTCAATGCGAAAATGCATTCATTGGGTAACAAATCCCAAAGTTTTTATGGCAACCGAAAATCCTCACTCACAATTGGTTTTAGTTAACTCAACGTCTCAATGAATCTGAAATATTGACGCTGAAAAGATTCTCTCATAGGTCGTGTAAAGGCAATCGAAACATCAAAGGAGTGAAAATGGAACACGAAAATTAAAGTGAGCACTTTCGCAATTTTTCTGCGATATTAACATATAGTGGCCGGTACGAATTGGTTCCAACTCATGCATCTCCGAAAATAATTACACCTTACAACTTTGAATGAAGATGTCGTTGCTAACAATGAATATGAAGAATTGAAATGATGACTCGTCGAATCTACAGATTTCTGCAATTCTAACCATCGGCTTGGTGGTCTTCCTGCAAAACGTTTGACATCCTAAGGATTCCAGTCACTAACGGATCTTGTCCATCGGTTGCCGTTCATAAATATCACGTGTCCGGCCCAGATGTTTTCGACTGTTTGGCGTGTAGAATGGCATCTTTGATCTTTGATCTTTAAAGCAGGTCGGAATTTCGCATTCCTTATCTTAGTTGCGTGAGAAGGGATGCTCCCAGCATCGTCCTTTCGACTATGCGTTCAACAACGCTGAGCGATCTTACGTCCTCTTACGCAGCCACCAGGATTTTGACTTATACGTTAGGGGATGAAGTACCGTTTAGTCGTAAAGATGGGTATGGAGGTGTTCTTTGTTCTCTTTACTACATCCGCATTGCTCTTGAACGCTCCTCAAGCCGCTCACTTCCTTCTGCTCAACTCTGGAGCTAAGTCGTTCAACATGTTGATTTCTTGGACTAGATAGACATAACTGGAGCATTCGGAGATATCCGTATCGTTCAGAGTGTGTGGAGCATAAGTAATCAATCCGTTGTTGGTGAACATCGTTTTTGTAAGATTTAATTGAAGACCAATGTTTCCACCTGTTTATCAAAGTCGGCAGGCATGCGTTCCGCTTGGCTAATGTTTGGTGTTTGGTGGTTCGATACCATCAACAAAGCAAAAATGGTGTAACTGCTGGCCATCGATTTTCACTCCCATATTATCCCATTCCAATGTTCGCATGACGTTCTGAAGGGTGGCTGTAAATAACTTTGGCGAGATTGTATCGCCTTGCCTAACTCCCCTCTTGACGTCAACGTTAATATCGTTGTAGAATGGTGAAATCTTGGTTGTGAAATTTTTGTACAGCTCACGAAGAATCTTTATGAACTGAGTAGGGACTCCTTGACTATCAAGGATTTCCGTGGTTGTTTCTATCTCAATTGAATCAAAGGTCTTCTACAAATCGATGAAAATGAGACAGGACGGTCTTTTGTGCTCTCGCAGCACTTAAGTCTGGTTATCCTATGGATGTGTTCTATCGTACTGGATCCTTTTCCAAATCATGCTTTCTTACATGGTTGTCCTTAGTACAGTGTTCTATCAATCCTGTTTAGGATAGCTCGAGTGAAAAGTTTGTAGACGACAGGCCGCATGCAGATTAGGCGATAGTTGCCGATAACGTGAACGTCACTCTTCTTGAACAATAGCACGGTCTTGCTGGTCTTCCACTGAGTTGAGACATTGCATTCATAACGCTGCCCCGCATCAGAGGCTCTTTTGGAGTTAGTGGAATAAGGTCCATTTCTTTTACTGTGTTTAGCTTTTTGGTACCCACGCATAGCTTGCTGAGCTCTGAACGTAGGAGCTGGATATACTCACGGATAGCTTTCCAGTCGCTCCCAGAGTGGACATAAAGCTTATTCCTTGGAGGCGACTCCTAACCGCCTCCCATATACTTCCCTGTCACTTGATTGCAGGCTTTTGGCCGAATTGTCTCGTAGAATACAATCTGCACAAAGCGAAAACGCATCCACGCACCCATGTATGAATTCGCCTCGTAAATACGGAAAGTAAATGTGTTCAGGAAAAGCATGGAGATCATCCCTGGATCAACCTGGATATCAATAAAGCAAAGCTAGCTTTTGGTAAAAGTAAGCCCGCATTCGCCACCTGGGGACGAGCCGCGTAGCTTCACGACTAACCGTTTCGAGAACTTTCATACGAGTGAAATCCGTGCGTATAATTTCCTATAATCCATTTTGCTTTTTTCGTCGAAGCTCATTCTCAAGCAGCGGCGCCATTGCAGCGGCATTTTATTCAGAAGGACGTCGTGGCATTCCACAATGATGCACCGTGAGCTTGCAACCGTTGGATTGTGAATTGTCAACAACAACGTTGTGGAGAAATTATCTACACTCTCCATATAATACAAAGCCTATTCAATAAGGTCTCCGAGCTCGTAGATGCATTAAGTCTGCTTTCAGTTGAAAATTTACTGGCATATATATGCCGAAGTTTGTCTTTATTTGGTGAATAAGTAGCAGATAAAAATTTGTGAACAGATTTTGGTGGTTTTTTGCTTGCCTTCATTTACTGTGATCATTTGGTCGTTAAATTCACTGCATCTAAGGCTGGCCTCCTTTCCCATATTGTTCAACAACTTCTTTCCCGTTCTCCACTTTCACTTCATTATCCTACCATCTGGAATTTTGTACCAGCCCAGTCTTGCATCTGAGTACGAACATGGTAATTTTCAGGCTGATTCTGGTGATTTGTCTCGAACGTCTGATGGGAATCATGTATCCACTGTCGACTCGCCGTCGTAAGCGCTGCTCGACGACGGCCACTACCGTCATCTTAATCGTAGTCACCACAGGGATCCTTACCTCGTATAACCATTTCAGCTATTTCTGCGCCTTCAAGCGCTTTTGCAACGGCTCGCAATTCCACGCGATGTGCATTCGTAGTGACTCAGACAGGTTCGTTTGGAAAACAACTTCAAGTATTTTTAAGCTCGTAGTGAGCTATGTATATAACTTGGCTTCCTTTTTCTTGACGAGTCGCTTAAGAAAAAGAATGAAGTTGACAGCTTTGATGAATTCAAGATTCGTTCATGTAATTTCATCTGAGCAATGAGTATGAACTATGCGGCTGGTGCGATAACTTTTGGCTTCTGACGGGCCCTTCGTAGTCTCTAGTTTTATCGCACGCAAGTCCACTATTATGTGTCGAACCTAGGCCGATACGGAACTTGCTTCGTCAGACATTCACCAAACAACGACTGGAATATGCCAGTAGCAGTTCACTGCAATGCGCTGTTTGAACCGCTTGAAGAAAAGCCAAAGTTGCCGATTTTGATCGTTTTTTGAATGATGCGCCATGCAATCGACTTCATCGAGCATCGTGCGAAGGCGTGAATGTATATTTGGCCTATGCAATGGCCTCACGATGGCCTACCAGTTGTCAAGTTAAAGTTTCCGTCCTCCTAGACATTTATGGCGCAAAATTTTTGACCTAGGAGTGAAGTGTGGTTAAGACGTAGGCTGGAACCAAGTACCGATCCATGTAACAAGTATCAAGTATCAGTATCAAGTATCCGATCAATGTACTGCAATGCCTTTTTAAGCGCTGCGCTTCATGCGCTTTTACTCGTATTGATAATTTTAATTGCAAAGACAGAAATTTATCGCGTAAGAAGGACAAATATCTTTTGACTTATCGTGATAAGAACTGGTGCTTCCTTGAAACTGAGGTTAAATGTGTGGCTGACAGTCGCTCCGCTTGTTCACTTTTCTGAACTGAGGAAGAGCGATGGCCCTAACAGCTGGAATTACTACCATACTTGTTTCCATGGACCACTTTCCCGTTGCCTTCACGAATTTCACCTGTAAGCTGACACGTTGGGGTTCGAACGTAGAATGAAAAAAGGACGAAGCTCTCTCGCTGTTGATCTGTCTATGAGGGATGCGCCATTCATTCGACTTCATTAAGCATCGTTTGAGGTGATTGAATGCATGTCAGGCCTGTGCAATAAATCGCGGTGGCGTATCAGTGCATCGATCCAATGCTGCTATCCTCCCAGACAAGTCTGGCACCAATTCACCCCCGGAGGAATGAAGGACATGTGGTGGGCCTAACATAAGGGGATTGATCCCATGTGTATTGCAGCGTACTTCCACCTCTTTACACGCGCTCCTTCGAATTCGAAACTACGCTTCGAACGAACTTTTAATGAATTATTAAGAAATCCAAAACTCATATAGAAAAGGGAGAAAGAGTACTTGTCCTATCTACAATATCGCTATACGATATTGTACAACTTCACACCCATTGACCCTCTATCTCCTTGACAGGGGTTCACATAGGTAGCGCAGTAGGTGGCAGGTGCCCAAAAACACATGACTTATTTGGATAGACAAAAACATCTGATACTCAGATATGAATCCACAAGTCAAATATGCTTGCAATCAGCTTTCTAATGTTTAATGGAGTTGAATGTGCGGCATTTCCATAAGGGATTGATCAATGCTGAACGCCTTGCCCACTTATTCTTAATTCTATAGAACAGTCAATGTCGTGTATTCTTTCTTCTACCAAACACTCATCAACCTCTAATTTTTTACATAACAAAATTTATTACTCAGAAATATCTAGAAATAGAAGAAAAACAATTGCTTATAGATGGTTTCGGAATCAGACGAACCCAAACTCGAATTTGCTCAGGACGGTGGCTCGTTGGGGTCCACACGTTAACGTCATTTGTGTCATCGTTATTCCTATTCTGCTTGTTGCTATCTCAAACGCTATGCTCATTTACACAATTAGACAAAGGTTTGTCATAAAGTTGGCATATCACTCAATAAAACTCTCTCCTAACAGTTGTTGATGTCTCAGACGACTGATCTGACCAGTCACAAAGGCCCATAGCCCCTTAGAACACAGTGGAAAGTCTGGGTCATATATGCATCTGTAGTACCTCTACTATTGTTAGTCATTGAATTACTCGACCAAACACGAGTGAAATAGCTATTGCGCTTTTTGCATACGAAACCTGTCTAGTGGGTTCCGGTTACTCGTTAGGCATGGTGAGCCTTCCACTTTCAGTACTGGGCAAATTACTTGTATTGTCAATGACGAAAAAATGGCATCATGCATCCTACTGAAGAAGCTATGTCTTAGGTTTAATCAGAGTTTCGTTTCCTAATGGAAATGTCGAACTCATTCTTATTTTGGGAGAACCTCATGCACCTTTCCAAGCACTACGGTTTTGTGCATACCACCCACGGCCATGAATTTCCTTTTTAGATTACAAAGATGGCTAAATAATTTGCTGCTCATAGGAGTCAGTTGGTATCCATACTCTGGTAGGCCTGAATATTAAACGGCGTAGTTCTGCTACAAAAAAACAGTCAGAAGTTTCATTACCACACTGTCGCGATTCAGGCAGAGACAATTCATTTCACAAAGTACTGTCAAATCGGAGTCACATCTCTCCGGATCTCAGTCGCGCACCGAGCAAAGAGTGACCACTACCGTATGCGCCATAGTCACGTGCTTCACCATCACACAAGTGAGTACTATGTAAAATTCCATGCTTCGGTTGATCTCCTGATTTGTTCCCTCACCTTATGCTGGCCTTTTAGGGACCATCGGCGTTCACAACAATCATGGTCGAGTACTATCCCATTCAACACGAATTTATGATAGCATTGGTTTGTTTATTCTGCGAACATTCGTGGTGCGAAGCAATTCGAAGTGCTGAAACTTTTGTAATCTGCTACAGAATCGATTTTTCTCCTGCTTTCACTTGACTTGTTCTTTACATATTAAACTCAGCTTAGTGGTTGCGTCTTTCATGGAAGGTTTCAACTGGAACACTTTATTAGCTGGGTTGTTCGAAAATTAATTCACGATTTCGACGAATGTCCTTAAATTAGACTATTTCTTCTCAGAGTAGACTTTATTAGTCGAAATAAGAACGATTAGAATCTGCACTTCTTTGCCAATGAGAAACGGGTTCATGCATTTCCACAAATAAATTCTGTTTCCATAAAACTCTGTAGTTAAGGAGGCGATGAAGTTATTGAAGGCAGTTTCGGTCTTCGCTTAGTTTCTGAAGCGGGAAGTTGTAGAGATGCTTGAAGAAATGATTGATGGTAGGTCGTCTGGAATATAAGGTGGATGAGGCAGAGTTTCGCGGACCAGCACACTTAACCTCTGGAGCACCAATGGCACGACAGATGGCCGCGCGTGGAGGATTAGTGCGCTCCACAGCCTTTGAAGTTTCTGCTGTATTGCACTATAATTCAATCGTGCATTGAAAAACTGCATAAAATGGGCTTTCCAATGATAGATGGTAGTACACCGTTCGAACGGCGCATGTGGCACAGTGGTTGAAGGCGCCTTGCAACACACACGTGGAATCGATCCTAGTGCCTATGGTCCACCACTAAGCCTTCCATTCCTCCGGGATCGGCAAGTTGATACCAGACTTGTCTGGAAGGATGGCAGCACTGGCTCGACGAATCATAGGCCACCGCGAGTCATTGTAAAGGCCAGATATGCATTCAATCACCTCTAAACGATGCTTAATCGAAGTCGAATGCATGGCGCATTCCTCAGGAATTGATCAACAGCGAGGGCTTTATCCTTTCTACACCGTTCGAAAAAGCTTTCTCACACATATGGTGGAATAATGAATTTGGAAATCAGAGGAGAAGGGGCGAAAAATAGGAAAGCTGAGGTTAATAGAAAGTCGGTCGTGGGAATTAGAAATCAGGTGTTAATTTCCGAGCAACCTAGTATTCCTTTGATTTTTATAGTGTTAGAGGCAAATGTATTCACCGGCTACATTGTTGCTGTGGTTTTAGTCTTTGGAAAGTCATTTTCCTTGAATTGCAAGCGACATGATCGATTCAACATCTTGTGGTTGGCAGTAGCGGATTTTGGGGTGCTCACTTCGTTCACTGAGACACGACCAATTGATGAGCATCTGGTCCAAAGTTTTCGACTAGTCCTTCGAAGAGAAAACCTACGAGAAGGGTGAGAGAAATGTGGAAGTTCACAGCATTTCAGACTGCGGTGACAACAACGATGGTGGTGTTGGGGAAGGCGATGAACTTCGGCTTATTCTGCTTGTCGTCTGCGAACTTTCGTGCTCGTCTTCTGCAGCAGACAAGACGTGGCTTTCGGAAAACAAGGACGAGGGACCATCGGCGTTCACAACAATCATGGTCGAGTACTATCCCATTCAACACGAATTTATGATAGCATTGGTTTGTTTATTCTGCGAACATTCGTGGTGCGAAGCAATTCGAAGTGCTGAAACTTTTGTAATCTGCTACAGAATCGATTTTTCTCCTGCTTTCACTTGACTTGTTCTTTACATATTAAACTCAGCTTAGTGGTTGCGTCTTTCATGGAAGGTTTCAACTGGAACACTTTATTAGCTGGGTTGTTCGAAAATTAATTCACGATTTCGACGAATGTCCTTAAATTAGACTATTTCTTCTCAGAGTAGACTTTATTAGTCGAAATAAGAACGATTAGAATCTGCACTTCTTTGCCAATGAGAAACGGGTTCATGCATTTCCACAAATAAATTCTGTTTCCATAAAACTCTGTAGTTAAGGAGGCGATGAAGTTATTGAAGGCAGTTTCGGTCTTCGCTTAGTTTCTGAAGCGGGAAGTTGTAGAGATGCTTGAAGAAATGATTGATGGTAGGTCGTCTGGAATATAAGGTGGATGAGGCAGAGTTTCGCGGACCAGCACACTTAACCTCTGGAGCACCAATGGCACGACAGATGGCCGCGCGTGGAGGATTAGTGCGCTCCACAGCCTTTGAAGTTTCTGCTGTATTGCACTATAATTCAATCGTGCATTGAAAAACTGCATAAAATGGGCTTTCCAATGATAGATGGTAGTACACCGTTCGAACGGCGCATGTGGCACAGTGGTTGAAGGCGCCTTGCAACACACACGTGGAATCGATCCTAGTGCCTATGGTCCACCACTAAGCCTTCCATTCCTCCGGGATCGGCAAGTTGATACCAGACTTGTCTGGAAGGATGGCAGCACTGGCTCGACGAATCATAGGCCACCGCGAGTCATTGTAAAGGCCAGATATGCATTCAATCACCTCTAAACGATGCTTAATCGAAGTCGAATGCATGGCGCATTCCTCAGGAATTGATCAACAGCGAGGGCTTTATCCTTTCTACACCGTTCGAAAAAGCTTTCTCACACATATGGTGGAATAATGAATTTGGAAATCAGAGGAGAAGGGGCGAAAAATAGGAAAGCTGAGGTTAATAGAAAGTCGGTCGTGGGAATTAGAAATCAGGTGTTAATTTCCGAGCAACCTAGTATTCCTTTGATTTTTATAGTGTTAGAGGCAAATGTATTCACCGGCTACATTGTTGCTGTGGTTTTAGTCTTTGGAAAGTCATTTTCCTTGAATTGCAAGCGACATGATCGATTCAACATCTTGTGGTTGGCAGTAGCGGATTTTGGGGTGCTCACTTCGTTCACTGAGACACGACCAATTGATGAGCATCTGGTCCAAAGTTTTCGACTAGTCCTTCGAAGAGAAAACCTACGAGAAGGGTGAGAGAAATGTGGAAGTTCACAGCATTTCAGACTGCGGTGACAACAACGATGGTGGTGTTGGGGAAGGCGATGAACTTCGGCTTATTCTGCTTGTCGTCTGCGAACTTTCGTGCTCGTCTTCTGCAGCAGACAAGACGTGGCTTTCGGAAAACAAGGACGAGGTCAGTGCCCACTGTTTCTTTGTTCTACGAAAAACTCTCATGCAGTGATTACCACATTCCATTTGAAGTTGGGAAGATGCATCTGACTTCTTCCAATTACTAACGTAAAACTTTCAAGAACACAAATATACAAGTTACTACAAAGTTTATTTAATCTCATGAGAGTTGTTACGCCAGAAGAAAATTATAATTTTAGAAGAAAAATGAAGGCCTGTTTGAGGAGACAAATTCTCTCGGTTTCGTTTTGACTTTAGCATCCACCAAACACTTTATTGGAGAGAGTGGACTGGATCGACTACTAAACCTATTCTGAAACTGGCTGATTTCCCATCAGCCTTCGAATAAAAGCATTTTTGAAGGTCATGGTCGGTACTTTGCTCTATATTTGCAGAGAAAAGATCTTGATGTTTTTACGAACCCGAAATTGGAAACAGATTTCATCGACTTCTTTTAATTTGACCAATTTAATGCATTTTTTGATATTCGATTCCTTGAAACAGGGTGTGGAGAAAAACGAACAAGGTGAGGAGAAATTAGGCCTTCATTCCAGCTGATAGCTGCGGCTTTTCGGATGATATCGGATCTGCTCAGCATTCTTTTTGCTGTATGGATTCGATGTGAATTTTTGGCCACTTGGATGCCTCGCATTCGGATGACCCCTAGCAGCGAGAAGCGAAGCGCGTTCACAATACGTTTGAAAGCCTTCAGGAGCGATCTCTTACTATCCGATTTCCAAAACGTCGCTTGCATTCCAAAAAGTCGATTGAAAACATTCCAACCATGTCCGGTATCCTGCTGGCATTTTGGAAATATTGCTACGCCTCATATACTAAAGACAGCAACTTTTTCAAAAACGACAGTGTACTTTATGCTAGTAAAAATGTGACATAGGCTGCTCGAAGGCACCATTAGTAACTAAATCATCTTTTTAAGAAGGCGTGTTAGACTCCAAGTGGACATTCATTGCTAAGAACAGCGAAATTAGAGGTCCTCATTCCCCAATAGGAAAGGATCCTAAGACTCCACAGAGCTAAGTAAGAAGTATAGAGAAAGCCGGAGAAAATCTTAGAGGCTTTTTAGGTTTCGTAAATTTTTGGACACTCTGATACCGTTGGGAGAGAAGGTGGCAGTACCACCTGAAGCTGCATAGGTGGCGATCCAAAGCGTGCGGATCCCAATACCAATGTGATGCAAAAATCATGGCCACTTTTGATGAGTTGGTGTTTCGCAGCTCCACTCATTCAACTTTCGTAGTGTTGGTTTTGAAGGGTTTTGAAGCACGTGCTTGGGTGTGGTTCTGCAAAAATGTAGGCCAGGTCTCACTGCCGTCTTTGCAAAATTCCATTGATTTCATGACATTTTATTTTTTCGTGATCGCTTTGTGGGAAATCACACGTTTTATTGTTTCCATCTGTTGGTAACGGAAAACTCTTCGTAATCTCCTTTGGAAAAGTAAAAATTCATTGAAGTGTTGTCAATCTACAGAATACTGCTTTGTCTCGCTACAGACAGAAGCAGCCAGTAGTGATCTGGCAGCCAGGATGTGCCTGAATAGCAAACGAAGATCTTTAATGAGATGGATGTACAGCGAATTAGTTACCTGGATTTCGTTAAATGTTTCCTAATCTTTCAACTATATGTTTTTTGTATTCTTGTTGAGCAAACGCGAGGTGTTATTATTATTCTTTATTCACAAATAAGCTGACGTTTCGGCGAACTTCGCCTTCTTCAGAGCCTGGAAAGGTCAAGCTGACAGCAATCTACTCGGTCAAACGCCTCCATAACCCTCCATATATGTTTTTTTCATCGACAGTTCAACATGACAAATAACAGCCATCAGGAGGATTCCAGCCACTTGCGAAGATTACAAGAGCGTGGAGGGTGAACGTGGAGGGGCAAGCAACATTCATCACCTTGTCATATTTTTTTCTTTACAATTTTTGCAGCTGTAACATATGCCTCTGAAACCTTGACTGTAAAAGAGGACAGTAGAAGTTCACATTACGTTCTGGACCTCGCTACCGGTAATGTGATGTTAAGAATATACCGTAGTGAAAGATATCCCAGACCTACATCGACGGTTAGAGATCGGAAATGCCGCCTTATACGCCAAGATGTCGAAAACAAGTAGAGAGCGATTGAATACCACAGGACGTTGAGGGCCAAAACTAAAAAGATTACGGTCTAGAGAATCTTGGTAGATACTAGGAAATACGATACGAATCGTCGAATCGTTTCACAGAACGTATACATCGCATTGGAAAACTCTGTTAGACGATGAGTATAAATGGAGATGTTGTTCGTACCACCAGAATCATTAGATGAGTAATGGTGAGACCCATAATGCAAGACGATGGCGTTACCGAAGCACCGTGAAACCACCGCGAAACCACCGTACTCATCCGAAAAATTTCCGTCGTATGCACAAATGGTTAACAGTTTCGTCGAACAGGAAGACCGAAAAAGTTGAACTTCGATGGATGAGTTGCTCCATCAACACTAGATGACTTGGTAATCGCCGTGCTTGGTGTGATCTAACCAAAGATTTGTTAGGCTGCACTCTCCTTCTACAGAATATGCATTTCTACTAAATTAATTAACTAAAACGGAAGGATTTTCAGCAATAATTGGAACACTCCAGCTAATTATAACCTCATAATTCAACGAAAATGAAAAATTTGCTGGGAGGTTGTTTCCCACCAGAAATCACGAAAAACTCATGCCACAGCTTTTCCAGGTAGTCTTTACAGGCCTTAGAATATCCTTGCTATTCAAAAGGAGTGTTACTACTTTTCCACTATAACTGATTTCAGATTGACGGCGATTCCTGGCAATAGGTTTCCCTTTGTGATCTTGGTGTGATAAAAATAATGGGAAAATGATAGGCGTAAACATTCGCTATGCTGGTTTGAGACACTTTTTCAATGGCAGTATACGAATTCTCCATAAACGGTGAATGTGCAGGAAAAATGAGGGGATAAAAAATTTTCAGCTTTTTAAACCCTACCCTCGATGATGAGATATGACGCTGTGGGAGGGTGAGTTGTCATAGTTCAGATCGACTAACGTGATATTCAAGAAATTTTCTTTTCTTTACCGTATTGTAGTAATTCAATTCAATTGAGATAGAAGCAGTCATGGAAGCCCTTGGTAGTCAAGGAGTCCCTACTCAGTCCATAAAGATTCTTCGTGGGTTGTACAAAAATTTCACAGCGAAGATTTCACCATTCTAAAACGACATTAATATTGTCGTTCAAAGAGTTAGGAAAGACGTTACCGTCTCGTCAAAATTATTTACAGCCACCCTCCAGAACGTCATGCGAACATTGGAATGGGATGATATGGGAGTGAAAATCGACGGCCTGCAGATACATCACCTTCGCTTTGCTGATGATATCGTCCTTGTAACACCAGAAATTAGCCAAATGGAACGTATGCTTGTGGACTTTGATAAAGCGTGTGGAAAGATTGGTCTTCGACTAAATCTCAAGAAAACGATGTTCATGGAGAACGGATTGGTTTCGTTTGCCACATTCACGGTCAACGGGACGAATATCTCCGAATGCTCCAGTTATGTCTATGTCTAGGTCGGGAAATCAATGTGATGAACGACTTAGCTCCAGAGCTGAGCGGGAGGAAACCACCGGCTTGGGGAGCTTTCAGGAGCATCGAGGATCTAGTGAAGAGAACAAAGAACACCCGACTCCGTGCCTACCTTTTCGACTCAACGGCTCTTCCTGCCTTAACGTATGCGTCAGAAACCTGGTCGCTGCTGCGTAAGCAAGATAAAAGATCACTCAGCGTTATTGAACGCGCAGTCGATAGGGCGATGCTAGGATTATCCCGTTTCACACAAGTGAGGGATGGGATCCGAAGCTCTGACCTGCGTCAACGATCAAAAATCAAAGATGCCGTTCTATACGTCAAACAGTCGAAGATAAGGTGAGCCGGACACGTAATGCGTATGAATGATAACCGATGGACAAGAGCCGTTAATGACTGGATTCCTCGGGACGTCAAACGTACTGCAGGCAGACCACCGACCCGATGGTCAGAGTTTTTCGCCAAGAGCCTAGAAGAAAGATATGATGCTCGACAAGTCCCTAGAGCGAGCAGAACCCACTGGGCTACTCCTGCACGCGACAGGGAAAAATGGAGGATTTACTGGCGCCCGCTCTAGTCAGTCGACGATCGACAGGACCACAGGTGATACAGGTGACAGGTGATTATAGTAATGTTCAGCCCTGGAAACGGCCAACTCTTATTTTTGAGGTACTACCTCAATGATCTTCTGGTTGACTTCTCACTAGCGTCTTCAGGATGTGTTTACTGTTATATGATTCTGATCACAACAACTAGCGATAACCCTTCTGAGCCATGAGAAAATTAATATTTCGTTACTGACTACCACACTACAGAGCCAAATGAATGGTTTAATCCTAACCTTGAGTGTGATCGGCTAGAAATGGAGAACTTATTCTCACACATTTCATCACTTATTGAAATGTCAATCATTAAACCGACTACAACATATATGGTTGATGTTTTAGTCTTAAAGAGTAAGAATGTGCTTTCTTGAACACAAGACCTGCCTTTGTGTTTGTATGCACCTAAATGCTACAGTCTTTAGAACGCGATACTTATTTCTGGATTACTTATCAACAGAGATAAACACAACCAGAAAAATCGCGTTAAGGGGAGCAATAACAATTTCGTCACTCCTTGCTTCGGTGTTGGTAAAGTGCCTAAAGTCATAGGGACTTTCACTTTCGATCATTTACTATGGAATCCTTTGAAGATTATTTTAACGTCAACTGTCTCCAAAGTTAAGAAATTGAATGTTGTTGCTCGAGTTATACATTCGCCAGTCTTCTGATGTAGAGAAAATCACCTTTTTGAGTGATTGTAGAAGTTGCGAAATAGTTGGATATAGAACACAATATCGTGATTATGTGTAGAAGACTCCACTGTTATCTATTATCGCAGGCTAATCAGCTCATTTGAGTTGCAGAAACCATATTAGACTATTCTTCCCTTTAGATGCTTAGCGTTTTCACCTAGCGTTATACCTAACCTGCGGCTATAGTAAACGCTCACTGGAATCACACTGCTTACCATTTAATCGCGGATTCGAAGCCACAATGACATGCCGAGTTTTGCTAATATCTCATCATCTATGTGGTTGTGTTTTGCATAGTAGCTTACCATCACGGTATGCGTGTGGCGCAGTGGGCGGAGACATCCTGCAACGCACTCGTTGAATCGATCCCGGCTCCCATAGCTCTCCAAGTCTTAGACCCTCTAGGGTAGACAAATTAGTACCAGACTTATCTGGGGGATAGCAGCACTGGCTCGATACACCGGTAGGCCACCGCGAGCCATTGTAGAGACCAAGTGTGCATTCAGTCACCTCCAAACGATGCTTAATGAAGTCGATGCATGGTGTATCGCTCAGGGATTGGTCATCGCCGAGAGATTTATCCTTTCATCCTCTTGCCTTCCTATGAAGAAAGAATAGGCAGTAAATAAACTTTAATCATTGTGATTTAGAGTGCACTTTGGCTTAACTATGATTCTCACATCGTTCTCATTGACGAGTGATCGCTGGTGACACCGCTAGAGTTTAAAAAAAACGGACTAAGAGTAAGGCAAAGCAGAGCCGTCGGCTGGTGTGGTGGATAGCTCAGCGGAATGTTTCACTTTTATTTCTGTCTCTCTCTCTTTAATTATTTTAACAGTAGATTATACAGGGTTCAGCTTAAATAAATTTTAGAGATCTGTCGATTGCGTCTGGTCTTCCGCTAAGCAGCAGAAAAAACGAGAAATCAAAGCTTCCTCTTCTGAAGACGGCATCCTGACAACTACGGTAACTATGATGTATTCGGCTGCTTCTTTTGGTTGACGGTGTATTTTGGCACACTGTGGTTGCTGAATTCCTTTAATAACACGCATCAACAGAAGCTTTTTCGCATAGTGGTTGAATCCTTTGCTAGGAGTGTTTCCGTTAACTCTTGGCTGGTTTGTTACTGCTTCGTCAAAATTTGTGATTAGTCAATATCCTAAATACTTTGGCAAAGTCAAGAGATCTGAAAAGATCCTATCAACTTCTCATTGAAAGGGTGGAGCATGCTACTGAGTGGGCGCTGCGATTGTTTTGCAACTAGTTGCGAATTTGTTATTTTGGTGACCATAATTTAAATTTCTGTTTTAAATATCTTAGCAATATTTTTGGATTTTTTATGAAAGGTAACAGGATTCGAGATATGTTAGACGTTTAGATGGCGCGGGAACTAGTCATTTAGCTCTAACTTCCTCAAATCTACGTTAAGTCGAGCTATGACGGGTGACGTTTTTGAGAAAATCCAACTTGCGCAGGTAGCGAGAACATTCACCTTAATAAAACAATGAAAACGATATTTTTCTTTCTTACTTTTCGAACAAGACTATTGGGAAATATCTCTTTCCAGTGAATCCTTTTTGGTTTCTATGGTTAATTTATGTACACGCGTGAAAAATTGCTAAACGAGTATCCTAAGCGTCTTTAGGCGCCCCTTTTATAAAAAAAATTTTCGAAAAAGATAACTTGCTATGGATTTTGTATTTGTTGATCGTGGAGACCATTAGCACTAAATAGTTTTCTTTTTGTCAAAAAGCTGAGCATCTCCTTGTTTGGAGACATACAGACGTTGTGTCGTGTGTGGTCGCTGGTTGGACTCCGCCTCCGTCGATCAAGCTTCCCATTTCGCTGGGGTCGGCAAATCTGTGCAGAACTATTCTGGAGAAAGCTCATCCTCTCTTCGATCCACAAAGGCTCGTGACTGCCTGTAATAGGGATATGGGAAGACGCTAGAACGGCTATCCCAGGATTAGGAATGAGTGTTCAAAAGAAGCCGTTCGCTCTGCATGTATTAAGTTAAGTTTTCTCTGCTGAGGACACTCAAGTGTAGCATACATGTCAGTTTAACCCTTCCAGACTCTGAAGAAAGCCGAACCGCCGACACATCGGTTATTGTGAGCGAATAAACAGTGTAAAAGCATCCATGTGCCTGCTCAACGGGAAAACATTAAATGACTTTTATTGATCAACGACGATGTTAGGCGAACGTCGGTCCTGGAGATCCCAGAGAGAATCGGCTCAACCAGCATTCAACGGCTTTTAATAAGAAGACAAGCTCGTTATACAGTAAAAGAAATACACACAGAAACCTCCACACGTGAATGGATGGAGGAGAACGAGATGCCAGCCAAATAAAGGAAGCGTTTGGATCTACACGATACGTCAAGCCAGGTCGTATAAATAAATAAACAACTATGTACGACGAGCCGATTGAGTGGCTGCCTATTACTGTAGTTAAAGAATAAAAGATCAATATCTGAGGGATACGCCATGCCTTCGCCTTCATGGTGTATCGTTTGAGATAATTGAGCGCTCATTTGGCCTATTCAGTGAAGTACGGTGTATCAACTTTCCGATGTATCAAGTCAGACACTAATAAATAAAAAGTTGTGAATAATAAATAATAACAATAAACAATGTTTTCCCATACAAATTTGATACCAATTTGTCGACCCCGGGACAAGGCAATGGTTGGTGAGCCTAGGGCGTGGGATCGAACCAATGACCGTGTGCATATGGCAGGGCACCTCTAAGCATTGTACCATACGCGCCCTCATTAATGTGATTGTCACAGATCATATCTAATTGCGAAGGTACAACTGATAATTTTGAACTTGTAAAGCAACAATAGTCTTTTGGATGAAATTTCAAATATGTGATACACCAAAAGTTCCTGGCGAAACTCTAGATGTCTATGCATTCATGGTGATTGATAATTAGCACTGTTTCTCTAATTCCTTGTTAGTCTGGCAAGAGATTAGATGCAACAAAATCTGAAGACCTCACTGTGAGGTGCTGATGAGAAGTTTTTACTAAGGACGAATTTGCTGGATCGGGACAAGACAAGAGTCATTTCTGTCATTCTGGATTATTCACTGCTTCATGCAGATACTTTCAGGAAGAAAGAGTCTGTGACTGCTATCACTACATTGGATAGCGGCTCAACTAAACTGACCGCTCATCGTCTACGGGATTCGCATTACGGTAAATCGCGAACTGGCAGTCAGTGCACGGCAGTCGCCGTGCCATTGTATGAGTTCAGAAGGGGATTTAGTGTAGTGTAACATAATGTCACTTCACAAATGATGCCTCTAACTGTGCGTTCTTAATGGCTATCATAAAAAAATAACCGATGCTTTTGCCTACTCGTTCTTGAGAGGCATGGGAATCTGTTAAGCGGCTTGAGCGGAAATCTTCGACTTATTCAGCATTGACGGTTACAGTGTCACTAACTTTGAAGCCTATTTTCTTATGAAGGATCGAAATAAGTTTTGCGGAGTGCCCGTGCAACTATTACTGCCATCTTTTGTGATTAGAAAGAAATCCATGAAACTCTTGGTTTAGAGCAACCAGTTTACGTTAAAAGCATAACCACCTAACGCAGTAGACTGTGATTGGTCCATAGACATTGGCGAAACCTGCCATTCTTTAATCTTTTCCCAGCATGCTATGGTGCTCAGAGGTGACTATTATGTGTACTAACTCGCAAAGTACAAGTATTAAATGCGAAATCTGTTAGTTTCCTCGCATAATCTTCCTTTCCTAAAACGTCAGATTCTCTTATGAATGGATTTCTAACGCAATCATTCAGTAGATGTTGGTCGATTGTTTAGACTTGATCTTTCATGTTATACCACTTACAGATTTCATACTCCTTCGAATGGGTAGCTCTCTTATCGGCAGAGTTGCTCGATAGTGTCTTGATGCTTTTATTCTCTGAGATTCAGAATAGAAGTGTGATCTCTTCTCCTCGGGTACTATTATGAACAGATCTTAAAACTATTACTTCATAGATAGGCTTCATTTCTATGTTGATTTATTCATGATAAAACTTTTTCAACATTGCCATGTTTTTAAATTGTTAAGCTTACACGATGTTGATAAACATGTTTATTTCGGCTAACGTTTCGACGTCTTCGTCTTCATTGGAGCCGATGATCCGAGTCGATGATCCACAGTTGTCCGTTATCTCGATGTAGCGTTTTCGTTCTCGTACCAAGACGAAATATTCCTCAGTGAACACCACACAAATGAGATAAGCTCAGCCGGTAGTGCTCTTTTATACAGGGCAGTTGTTGCTGGTTTGACCATCCGGCGAAAGTAATTTGTTTTTCAATAATCCACCTTGTAGTAGTCGATGTTACGTTAGTTAGCACAAAGTGAATAGCAAAACAGTTTTTAAATCGACCGCCATTTCACCTCGTGTTGTGGATTACTTCACCACCGAGGTTAAATGACAATCGGTTTGAAAATTGTCAAACGTCATTGACACAAAACGAATGTGAGAGCGAAATCTTGTGCTGTTGGTCCACACCATGGAATTTGTCTTTTATGTTGTGCCCTGGGCTAAATTTTTAACCCCACGAGAGTTGATGCGGGACTTTCACGTATTTTGTCTTTTAACGTTTAATTCAACAGGAATGTTTTAATTCATGACGATGCCAGTTTATTGGTTCACTGAATTAATCGCTTAAGTTAAGAATGGGTATTTTCCTACTAAAACTACGGTATTTACGAGTCAGAGAACTACTCGAGTTAGGACGATGTGGTTGGAAGAGTGAAAGCCGCGAGCATAATCTTCAGGAATAGAAAAACATGAAGAGGCTTGCATGCAGACTCGAAATGGAGGCGTTTTCCTAGCTGGCACCTTCAGGTGTAGATGAGACATCGAAATCGTATGCAGCAGTCGATCATTGCTATGGAAGGCTCAGAAATGCTCAACACTCGGTTGCCTTTCTTTTTCTTTTACACAAACACGCAGAAGCACCGAACCTGTGGAACCGATGTTGGTTCATTTTTTAAGTTCATGTTGACATTATCGCCTTTCTGTCCAGAGTAAAGTAACGCCGAACGAATCAATCCGTTAAGTGGTAATACTTATGAATTAGTCGAAGGCAGTTCTCCCAACATACTCTTTTAGCCATTTTCATTCATTATTCATTTATTTATCAGTCTCGAAATTCGATAGCGATGTAGGAGTACAGATTAAAGAAATTCCCACTTTTCACATAGCCGACAAAGAATGACGCTGAGTTTCAAGACTGACTTCCCTTTAAGTTGGGTATGTCTAATCAATATGTATTCTTTCTTTGATAAGCTTACATGAGGTTGGTAAATAGATTTATTTCGGCTGGCGTCTTGACGTCATCGCTTTCATCAGAGCCGACGATCCGATTCGATAGTCCATAGGAATGGACTATCGGATTGGATCGTCAACTCATGTAAGCTTATCAAAGAACGAATACATCTGACGCTGAGTCTCACCATTGTCAGATCAGGAAACGATCCAGTACTACACCTCTGTGCTTTTGTTGAATTGTGGATGGTATTTTATCTGGCGAAGCTGCTTAGGAACTTTGGGAATATCATTTGAAAAACAAACAAAAGCGCTAACAGTAGATCTACATTCACTACACGTTATGTAGTTAATCACTCAGTGACTCGAGCCGACATCAACACACTTTCCATTCGTAGCTGCTAAGCCTAAGAAGCTTAACTTGCTTGGCTGACACAAAGAGCACAATTTCTGTGTTATGCACTTCTCAGTTCTTTCACAACAGAGCACCGAAGGGTGGCTAGCCGAATCTGTCGCGCCATTTTGATGTAGACGGGTGACATGGGTGGCTACTCGAAATTTCAATGAGCTCATTTACTGGAGCTGATCGCTAGTTGTCTACTACTTTTATTCTGCGAGACAAGGGGCTAGAAATGTAGAGATAAGAGTTCAGCAGTCCAAACACGATCTCCCACACTTCTTTACAAAAGTACCAGAATTATATGTTTGTATTCTGTACCATCGATACCAGGAGTGCAGACGCCGTATAGTAGGGCGGTAAAATGAACGCAAATCAAATTTCAAGTATAGTGATAGAAACACACATTGAGAACGATCCCAGCCATGTAGAAAACTATTCGCCTTTACCTCGAAGGCACAGTAACTCCATTGAAAATGAAACCACAAGTATGCTGAGATATTTTTGCAACCCCGAACCGCATGTGTTTGCGGTGGGGAACGAACGCACTATTGTCCTTTCCTTGAAGTAACGCGTTCACCACCACACCAAGCGAGTCCTTCGTTTCGCCTGTCTCTCAGCCAGTTCTATCAATCAGTGCCATCAGCAATCACCCGTCAGCCGACTGATCTGGAGAGCACAAATTAGCAATGAACCGAGTTAAGCTCACACTGTAGTTGAAATCAAAAAGTTTTACTTTACTGCCTACTACAATTTTTCACGGCAGGGTACTATGTGAAATACAGCCACAAATGATCTAACGTAAATCTTAAAATTCTTGGTTCTTCACTTCGAGGTACTTTTTGTGTAGAAGGAACCATTGTGCTGTCTTCTGAGGTGACAAGGCTACGAAGATCATAATTTCTGAATTGATTTCACCTGTTCAAGTTGTGACTTCATCAATTACTTAATAAAGTAACAACGACGACGGTACCGTAGTTGTTACTCTTTATGCTTTCTTTATTCTCTCATGTTCATGAGTTAAAAGGGATAAAGCTCTCGGCGTTGATCAATCCCTGAGGGATGCGCCGTGCATTCGACTTCATTAAGCATCGTTGGAGGTAATTGAATTACATATCTAGCCTTTACAATGACTCGCGGTAGCCGGACGATGTATCGAGCCAGTGCTGCTATCCTCTCAGACAAGTCTGGTACCAATTTGCGGACCCTGGAGGGTTGGAAGGCTTGATGGGCCATGGGCGCAGGAATCGATTCCACGTGCGCGTCGCAGTGGCGCCTCCAACCACTGTGCCACACGCGCCCTGTTCATGAGTAGATCTCGAAATTCCGTGTTCAGCGGAAGTTGATAACATTGTATTTCAGTAGTTGTATGTTGTTTGTATAAAACTGTAAATTAGCACATTGCAGTTGGAAAAGATCCGAATAAAGGAAACTGCGTAAAACTGGTCCAGCAAGCGGAAACTACGGGAGTGCTTCGTACGTTGTTGGTCGTATTTCGTTGTAGCAGATGAAAAGAAGACCACGATACGTTTGTGTTGTAGACGCTTTAGAGAAAATTTAAGACACTATAACGTGTTGTGTTATCGTTTGAGAAAAACATTTAACAACCGCAGTGATGCTGGGATATCTGCGAAACTCCGGGCGCCAGGTGCCCGCAGTGGGAAACGAACGAGCTATTACTCTTTCCGGGGTCTAACGAGTTCACCACCACACCATTCGATTTATTCTCTTCGTTCGTCTCTCAGCTATTTTTCTGTCGATCAGTGTCATCAGCAATCAACCGTCGAGGGGATTGATCTGGGCGACCCAAATCGGTATTGAACCAAGTTATGCCGAGGCTGTAGCTGAAAAGATACAATTTAAACTTTACTATTTTTCACGTCAAGGTACAAAAACGATTACGTTTACACAAAACAACTATTAGGGCAGGTTTGCTTTTCTTCATTATCCACGTGACCTTGCTTGATCTACAAAGAGATCAATTGAGACAATTTTACTAAAATTGATATCCAAAACGTCTCAGCTATTCAATTACACAGATACCGCAGGAATGCCATGGCTCATTGTAGAGCGGGGTAACGTAGCAAACTGTTGTTTGCAAGGATTGGTGACGTTCTTTCGCGATCTCGACGCTTACGGATGGAGTCCACGGATCATGCTCATAGAAGGATTATTTGCCGATTGCTCGCTAAGCAAAATGGAGCGTCCTCAAGTGATATATAGGGGATTAATCGCTGACCAAAAGCCAACTTTTCTCCTGAGATGCAGTTGGATCTCGGATATGAACTCTCTGTTTCTGCTGCGTCTACTTGGGACATACATTCAGCGTTTACGAAGCAATATTCTACCCAGCACCCACATCCAGAGCTCAGAAACGTAGGTGTCAAAAGACTAAACACTGTGAAACAAGTGGACCTCATGTCCCTAACTCCGAAAAAACCTTCTACACGGCACTGTTGGAAGGAACGAGTGCAGAGAGCCTGCTAAGATCTCAGAGCTATTCTAAGCTGATTAAATCTCATACAACTGCGGTGATGATTTGTATTAGAGTAACTGTCTCGGAACATGCGACAGTAGAGGCGCAGGCGGTGTCAGCGTTCTCGTCAACACGAGTTTGTCCATGAACACGGATTCATTTGAACAGATTACAACCTAAATAGGACGTTTACGATTAAAAAGATGTGGATCAATACCGGCTTTGGCAATCGTCATCGTTTACGCGCCAATATCAAACTATGACGAAGAAGAAGTCGAAGCGTTCTACATGGACTTGGAGAGGTTCTACAGAGAAGACCATACATTCTTCAAGGTCATCATTGGAGATTTCAATGCCAAGATTGGGCCAAGAAGAACGTTTGAGGAATGTCACATTACGATGAAGCCAATGGATTGCAATAAAACCAGGAGAGTCAGCGCCCGTCCGCGTTTATCACTACGACCACGATCGTGCAGGTAACTCGCGATTCCAGGAGCACCGTTCTCAACTATGGACATGATAGTCACCCGATGGAGAGTGCCACATCACAGTAAGGGCCCTCATAACCGTTGACGCTGTTGTCCAAAAATTCCACAAAAAATCGGACCATTGCCTCCTTCGTCCAAGATCTTCTGTCGAGGAAAGGATAAAAAGTCGCCAAATTCAAAAACGGAGTCCCAGGACCACTATAAATTGAGATTTGGTTATCGCACTAGAACGCTGCTGAGAAGAAGCCCTTACTGGTAACATCAACGAGGAATATGACCAGCATATTCAACATTTCGACAATAGAGCTTTGAAAGCTAGGATTTCGAGAGTCTCCAAAATAAGTCTGTCTCCAAAAACACTTGAACTTTCCGCCAGCGTTGCATCGTACGAACTGCAGGCAACCGCCAACTCGCGCCCGGAACTTGCAAAACAGTGTAGACAGGCGATAAAAGAAGATCTTAAACAAGGAGAGAGGAGCAGTAGTTGTGGCCGAAACTGCAAGGGATGGGAAGAGCATTCACAAAGCCTACCGAAGCTTCGCTAGTGATAAAACCAAGATTATTGCGCAGCATTCACAAACGATAACTATTCAGCTTTCTTCAGTAGACAGGTCCTCCTGCAACTGTATGAATTAAAGGAGGATGGATATGTCTCCTCATCGGTTCTCCCTTCCGAAATCCTACATGCTACTTCGTCGGATAAGAATCGAAAAACATCTAATCCGAAAAGAAAAGGATAGGATCTAAACGAGTGAAGAACCTCTCACCATTCCTCATCAACACCCTGTGTCGGCTCTTCACACGTCACCTGTCAGAATGTAAGGCTCCTATTTAGTGGAAGACCAGCAAGGCTGTGTTATTGATCAAGAATGGTGCTCTCGACGACATTGGCAGCTATTGCCCAATCTGCTTCTTCTGTCTCTGCCGTCTACAAAATTTGTACGCGAGTCATCCTCAAAAGAACTGACAGAACACTGGACGATGGACAGTGATATGAGCAAGCAGGATTCCGAAGATTTAATCCGATGGATCAAATCCACACAATAACAAGACTTACTAAAATATCTCAGGAGTACGACAGATCGTTCTGTTTTACTTCTATCGATTTAAGGAAAGCATTTGACCTAGTTGAGATAGCAGCAGTCATGAAAACTCAAGCTACTAGGGTGTCCCTACTCGGTATACAGATTCTTCGCGAGCTATATAAGAATTTCAAAACCAAAATACAACTATCCTATGACGATATTTAAGCCAAATTCAAAAGAGTAGCCAGATACGCCCACCTAGCCAAAATTATTACTGTCACGCTCCGGAACGTCAAGCGAACACTGGAGTGGGACAACGTGGGGATGAAACTCGATGGTCGGCAATTACACCATCCTCACTTTGCTGATGGCTTTGTTTTTGTAACACCAAGCATTTTCCCGGCATAACGAATGCTTGCCGACTTTGACAAAGCCTGTGTGTTGTGGAAAGGTTGGCATCTCACAAAAACGATGTTCCTGAGGAGTGGATTGTTTGCGCATGCTCCATTAAGGCTCAACGGAACGAACTTCTCCGAATGCTCCGGTTACGGTTTCGTAGGTCGGGAAATCCACATGATGAACGAATTAGCTCCAGAGTTGAGCAGAGGAACTGAGCGGTTTGGAGAGCTTCCAAGAGCCTGAGGATGTAGTGAAGAGAGAAGAAAAACGCTCGGTTTCCTACTCACCTTTTAGACTATACAATTTTTCCTACTTTAACGCATGGATCAGAAAGCTCTTCGCTGCGTAAGCAGGATGAAAGGTCACTGAGTGTTACTAAACGCACAGTGCAAAGGAGATGCTAGTAGTACCCTTTATCACACAAGCAAAGGAACGGATCTGAAGCTCTGACCCATGTTAACGATCAAAATCAAAGATGGCGTTTTATAGGCCAAATTATCGAAAATAAGGTGGGCTGACGTAATTCGTATGAACGACAACTGATGGACAAGAGCCGTTAGTGACTGAATTTCTCGGAATGTCATACATCAGAGAAGGAAGACCACCAACCCGACGGCCAGAATTTTTCACGACTACCTTAGAAGAATATGAAGCCCTACGAGTCCCTTGGACGAGCAGAACCCAATGGGATACTCTTCAACGTAGCAGTGGAAATGGATGACTTGCTAGTGCTCTCTAGAGGCACTCGATGATCGACGGAGCAACAGACAATGCAAGTGATGCAAGTAATATGGCTGCAGTTCAATTCATGAAGCGCGTGGAAAAAGTTTTAGTGTAGTTACGAATGAGTTAGGAAGAGCCAATCGAAAGCTTGTGAGGTATTCACACATGAAATCAGCCATGTTAATCTAACCATGCATGTACTATCATGAATGATTACTGTTTCATTTGTACTCTAACATCTTCAAGGAGGTGAATGATACGTCTCAATTGTTATTTGAATGCAATCCTGGACGCTCCTAACTTATGTTGCAAAATGATGAACTTGAAGCATGTTGGGTAGGTCGGAAGGTGTCAGAAACCTCTTAATATTTGTACGTGAACGATTATCACCAATATTTATTCAAGAAGATTCACGCCGAAGCAGAAACGGTCGCGGGAGTGGTGGTTGTCTTCACATGCACTAAGTAATCTTGGTCCTAGAGACGATAAAGAAACTAATTCAGTGTAAGTAAACCTCTTCTCAGTAATGTATGGCTAGCCAGCGGCTATTATTTGAGCATTGGTGAGCTAAAATGGATTTGAATTCAAAGCATAGTTATTGACTCGAGGCTAAGGTTACATCTCCACCTGGTAGTCTACTTTACAGCATTCACTTGTTTGAAAAGATGTATTCAGCGACGAACTATGAAAGGGCAAAAACCCAAAACGTGCTTTGTACCCGATCAGCACACTTAATATAGACGCTTCTAGCACATCACTGCTATCATTGCTTGTCATAGCTAGTCACCTTGCGATTTGCTATTTCCGACGATGACATACTGAATCGTACCTATGGTGATGAACAGAATCGTCCAATCTTTAAGCTATGACATCCGAACTCCAACAATCTCGTTCTCCTTATTTCTAGCAGCAAAGGTTAGTGATTAGAAGTAACCGGGGTTACGCAGGCCATTGGCGAACGCTTAGCTTAACCACATGTGCATTCATAATAGTTTATTGCAATCATTTAAAAACAGGAATATAAATAAGTTGCAATAATGTTTCGAAGTAAATAAGTTGCATCATTTCGTTGTTCATTAAACAAATAGGGGAAGTCCATCGCGGTAACTTCAGAAGTCGTAAAGTCTTCGGTCCAGCGTTACCCTACGGAGTAAGGGATGCGAAGGATGCAAAATTCGTCGTTAATGCTCTCGCTGCCGGTGAAAGAAAACTAATCTTTGATGCCCTTCGAAAAAAGAGTTAGCCTTTTTTCTTGTTTACTTCAGTTTTAAGCCGTACTACTCTGATAGAACACATTTTAAAAAAAACCATACGACCCACAGCACAGCATACCTTCCATATAGCTGGCATGTTGCTGACACCGTAAGAATTTTCCCTTGAGTCCTGAGAAACCCGTGCCACATCGTTCACAAGTCTTGAGTACAGACAGTCTTCGGCTGCGTTTAGCATCTCTCATTGGCGGTCACATGCTACCTCTCTTTGTGAACAACCAACTCGAAATCCTTTCAGGAAGCTACACAAAGTCAACTCCATTCTGGAAAATTAGTTTTCTATGAAATCAAATAAAAATTCTTCGAGCATGGCATAATTCAGTGGAGGACCTAGCTGTCAGGAACGTGGACAAGAAATTACTATGTGGATTCGAAAATAGCACGGGTTTTGAAGGAAAGCTGGAAGCCGACTCACACATTGGTTAATTTTAGTTGCGAAGATAGGAAACATTAGAATCTACACTTTGTCATCAACAAACTCGTTAGCACCTAACGCTCGAAACTGGTTTTTCGATAATTAGCAATTTTCACGAATGTTTAGGAGAGACTCTGATCCATCATTAACCCTAAATACATTTTTATCAAGTACCTTTCGAGTTCCAGCTGCATGTAGGGCATTGGTCGAGGCGCCATGAAATATACATGAGATCGAACTCCGATCCAAGGCTAACCGAGTCTTCCATGCAAATCTGCTTACAGAATGGTACCAAACTTGTCTGGGAAGATAGGAGTACTGGCTCGATACATTGGTAGGCTATCGCTAGTTATTGTAAAGACCAGATATGCATTCAATCACCTCCAACGATACTTAATGAAGTCGAATGCATGGCGCATCCCTCAGGGATTGATCAACGCCGAGAGCTTTATCCTTTTATCCTTGATTGCTTTTGTCCTCTCAACGGTTTACGGCCTCATCATGGCTGACAAGTGTTCCTGGATGTCGGGTTGCTATATACGACGGAGAGATCGTCCGTCTGGCAAGGCCTTCCGATGAGACAAGGAGTCCGGCCTTTTCATCAGAAAACCTAGTTAAGAGTAAACCTATACCAGGGTCGACCACCGCCTTGGTGTCAAGCTAATCGCATGGTGGCAAATCTCCCTCTGATCCACAAGGGCTGCGACTATATGTGGTAGTGGCGACCTAAAACAGACTGCCTAGATTGATCTCTGGACTCAAGAAAAATATAATAGCTAAACGAGCAAAAATCCGAAAAATAGAGATTATGGTGGGGTCCGCACAACGAGTGAGGATGGACCGTCCAAGTACCCAAGTAAGTAATAGGGCCTGTGCCTTGTAAGCAAGGCTGCAGATTCCAATGACTTTTATTCCAACGAGCGAAGATTGATGTATTTTCAAGAAATGTTTGCTCGGTGGACATTTTTTATGCATCAAATGATTGTATACAATGTATCTCAAGTGTTATGTGTTGATAGAGATAACTTAGGAATCTGAACATTCGGAAGCTGTGGGTTCTTCAAAAGTGTTTACAAAGCAGTTTGGTCGTTGAAAAACTTCTCCTGGCCGTAATTGTCGAGATGCTTGAAATGGTGGTAGTTAGTTGGCGAAATGCAAGATCAGTTCGTTGAAACATATAAAATTTCGTAGCTCAATTTGTTCTATTTCTTTAGCAGCAGTTGAGTAACGTGTCCTTGATAGAGCTGGAACTTTTCCATTGGTTAACGTTTGTTAAGTACACTGAAATTTTCAACGTATTTCATCGATCTCTTCGGTAATCGTTCTCAAGGAGTTATGGTGCATAAATCTCGTCGAAGACTGCCACCAGTTGATCACTGCATTCAACGACGTCGGTGGTGGTGTAAGATCCTCTGCTATCGCACATCGAGAAGCGATCGAGAAGTTGGTCGCCTTGTTTTTACGGAAGACAAACAATATTTAGACGTTATTACAACAATCTCTTCGCTCTTTGCACAATTTGTGTGCTATCACGGTACGATTATCGAGCTTCTCCAACTTTGAGATGTTTGACGAATGGTGTATGCGATGGCTGTTTGCTTAGCCGTGAGTTCTTCCATGAAGTATCGAGTAGTTTTCCGAGGGTCGACGTCGACTGTTGTCTTTAGGTGGTCGTTATCAATTGCTGATGAACTTACATAGTCTTCTTCATCAACAGGACTCATAGCTCTGGTGCAAAACTTTTCCTGTAGTATGCCCAATGCCCATTCGAATACACTTCCATACCAAAGTTTCGGCTTCCTTCTAACGGCGGGTCTCAATCTTGAACTCACAGGAAACACGATATGTTCTTTTCCTCATGAGAGGACCAATTCAGCAAACTTAAAATCACTGCAAATGAAGTGCTAAAAGAGCACGACATTAAAAATTGCTAAGCCGGTAATAAGCTTTAAAAATTATACAGCAACAAGGTATTGAACGAATATTCGCTGCAAAATGTAACATTTTCTAAACTCTATAATATCCATCACAATATTAGCCTGAACTTAGCAATTACGCTCGTTCATGGTTCAACCAACAGCCACTGAGGTAAGCCTTCATCAGTTTCCATTTCTTTTGCACTCGACTGCACTATACAAAATAAGTCAACAAGCAGCCGCATTGGCCGAGGGAAAGCAGAAGTTGACACCTTTAGTGGGGAGATCTTACAAGATAGCAATGAAAGATGAAATACCTCAAAATGTGGGAACGGTGGTGATTAACGTCGTGTAAAATCGTTGTAGGTGCCATAGGCTAAACTCCGGTCCTTCTTGTCCCGTCCCGGTCAGGGAATTGGTACTAGACTTGGGAGCTCGCTACGATGAATCAATTCTTGGGACATCTTAGAATGACTGCCTCATGATCGGATTCGGATTTGGGTAATTCATACCACCAACATCCAATGGCATCCACAGAGAAAGCTGAAAATCCTCAAGCAAAATCGCGATTCTGTGAGTAAATCCGAACACCCTAGTGAACAATGAACGCGAGGAAATGAATCAAGTACTGGGACCCACACAATATGTCTGAAGATGGATCATGTAAAGGGTAAACCCGTAAAAGTTGACGATTACAACAACAGAAAAGGATCCGTTGTGACGAAACAAGGACTTTTAATAGTATATGAGTAAGAGTATCGGTACAATGACGTGTTCAAAAGTTTTTTTTTTGCATTGCCTGTATCACCCGTAGACCAGTTGATTGTCGAGTGACATGAGTGAGCCCCAGTTCCATTTTTCCCTGTCGCGTGCAAGAGCAGCCCAGTGGGTTCTGCTCGCTCGAGGGACTCGTTGAGAATCCTATCTTTCTTCTAGGCCTTTCGTGAGCAACTCAAAGCATCGGGTCGGTGGCCTTCCTCCAGTACGTCTAATATCCCTAGGAATTCAGTCACTTACGGCTCTTGTCTATCGGTTGTCGTTCATATGCATTACGTGTCCGGCCCACCTCATCTTCGACTGTTTGGCGCGCAGAGCGGCAACCTTAATTTTTGAACGTTGACGCAGGTCGAAGCTTCGGATCCCTTCCCTTACTTGTATGTAACGGGATACTCCTAGCATTGTCCCTTCAAATGCGCGCCCGATAACGCTGAGTGATCTTATAAGCGCTTATGCAGCTACGAGGATTTTGATACATACGTCAAGACAGGAAGTACCGTTTAGTCGAAAAGGTGGGTATGGAGGTGTTTTTTGTTCTCTTCACTACATCCTCGATCCACTTGAACGCTACCCAAGCCCTTCGCTTCCTTCCGCTTAGCTCTAGAGCTAAGTCATTCATCATATTGATTTCCCGACCTAGATAGACATAACTGGAGCATTCGGAGATATTCGTTCCGTTGAGCGTGAATGGGTCAAACGAAACCAATCCGTTTTTCATGAACATCGTTTTCTTGAGATTTAGCCGAAGACCAATCTTTCCACACGCTTTGTCAAAGTCCGCAAGCATACGGTCCGCTTGGCTAATGTCTGGTGTTACAAGGACGATATCATCAGCAAAGCGAAGGTGATTTAACTGCTAACCACCGATTTTCGCTCCCATAATATCCCATTCCAATGTTCGCATGACGT
>MQTX01000221.1:299740-349864 GCA_009735665.1 Angiostrongylus cantonensis | reverse complement strand
TGGTCCTAATGTGACGTTCTTCTTGAGCCAATATTGGTATTGAAATCTCCAACGATGAGCTTGAAGAATGTAGGATCTTCTCTATAGAACTTATCCATGTCCACATAGAACGACTCCACTTCTTCTTCGTCATGATTTGATGTCGCCGCGTAAACGACGAAATTATCAAAGTCGGTATTGGTCCACATCCTTTTGATCGTAAACGTCAGATTCGGGTTGTAAGCTATTCGAATGAATCGGTGTTCATGGACAAACCCATGTAGATGAGAGCACCGACGCCGTCGACTCCTCTACTGTCGCATGTTCCGAGGAACAGTCTTTCTCCAGTGTCTAGACGGCGTTGAATGGGTGGCATCGTCCCTTCTCGGCCAGGGCGATGACATGGTACCTTATCCTTTTTGCCTATATGAGCAAGTCTTCTATTGAGCACTCAGATGCTAGTGTATGTGCATTTTAAGTACACATCGCCACCATGGTTCTTTGTAATCCAGGCAGGTTCCATTCGCCCCGAGATTTAAGCATCCTCTCCGTACCTACCCAACGCTGGAAAATTGGGGACTGTTTCGGTGTCAGAGGAATGATGCCCATTTTTTTTAACTGTTTAGCATTTGATACCCACGTATAGTTCTCTGAACGGGTTCTGAACGTGGGGCTTGGTATACTCACGAGTAGGTTGCCAGGGTCTTCCAGAGTGCACGTTGAGCTTATTTATTGGAGGCGACTCCTAACCGCCTGCAATATACTTCCCTGCCACTTGATTGCAGGCTTTTGGTCGAATTTACTTGTAGAATACGATCCGTATAAACATGAACGCACCCACATACGCGTGCATGGATACGCCTGCCTCGTAAATGCAGAAACTATGTGCCTAACCGGCCAACAGAAACAGAGAGTCAAGAGCCCTTGATCCACCTGCGTCTCAGGGAAGCAAAGGTTGCTTTCGGTCCGAGATTCGCCACCTAGGGACGCGCCACGTAGCCTCGCGACTAACCGGCTCGAGATCCCTCATATGAGGGAGATTCGTGGCACTCCTGAACATATACTAAAATTGGAGCAATATCTCTGCATTATTGTAGTTGTATTCGAGTTGTATATACAATATGTATGAATATACCCTTTTAAGGAATCCACCGGCTACCGGCTTTGGCAATCGTCGTCGTTTACGCGTCAATATCAAACTATGACGAAGAAGAAGTTGAAGCGTTCCACATCGACTTGGAGAAGCTCTAGCTACATAATCATCGAACGGTCAGTCCACTGATCGCGCAATTCGATTCCGTAAAAAAGACACAGGTGCCCTAGAAGAATCCGAGTTCCAAGAAGTAAGCCTTTCTTCGATCTGTAAAGGCCGGTTACTGTGAAAATCACGTCCCTCCAGCTTCCGAAATATCGGTGAGGATAGATGATAGATCATCAAATCACAGCCGACCACAAACACAAACGCAATCATCTCCACGGGCCACGGTTGCAGGATAGAATGGGATTGAAAACAACTAAATGTCATTTGGGTACAAGCTTCCTAAGACTCTTTTGTCCGTAAGATATTGAAAATTGCGAACTAGGTGCCACATAATTTAAGTGCTCTAATTTGGGCTAAATTTCTTATACGAGGACTATCAATCGTATAATTGTGTCTTATTGGCGGAAAAGGGTTAGTGGTGATAAGTGATATGAACAGTGATAGAAAGTGACGTGGATTAGTTGCAATACGGCTACGATGAGGACGTACTCCCCATCGAATTCAAGCGATACATCAGCTCCATGGCCTCACGAAAGGTCGAATTTGTTTGCGACCTGCTTATCAGCACATGGAGTAAAAATGTAGTAAATGCTAAAATTGGCAATTATAGGTGATGATTGTTGAATTGGGAAGTATCAGAATTGTTATGAGCCTTGTTATCGTGTGCATGTGGTCCATCGTACTAAATCTTTTTCGAAACCCTGTTTGCTCACATGGCTGTCCTTTGTACAATGTTGTGCCAGTCCTGTTTAGTATGATTCGAGTGAAAAGTTTTTAGACGACAGGCAACAAGCAGATTGGACGATGGTTGCCGATATCGTGTAGGTCACCCTTCTTTAACAATAACACGGTCTTGCTGGTCCTTCACTGAGAAGGGACCTTGCATTCATACACGTAACGTATGAAGAGCCGACCCAATGTGTTTACGAGGACTGGCGGTTTTTCAGGTGTTCGGGTTTAATTCTCTCCAGACCTGGTGCTGTTCAATTTTTCACCGACGAAATGGCATGTCAGATTTCGAAAGCGTGGACCGGTGGTACAACTTATCCGTTCTCCTTTATTTCATATGACAGAAAGTGGACGTGGTTATCGAAGAGATCTGAGTGAATGATTTTCTCCATTGCCTCTCTGGACGTTGGAACTGTTCCGTCTGGGCGTCGGAGAGCAATCATCTTGGTCTTGTAATTGGCGAAGCTTCGGCGGGCTTTGCGAATACTTTTCCCAGTCTCTGCAACTTCGACCATTACTGCTGCTCTTTTCTCTTTAGGATCTTTTATAGCCTGTCTGCATTGTTTCGCAAGTTCGGACGTTAGCTCGCGGTTGTATAGAGCTCGCGCGATTCCACGCTGGCGTATCAGCTCGAAAGTTTCTGGAGTTATCGACAACGGCATCTTCCCAACAACCGGTAACGAATTGAATAAGTTGCAGTTTACGGTGGTACTGGGACTTCGGTTTTTGAATTTAGTGGCTTTTTCTCCTTTCCGCGAGAAATGGAGACGGTGGTCTGATCCCGTGCAGAATTTTAAGACGACAGCAATATTGGTTAGGCAAAACTTTTTATTTACTATGATGTGGTCTATTTCGTTATGTTACTCTGCATTGGAAGACTCCCACGTCTAGAGCTGAGGGTGGGGCTTCTGGGACTGCGAGTTATCATGGATGGTCTTAGTCGACATGATAAACTCAGAGAGCCGCTCACTCTCTTCGTTCCATTCCAATCGATGGGTCCTAATGTGACGTTCTTCAGACGTTCTTCTTGACCCAATATTGGTATTGAAATCTCCAACGATGACCTTGAAGAATGTAGGATCTTCTCTATAGAACTTATCCATGTCCACATAGAACGACTCCACTTCTTCTTCGTCATGATTTGATGTCGCCGCGTAAACGACGAAATTATCAAAGTCGGTATTGGTCCACATCCTTTTGATCGTAAACGTCAGATTCGGGTTGTAAGCTATTCGAATGAATCGGTGTTCATGGACAAACCCATGTAGATGAGAGCACCGACGCCGTCGACTCCTCTACTGTCGCATGTTCCGAGGAACAGTCTTTCTCCGGTGTCTAGACGGCGTTGAATGGGTGGCGGCCAGGCCGATGACATGGTACCTTATCCTTTTTGCCTATATGAGCAAGTCTTCTATTGAGCACTCAGATGCTAGTGTATGTGCATTTTAAGTACACATCGCCACCATGGTTCTTTGTAATCCAGGCAGGTTCCATTCGCCCCGAGATTTAAGCATCCTCTCCGTACCTACCCAACGCTGGAAAATTGGGGACTGTTTCGGTGTCAGAGGAATGATGCCCATTTTTTTTAACTGTTTAGCATTTGATACCCACGTATAGTTCTCTGAACGGGTTCTGAACGTGGGGCTTGGTATACTCACGAGTAGGTTGCCAGGGTCTTCCAGAGTGCACGTTGAGCTTATTTATTGGAGGCGACTCCTAACCGCCTGCAATATACTTCCCTGCCACTTGATTGCAGGCTTTTGGTCGAATTTACTTGTAGAATACGATCCGTATAAACATGAACGCACCCACATACGCGTGCATGGATACGCCTGCCTCGTAAATGCAGAATGTGCCTAACCGGCCAACAGAAACAGAGAGTCAAGAGCCCTTGATCCACCTGCGTCTCAGGGAAGCAAAGGTTGCTTTCGGTCCGAGATTCGCCACCTAGGGACGCGCCACGTAGCCTCGCGACTAACCGGCTCGAGATCCCTCATATGAGGGAGATTCGTGGCACTCCTGAACATATACTAAAATTGGAGCAATATCTCTGCATTACAGAAACTATGTGCCTAACCGGCCAACAGAAACAGAGAGTCAAGAGCCCTTGATCCACCTGCGTCTCAGGGAAGCAAAGGTTGCTTTCGGTCCGAGATTCGCCACCTAGGGACGCGCCACGTAGCCTCGCGACTAACCGGCTCGAGATCCCTCATATGAGGGAGATTCGTGGCACTCCTGAACATATACTAAAATTGGAGCAATATCTCTGCATTATTGTAGTTGTATTCGAGTTGTATATACAATATGTATGAATATACCCTTTTAAGGAATCCACCGGCTACCGGCTTTGGCAATCGTCGTCGTTTACGCGTCAATATCAAACTATGACGAAGAAGAAGTTGAAGCGTTCCACATCGACTTGGAGAAGCTCTACAGAGAAGACCATACATCCTTCGAGGTCATCATTGGAGATTTCAATGCCAAGACTGGACCAAGAAGATCGTCTGAGGAACGTCACATTGGAACTCACGGATTAGAATGGAACGAACAGGGTGAGCGGCTCTGAGTTTATCATGGCGACCAAGACCATCCATAGTAACTCGCAATTCTTGAAGCCTCACCCTCAACGCAGGACGTGGGAGTCTTCCAATGGGGAGTAACATAACGAAATAGACTGCATCATAGTAAATAAAAAGTTGCCTAATCGATATCGTTGTTGTCCCAAAACTCTACAAAGTCCCCAAAATCCCCAAGACCAGACCACCGTCTCCTTCGTGCAAGGTTCTATTTCTCGCGGAAAGGAGGAAAAGCTGATAAATTCAAAAACCGAAGTCCCAGAACCACCACAAACTGGGACTTATTCAACTCATTAGTCGGCTGTTGGGAAGATGCCGTTTTCGATAACATCGACGAAGAATAGGATTGGCTCATTCAACATCTTCGCATTAGCGCTATGAAAGCTGAGAGTTCGAAAGCCACCAAGAGACGTCTCTCTCCACAAACTCTCGAGCTAATACGCCAGCGTGGAATCGCGCGAGCTACATGCAACCGCGAACTAACATCCGAACATGCGAAACAATGCAGACAGGCTATAAAAGAAGATTTTAAGAGAAAAGAGCAGCAGTAATTGTCGAAGCTGCAGAGGCTGGAAAAGCATTCGCAAAGCTCGCCGAAGCTTCGCCAATTACACGACCAAGATGATTGCTCTCCGACGCCCAGACGGAACAGTTCCAACGCCCAGAGAGGCAATGGAGAAAATCGTCCACGAATACTACTCAGATCTCTTCGATAGCCCCGTCCACCTCCCGTCATATGAAATAAAAGAGCATGGATATGTTGTACCACCGGTTCTCCCTTCCGAAATCCGACATGCCATTTCGCCGGTTAAAAATCGAACAGCAACAGGTCTGGATAGGATAAGATCAGAACATCTGAAGAATCTTCCGCCAGTCCACGTAAACACATTGGCTCGGCTGTTCACACGCTGAATGCAAGATCCCTACTCAGTGGAAGACCAGCAAGATCGCGTTGTCGTTCGAGAATGGTGACCTACATGACAACTATCTCCCAATCTGCTTGCTGTCTGTGGTCTAAAAACTTTTCACTCGAACCATACTAAGCAGGATTGACAGAACACTGCACGGCCATGTGAGCAATCAAGATTTCGAAAAGGATTTAGTACGACGGATCACCTCTACACGATAACAAGGCTCATTGAAGCATCGCGAGAGTGCAAAAGACCTCTCTGTTTCACTTTCTTTCATTTACAGAAGGCTTTTGATTCAAATGAGATAGAAGCAGTCATGGAAGCCCTTGGTAGCCAAGGAGTCCCTAGTCAGTACATGAAGATGCTTCGTGAGCTGTACAACAATTTCACAACCACGATATCACCATTCTACAACGATATTAACGTTGGCGTCAAAAGAGGAGTTAGGCAAGGCGATACCATCTCGCCAAAATTATTTAGCGCCACCCTCCAATTCTTCAACTAAATCTCACAAAAAAGATGTTTATGAGGAAAGGATTGGTTTCGTATACCCCATTCACGCTCAATGGGGCGAAAATCTCCGAATGGTCCAGTTATGCCTATCTAGGTCGGGAAATTAGTATGATGAATGACTTAGCTCCAGAGCTAAGCAGAAGGAAACGAGCGGCTATGGGAGCTTTCAGGAGCATCGAGGATGTAGTGAAGAGAACAAAGAACACCCGACTCTGTGCCCACCTTTTCGATTCAACGGTTCTTCCTGCCATAACGTATGCCTCAGAAACCTGGTCGCTACGCAAGCAGGATGAAAGATCACTCAGCGTTATCGAACGCGCAATCGAAAAGACGATGCCAGGAGTATCCCGTTTCGCACAAGTAAGGGATGGGATCCCACGCTCTGATCTGCGTCAACCATCAAAAGTCAACCTGCCTGCCGTTCTATAAGTCAAACAGTCGAGGATAAGGTGGGCCGGACACGTAATGTGCGTATGAATGACAACCGATGGACAAGAGCCGTTGGTGACTAGATTCCTCTGGACCTCAAACATATTGCAGAAAGACCACCGACTCGATGGTCAGAGTTCTTCACGAAGAGCCTAGAAGAAAGATATGATGCTCGGCGAGTCCCTAAAGCGAGCATAACCCACTGGGCGGCTCTTGCACGCGACAGGGAAAAATTGAAGATTTACTGGCCCCCGTTCGAGTCACTCAACAATCAATGGGACTGCAGATGGTACAGGCGATACAATGCTGACTGTTTGAAAAAATCCACTTTTGTTAAATTATTTGTGTCTATGATCACTTCGCATGTAGCGCAGTGGTTGGAGGCGCCTTGCAATACACATGCGATCGATCTCAGAGCCCCAAGCTCACCAAGCCTTCCATCCCTCCAGGTTCGACAAATTGGCACCAGGCTTGTCTGGAAGATTAGCAGCATTTGCTCGATACATCGGTTAGCCACATCCAACGATGCCTAATGAAGTGCTTAATGAAGTCGAATGCATGTAGCATCGCTTAGGGATTGATCAATGCCGAGACGTTTGTCTTTATCTTTTAAGATTACTTCAAGAATCCCAGTTGCGCCAGATTTCTGCCTCAGCTTAATTCCAACCATGTCCGTAAACTCTTCACCTTATCCGATTCCCGGTCTCGTTAATTCCAGTATTTTCTAGAGGGAATCACGCCGACCACGCTCAAATTCAGCGCGCCGAGTGGGCAAGGCGGGGAGATAGCGCGCGCCAATGCTAATAGGTGCGACGCTCGTGACGCTGTTCCAGGCTGCGGGGAATCGAGGCGACATCCGATGCTGGCTCTCGTTGGTTGGGCTGCTGGTGGGCGTCGGAGGATGGGGTGCTGCTCGAGAGAAGGGTTCGCGGAATGGCGTGGTCCCTCGCGCAGTGGGACCTTGTCTTCCTCGGATCCTATCCTTTTGTCTAAATCGCGATGTTCATTAAAATTTTCGATTTCTCCACAGGATGTTCATGATTTTTCCTTTCATTGCTCCCGTAGGTAATTTCTATTTATCGATGCTGGGTTCAAATTCTTAACAACCAGTGTGGATCCTATCCTTTTGTCTAAATCGCGATGTTCATTGAAATTTTCGATTTCTCCACAGGATGTTCATGATTTTTTCCTTTCATTGCTCCCGTAGGTAATTTCTATTTATCGATGCTGGGTTCAAATTCTTAACAACCAGTGCTTTTTTACCTGTCAAGTACCTCTGCCAGTAGGATTGCCATTTTTTAGAAGTCGGTAGGTGTAGTTTCGATCTTATCGTCGAGTAGTTGCTTTCCGTGAACGTACATTTAGTACCTCGCCCTATTTCTGAGTGTTCAGTTTCGTAGGTCTGGAAAGGGACAAATGCAAACTGCCGATGGATTTGGACTTGACAGTGGTCCTTTATTCGGAGCGGCACCTCCTCCTGGTTCTCGCCTCGCAAAGTACCTTGGAGGGAATCGAACAAGTAATGCATTAATAAACCTATACTTAATTTTTTCCAATCATTGAATAATTTTTTAGGCGGTAGCAGTAGTATACCTGTGAACACAAACGTGAGTCATCTCGTCAATCTGTTCTCTTTCTTAGTAACATTGTTTCTACTAGTTCTTTCTTTGTATCAGGTATCTATAACATACGTTTTTTGCATGGCACCCTGCAAGCCAAGGATTGATGGATTTCGAATGGTGATATCCAGAAATTCGATAGGTGTTATTTATGAAACAGCAAGGGAAGTTCCATCATGCACCGCAGCTCTTTGGGTTTCCAGGTTGAAAATCTAGCGATACCCTTATGTTTTTTTAGATTATCGTCAAAATTATCGAGAAGCTACCTTGGCTTTTCAGTTCAGTAACTTTGCACCAGAAATAAGTTATACGCTTCCATCTCATTTAACGCATGTGGCCCACTTGGACACTGGGATTGCTCGTCTTCACTGGTTGAGCGGACCGCAGCATAGTTTCCAGTTTTTCGGAGTTTTACTGGCTGATCTCTTGAGATCTCTTGAGTCCCGAGGTTAGCCTGGCTAAAGTCTGCTTTAGGTCGCCACCACCACAGGCAGTCGCCGCATTTGTGGATCAGAGAGAAATTTGCTACCATGCGACTACTTTGGTACCAGAAAGGTGTTGGATGATGGGATTGGTTTACTCTTAGTTGGGCTTTCTGATCGGGACGCCGACCTGCTTCTCAGCTTAGGAGACCCTGCCTTGGGGATGAATCAACAACTGTACATAGCAGCTCGACACTCAGAAACACCTCCCAGCGACGATGAGGCGGTAAACCGTTGAATATTTGACTAACTGCAGGCTGCAGAAAACTAGAATTGCATAATCTTACGATAAGAGCACATCCATTTCTTCGGAAAGCTCTGCATATTTCACGTTGTTTAGAAGTATGCCATGAATTCCTCAACGTGGAGGAGCTAAATTACTTTCGATTTCTTGCGTACTGGGACCCTGTGCGCCTTTTTGCCATTGTTTTAGCAGTTTTTTCAATCTACAAATTGCTGTACTCGTCGCTTCATTTAACTCGTGGCGCCCACTCTCTAAGCAACCCTGTTGTTTTTTTTTTAAATTTATTTATTTGTCTTCTTTTACAGTTGGCCGAGGTTTATTTTGGCTTGGATTACACAAATGTGGGCTATTTGGTCTATTGCTAGTCGTTTATATTACTTCTTTCAAGGTCCCCACATTCATACCTCAGTTCGCACAGTTTGGCCTCAATGATATGCAGCAACCACCACCATGTGCGAAGCAGGCTGGATCTCATTCACCGTTCTCATCACATCGATCTGCACCTCCTTTTCATCTTAGTTAATAGTACTTCTGTCAGATGCTCATTTAGGTGTAAAAATCCATCTTCTTTAGGCACTGCTGGCGCCTCGACTAATTCTGATTCAATACATCCATACCAGGTACTTTTTGTCTAATAGTAGCATTCAGTGCTGCTGTTTTCGTGTACAACTGGACAACTTACTTATTTGATACTTGAACGGCCCCCATCACTAGGTGTTCGGCCCCCTGCACAATCACCATTTTTCGGAGATTTGCTGGTTTATCTATTGCGGTTCCCTGGAACCCCGAGGACGGTCTGGCCTAAGTCTGCCCTGGTTGTCACCACGACAATCAGTCTCAGCCCTTGTGGATCAGAGGAAGATTTCCCACCATGCGACTTTATTACCAAGACGATGGTGGATCATGGTATTGGTTTACTCTTAGCTCGGCTTCTTGATGGAAACGCTGAAGTCCACAGCTTGGGATACCTTGCCAGAGGGATGAATCCCACGCTGTGCATCACAGCTCGACACCCAGGAACACCTCCCAGCCACGATGAGGCGGTAAACCGTTAGCTGCACAACTCGATATAGCTATAACAAAGTCAAAATCTGACATTAACCTCTCATAATATCGTATATGGTGCAATTTTGGTAGCAATTCTCATTGTTAATCTGATGTTTTGTAAGAATTTGTCAACAGTATTCAGGAAAACCATGGCGGGACAACGTATTTTTATCCACACCAAAAGCCCCAACCACTGAGCACGGATGAATCTAACGAAGGGAACTCACGTGTAAGCAGTGTGCCGGTGCCTGATAATGGAGTCCCGGAGAATCACACTGTTGTTGTAAGGCTTATTCATTTGTTTATTTATTACTTAGTATCTAATAATTCCTTATGGTTTATAATCAACTTCCGGAGGTATCTCTCTTAGATTTCCTAGCACAATTTTTTTTAAATGCATGATGTTGCTTATAGCCCTATTTAAGATGCTTGGGCTATTTTTAACATTAACGTTCCATTAATTTCTCATGAAGTTCTTTGTATTGGTCATAAAGTTATTGCGCGCTTGGTGAGATGACAAGAGTTCGTGTGATATTTTTACTTACGGTGGTTTCAGGTGATTTCTCCTCCTTTCGGAACACAAAGTCGGTCGTGTTGATCTTAAGCTTTTTTGACCTAAGGTTTTTCTCATTTAAAGTTGAAATTCTTTCCTATAGTCTCAACCAGGGCGCGTGTGGCGCAGTGGTTGGAGGCGCCACTGCGGCGCGCACGTGAAATGCGCCCATGGCCCACCAAGCCCTCCATCCCTCCGGGGTCGGCAAATTGGTACCAGACTTGTCTGGGAGGATAGCAGCACTGGCTCGATACATCGGTAGGCCACCGCGAATCATTGTAAAGGGCAGATATGCATTCAATCACCTCCAACGATGCTTCATGAAGTCGAATGCATGGGGTTGCCCTCAGGGATTGATCAACGCCGAGAGCTTTATTATTATTATTTTATAGTCTCAACCGATGAGACAAATTCTTTAGAGTACACATTAGTTAGTTAATTGCATATATTAGATTAACTAGTAAATAAGCTCATGTGGAAAATGCTCGAGTCTTTTCGTGTGTGGTTAGGGAAGTACTTGATCAAGTGTATTTGAAGTTACTTTGCTTAATAAGGCTTCTCATTGGTCCAACAAACGTGAAATCCACAGAACTGGTTATAGCTTCATGGTCATTCCATTGTCGCCTCATCAAGCAAGCAGCAACTTATTTAGTACTTTTATTCGATTACTCCCTTACGGTAGATTTTAACACGTTGCCTTAGGTTTAAATTCCAGAATACAAATGGTAGCTTTTCGTACCAAGGTCCAGTTCCACATATTGGCAAGTTCCGAGCAAAGGGTGCCAACAATATGTCTCAATTCATATCACCGGATGTTAAGATGGTAATAGTTTTGCCTCGTGTGTATAGTCAGTGACATTCTTATAACAGTTCTTCTCTAGACACAATATTTTTCAATAAACATTTAAGGAACTTGTCCACCGACAATTGGCTATGGAGGCCCGCGCTGATCCAACCGTTTATCCAGATCTGCCACAACAGGTGTTCGATTAGAGTTGAATTCGTTGTGACAGTTTATCCCATTACGAATTTTATTTGAAATGCTTCTTAACCAGACTAACATTGTTTTGGCAGTTCCCACAACTTCTTTTGTACACACATGGGGAATCTGCTTTTTGTGCAGTGTGAAAAATATGAACTGATTCTAGGTCGAGCACTTGAATCAGTTGGTTCCATTAGAACAAATCAATCAGCACCATGCAACTCAGTCTGTTTACAAGGCAATTTCTGTTCGTGATGGCGTAACATATTGCATAAGAAGGCTGCATGGTAGTTTTGAGGCTGTGATTGTTTTTTTTTATTTGCAAAAGAGGTGCCCAGTAATGATCTTCGTTCTGAAAGGGTACTCGAAATACTAAATACTTAATACTTTAAGCTTTTCGTATATCCTGTCCAAAACAATTGCAACCCTTGGAAACGTGGAAGAAGCTCGTACATGTGAACGTCGTCCAATTACGCGAAGTAATCGTCAACTGCAAAGCATTTGGTGACAGTTGTGAGTTCATCTCCCTGTGTTTTGAGGTTCCTAATTTCGAGTATGACTGTTTCAACACAACTTTGTAGCCCTCATAAATAACCCTGTATTTGCTATGCTCATAGGTGGGAAATTACTATTTGTAGAACGATTTAACTTTGCACTGATCTTCTTCGTGGTTCTACCAAGCTCTTCTCCTTACGTTTGTTCAACACTCCATCTTATTTGACTTTCATTGCCGTTTTTTTCTTCAATTATTAGTGCCTGTAAATACCCTTCCTGTGACTAAATTATTGTAGTTTTTAGGTTTCTAAGTTTTTGAAGATCAAATGTTCCTTGAAGATATTTCATTCGGATTTCAGCGTGCTGTGAATACGTAGGGATTCATTTGATTTAGCCGTTGTGCTCGTTTACGACTATCACCCTTTGGCAGACTCACTGAGAACTCGTCACTTTGGTCGCATGCTTGGAAGCGGTTTCATTGATGGAATAAGTACGTTCCATCTGTTTCGTGTAATTTAATTGCTCGAGATTAAATAGTTTAGTGTTTGTTTTCAGCGTCACCTTCAGAAGACTCTTATACATAGCTGTAAAGATTTCTAGGTTACTTGCCAAAGCCACTTTTACAGCTGGGGCGAAGATGTCAAGTCAGCTGCCAGGTTTTTCCTCAACTCAGTTGCAACAAGGTGCCGGAGTTGTTGAATGGTTACTTTGGTCGTACGTGATTCAGCTGTCGTCCGCGTTAAGGGCTGTGCATGCGAATGGATTGGCATCGAGATGCGTTGATCTTTCCAAAATTCTTGTTCATGGCAAGAGTAAGGTAGAGTTCGAACGGTATAATCGAGTCCATTTAAAAAGAAAACCGTTATGAAATTTATCAAAGCAACACGTTTTAAAGATTCTCCTCAACTGTGGTGGTCTGGCTGACCTTCTCACTCCTGACACTCAAGTTCAGCAGTTGCAGGTTTTCATCTTAGTGGTGCAGTTGTCTTTGAAATAGATATCGACTTTGTGACAATACTTTTGTTATTGAGCTGGAGGACCTTCATGCTTTTGGTCGCGTTCTTCTGGCGTTAGCAACTGGAAGTGCGTTTTCAGCGCGTCGTGATCTTGTGCAACAGAGCATGACTTACGTATCAAATCATTACAGTAGTGACATGAAAAATTTGATAAGGTAATTCGTTATGTTATTACCATTATCATCACTTCTATCTTTTGAGGGACGCGTGTAGCGCAGTGGTCAGAAGCGTCCTGCATTACACTTAAGACCGATCCCTGCGCCTCAGGCTCACCAAGACCTCTATCCTTACGGGGTCGCCAGATTGATATTTAACTTGTTAGGTTGGATAACATCACTGGTTTGATACATCGGTAGGCCACCGTGAGTCATTGTAATGGCCAGATATGCATTTAGTCACCTCCAACGATGCTTTGTGAACTTGATGAAGTCGAATGTACGACGCATCCCTCAGGTATTGATCGACCTCGAAAGCTCTATTTTTAGTTTTAATTATTTCTATCTCGTCTGATTCATTTTTGTATTTTTAATTGTAATTAGTAGAAGTATAGAAGTACATCGATTGTCTAAGTGGAATCGTAGCCGTTCTTCCCCCACCACCTAATAAACTTTCTTTATTCCACCATTCTGAAGCATCATTGAGTGCCATAAAGGATGAAGAATGCAGAACGTTCGACTTTAATCGAACCCCTGAGTATCTTGTCCATATAATGACTTACGGTAGCCTGCTGATAGATCAAGTCAGTGCTGCTTTGCTTCCAGACAAGTCGCTTTGTGAACCGTGGGCGCTGTGTCGAACCAGCGACCGATCGTGTGTGTTTTGCGTGGCCCATGTATCTACGGCACTACACGCTTCTCTTTGTTGTTATGTTTTCGTATAATCATATAGTAAAAGTGATTTATGCTGTAATGAATTCGCGTTTTTTTTGTTTTTTTTTTTGTCGCTAAAATTATCTATACAAATGCGTCTTGGCGCATTATTTCAATTACGAGACAGAGCACTGAAATTGTCTTCATGTTGTAAGAACAAAGGTTTGTTTTTTAAGCGTGTTACATAAATGATATAGAAAGTTCAGTCTTGAATGAGAAATTGGTTATCTCCTAGCTTACTTCAAATACCCGCAATATAATTTTTGTAATTCGTTGTTTTCTCCTTCAGTAATCGTGAGGTTGTTAAACAGCATACGTTCCTCGGTGGAGGACAGATGAAAAAAAAAGCGGCTCTGAAGAAGGCGATTCTGCCGAAACGTCAGCTACGATTGTGTTGTATGTGTATTATTGTATGGAAGTAAACGTATGCTGTTTGACAACATCGCGATTGCTAAGAGAGAAAACGACGAATTCATAATTCAATGCCGAGGTTAATAGAAAGTCGATCCTGAGTACTATAATTTTTGTACTTTGTTACAACACGTTTGGTCTTTTTACTATGTCAGAGTACGTATTTTCATCGCTACGTTTATACGTTAGTCCTATTCAGATCGGGGAAATTTGGTCTTAGATGTGATCAGTTTTGTAGTTCATGGTACACACTTTGCTTTCGTGAGGATTCAAGAGGTTATTGAGGTGATTCGCACTTACTGTCGACCAAGAATGAACTTCTTTTTGATATAGATATTCATTAGGAAATGCTGGTTGTTTAATCTTTCGAAAAAGAAAAATCCACTTTCTGTGCGATCTCCAAACATATGGTTTTGTTAGAATGGGCGATGCTTACTTAATAAAGGGTATTTCCTTGTCACTTCCTTCACTGTCATCCATGGGACATCTGTTTATTTATTTATTTCTGTTTGGATTTTCAGTTCAATTGAGATGCTTCTATAACCTACAGTTGCTTCGCAGTCATTACGTGACTAACTTTATCAGTTATTGCCCTCGTGTGGCAACGAGTAACCAGATACTACTCCATCTCTCTCTCTCTCTCTCTCTCTCTCTCTCTCTCTCGTGTGAAAATTAAACCAAATTATTGTTTGTTAGCGACTTGCTGACCATATGCGACGTTATTAGTATTGCTGTTTTCTCAGGTTGACGTCGAAGTTTCCCTTCGTAGAAGAACTCGTTCGGAGTTACTTTTTTCAGTTCATTAAACAGAAAATGTTAACCGAAACATGTGGTTTGAAATAGTATGTAATGTAAAAACAAACATAGTAAGAGTTTTTTTTTTCTGAAACCTGTGCAAGTTTTGAAAAGGCAGAACAGGGAGACATTGATTACAAAGCAAGAAGACGGCTCTAAGTCCGACTTAACATGGCTTCTGATGCCGTAGGTGTCTAGCTGTGACGTCGCTGTTGATCTGATATGACACTGAAACCGTACAATCGCTGTTTGAATCGATCGGATCATTTTCCACAATCGAAACACGTTTCTTATTATACTTATTCCAGAAGAATGGACTGCACAAGTTTCGTTTAAGCGGTCGCTGTTCTGGAACCAGTATTGGGCACTGTAGACGTGGTTTCATGATTTAATCTGTCAGAATCGATTTCGGAGGAAAACCTTGGGTGAAAAACTTGAATGGGAAGCAACTAAATGACGCATTACTAAACTCAACCGTTATAAATCTAAATGGCATTGACTAAGTTTTTTTTTTTTTGCAGACTTAAACTTGCTTTTATTCAACTAATGTTCATATTCAGCTACCTGCTATCTCCACAGCCTGCTCGTAAATCAATAAACGAGATCATGCCCATGATTGGAGCTCGTTTTTATTCACAGTTGGAGAGTGCACAAATCCGGAATGACATTCTAGAGAATGAACTTAGCAAGGTGATGATTCTACTCTATTGTTGCTGCTGTTTCTTGTCAGCCTTTGTTTAAGGCGTCATATGACTATTGTATCTCTTGGTGCTGGTAAGAATGGTTCCACGTATTACTTTTTTCTTCTCGAAGATAAAAATCACGATTTTTGCTAGGTTGCGACATGAAGTGAATTTTTTTCTGCTTTGCGCTTTGTGCGCTGTACTCAAGGCGCATTGTTCCAATTTTTCCCTTACCCGTTCCTCTCTCGCTCTACCTATCAAGAACGAAAAGAGTGTAGGCAAGGTTCTGTTGTGTTTTTCGCTCTGCCTTTCTGTTCTTTTCATAAGATTTTTTTGTACTTTCCTTGTTCTTTCTTTTTTTCAAATTTTTTGCTTTTTTTTACGTTTTTCAAGCTGTTAACTCATCTCCAGTTTACAGACTGAGCAAACTGTTTTGTCTAAGGTATGTTATACAAGTCCATTTATCGAACTTGTTAGTAAAAAAAAAAATGCAAGAGAATCAAAAGGCTCTTCAAAACGTTTGCATTTGCAAGTTCCTAGTGCTGTTTAGGCGGTAAATCTCCGACAAAATAATTCAAAGAAGAAGCAAAGAATGGAATCTGGCCGACCAATTTGCTCATAACTGGTAGCTAGACATGCAGCATTCACTATGTACCGATGAGGAGACCGCAAAAATTCACTTGTATTCAATTGGTGGTATTCCCGTGATTGTGTTCTTGGTGTGATGGAAGATATCTATCACTCGTCGTACCGTTGATCGTCGAATGCACCAGTACAACAGGCACCAGTAAATCTTCCATTTCTCTCTGTCACGTGTACGAACAGCGAACAGGGTTCTGCTCGTTGTACGAACTCGTTGAATATCACATCTTTTTTCTGCGATTTCATTGTGTTCTTGGTGTGATGGAAGATATCTATCACTCGTACCGTTGATCGTCGAATGCACCAGTACAACAGGCACCAGTAAATCTTCCATTTCTCTCTGTCACGTGTACGAACAGCGAACAGGGTTCTGCTCGTTGTACGAACTCGTTGAATATCACATCTTTTTTCTGCGATTTACGTGAAGAGCTCTGATGATCGGGATGGTGGTCTTCTCTCTCTGTGTTTGATATCACAGGGAATCCGCTCACTACCGGCCCTTGTCCATGAGTTGTCGTTCATGGGCATTACGTGTCTGGCCCACCTTATCTTCGAAAGTTTGCCATACAGGACGGCTTTGATTTTTGACCGTTGACGTAGATTTGAGCTTCCGATATCCTTTCTCGCTTGCATGGAGCGGGATGCTCCTCACATAGTCCTTTCTACTGCGTGTTCTGCCACTCCGAGTGGTCTTTTATTCTACTTACATAGTGGCATGATTTTTGATGCTACGTTACAGCAGAAAGAATCGTGGAGTCGAAAAGATAGGCATGCGAGTTGGGCGTTATTTGTTTTATTCACTAACATCCTCGATGCTCTTGAAAACTCCTCAAGTTGTCCGTGTCCTTCTGCTTAACTCTGTGGACTAGTCATACTGTTTTTGCAACGTAGATAGACGAAGCTGAAGCACACATTCCGTTAAGTGTGAATGCAGCAACCAACCCGTTCTTCATGAATATCGTTTTAGGGAATTTGGTCGTACAAAAGTCTTTCCAAAGGCGTTATCTAAGCCGGCAAGTATTCTTTCTGCTTGGCTATTGCTCGCATTATATGCACGATAAGAAAAGCGAAGATGGTTTAATTGCCGACCATCGATTTTCACTCCCATGTTGTCCCATTCCTGTGTTCGAATGACGTTCTTCAAGGTGGAGATAAATAATTTCGGCGGGACGGTATCGTCTTTTTAACTCCTCTTTTGAATTCGATGTTAATATCGTTATACAGCGGTTATATTTTGGTTGTGTAATTTTTGTATAGCTTGGGAAAAAATCTTTGAGTAATCAGTAAATGACGCCCTGGCCGTCCAGGGCTTCCTGGAGTGCTTTATCTCAACAGAGACGAGAGCTTTCCTAAATCGATGAACGCGAGATGAAGCGGTCTCTTTGACTCTTGCAAGACCCCTGTGAGTCTCATCGTGCGGATGTGGTCGATCGTACTGAATTCTTTTCGAAATCGTGATTATTCCCATGGCTCTTTTTCGTCCAATGTTTCGTCAATCCTGTTTAGGATAACTCGAGTGAAATGTTTGTATACGACAGACAGCAAGCAGATAGGGCAATAGCTGCCGATATCGTGGTGCTGACTCTTCTCAAACAGTAGCACAACATGGTTGGTATTCTACTGACTGGAAAGCTTGAATTCTAGCACGTAATATTTGATGAGCCGAGTCAGTGTGTTTATGACGAATGGCGGAAGGTTCTTCAAGTGTTCACATTTTATCTCGTTAAGACCTTGTGTTGTTCGATTCTTCAGCGACGAAATAACACGTCGGATTTCGGAAGAGGGAACCGATGGGGGGACATGTCCATTACTCCTTAATTTCATATGAGGACAGAGTACGTGGATATTGATGTGATCCGAGTAGTAGTTCTGAATGATTTTCTTCTTTGCCTTTCTGGAATCTTAATGTTTCGTCTGAGCATCAAAGTGCAGTCATCTTGATTGTCGAAGTTTTAGTAGGCTTTGCGAATTCTCTTCCCAACCTGTACAGCTTCAACAGCGACTACTACTCTTCTTTCTTCAAGATCATTTATCGACTGTCTTTGTTGTTTCGCACATTCGAACTTGAGTAGGCGGTTGCCTATAGTTCGTGCGATCCTACACTGGCGTATCTGCTCGATTGTTTCCGAAGAAAAACATCTCTTGGTGACTTTCGAACGCTCAGCTTTTATGACACTAACGTGAAGATGTTGAATAAGCTGATCATATTCTTTGTCGATGTTATCGAGAACGACATCTTCCCAACGCTGACTAATGAGCAAATTTTAGTTTGCAGTAGTTTTGGGGTTTCACTCTTTTTTTTTGAATTTAGCACCTTTTTCTTTTTTCCTCAAGAAGTGAAATCTTGAACGGAGGCGATGGTCTGATTCCGTGTAGTATTTTGGGACAACATCGATATCGGTTAGGCAAAGCCTCTGATTTACTATGATGTTGTCTGTTTCGTTATGGTACTATTCAGGGAAACCCCAACGTCCAACGTTGAAGCCATATCTCTACAAAGATCTGTTGGGCTAAAAAATTTAGAGGTGGGATTATCAACATATGAACTCCCTATGTATTAGTCAATCAAAACGAAGATGTTTACCTTTAGATGCTTCCAATAATCATCTGAAAACTATATAGTGTTTGTAAAAAGTGTAGTTGTTGTGGATACCTTGCGTTTTATGTAAACTGTGATATTTTCAAAGATACATTGTGTGAAGACTATTGACGAAGCACACTCTTTGAGTCATTGGGGAGCTTCGAAGTTTAAGAGTACCAGAAACTGTACTCATCTGTTCATTCTGTGGAGTAGAAATTGAAATTATCCCGAGATTTATAGAGGCGCGTGAGTCTTCGAAAAAGCTCACGTTGTAAATGGTTTTCGTTATAAAATACCATTCAATGGGCATATTGTTCTTAATAGCGAAGCCATCGATTTGATACAGAATGATCGGGTTCAACTCCATATGCCTGGTCCGAAGAGCGCGACCAGTAAGGCATCGCGATGGATGCGGATCTTATAAACGCTTTAAGATAATTTGAAAATACCGATTTATTTCAGGAGCTGGAGAACGGTCGTTTATTTCGCATTCTGTCCAAGATAAACACCATCGTTGAACGCCCAGAGTAAGTGTTTTTGCAAAGTTCAGCAATGAAATTGTTATTGTGTTTTAATGTCTTATCCTAATCTGTTCTCATTTACAGACACAATATGGATCCTTCTTGGTCTGAAACGGGGGATCGATTTCTTATAAAGCTATTCAGGGATTACGTATTCCATCAGGTGAGGTCTCTCTGTAGTTCTCGTTAGTCCTTGTCATGGATAACCAATGTAGGTGACAGAAAGTGGAAAGCCTTGGATGGATATGGCGCACATTGTACAGTGTCTTAACAAGGTCAGGTAATCTCCATTTTATACTACCAAATTCATCTGCTCCTCATTTTTTTTATCATTTTCGATTTTAAGTCGAAATTTTCTGAAACCATAGTTTTCATTTATTTCTTAACATTTTTGACGCCTATTTATTGTAGCTTGACGCTGGTGTGAATGAAAAAGTTCAACTTGTGTCGCGTGACGGTTATAATTTCATTGTTGTTTCATATGGAGATCTAAGACGGTATTGATTTTTGTGCTGTAAAAATGGAAACTTTGTTCTATCGTTTTGAAGTCGATCTTCATTTCCTTCTGAACGTTCCAGGTGTCTCGAGGCGGCATTCAGAGAGCTGTCAACTACTCCATCTGTTATTCCGCGTCATTAGTTGTTATCTTCGTATGGCTTTAAATTTATTGAATTATATTGTTCTATGAAGTTTTTACTAAATAAATGTTCGCTGTTTTTCAGGTTTTTCGTTCGAATTTTTGACGTGTTCGTTTCCGAACACTGCTTCCTCACGGATTCCTTGTCGTCGACCTCATCTGTGTGCTTTGAATGGCTCTTTTCAGTCTGTATATTTTAACGTTACCAATGTGGAGGGATGCTGAATTTCTTTGTTTCTTGGCTTAATGTTGGTATTGTTTTATTGAACCACTTTCCTTTATCCACCTAACATATTTTTTTCAATTGAAATAGTTTTAAACCAGTAACGAAACCAATATTCTTGTGTCACGGTGCTGTAAATGGTGGGTAGATGATAGTGCAACAATAAGTTTTTTAAGGGATGGTACCGAAAGAGTCTTTAAAATAACATATAAATATGCTAGCGAAAATCTGTAACGGCAACCAAAATATCTTGATTTGTCGTATTCGAAAATTCTATGAGATGAAGAACACTTTAGGGAGCCTAATTTATTCAAGTTTCAATAATTTCTCTTGGTGCTATATTTCAAAATACGATTGATCGTCTCTTTCCGATCGATACAGCACAAATGTACATCAGTAATTTTTTCCTAGATCCTTCTAGAACTCCGTTTTTAGTGCCTTCCTTAAGGTTTTAGTCTGTGCTTTCGCGTTAAGCTAAGAGAGTTATCCGTTTTTCCATCTTCACCCGCATTTTTTTTTGTGAATAATGCTGTGTTTTGAGAATGATTTCGATGAAGTTAAAATATTTAGAGCATGTATATGATGGCTGATATGCAGAGCGCTTATGATAGTGCTAATGTAGGGGTGATTATTTTGAAATGCGACCAACACCAATCAACGTGATCCCTTTAGGTTTAGAGACTTTGTTGTTTATAATGTATGCATTCGTTTCCCTTCAGGATGTTTTCGTAAGTCGTATTCGTTAACACTTTGAGTTACCCTACCCCATCTCTTGTGATTTGTCTTGCACTGTAGTTTGTTCATCATACGGGATACTGTTGCCTCAACATCAGAGCTGTCCAGCGCGTTTTTTTTTTCCTGTTCTTCATTACTTAATTATCATTATTCCTCTCCTCTCCTCCCCTCCTCTCCCCTCCCCGGCTGGGCAATTTATAGTTTTTCGATGCATATGAGACGATAGCGCTGCATAGTATTTATGAGTGTGTATTTGCATTTTCCGGTTTACTACAATACTGCTGATGTGTAGCGTTAATTTGGCGGTAACTTTAACAGTACTCGAACGGATGAACAGTGCCCGATTGTTCACCCGAACGGTCGCTTGTTTGCTTATCTCTCGTTTTAAACAGTACTGTATGTATAACTGTTAGTCACATAACTTGCTAGTATCGTCCTGCATAACAGATTTTGTCAGTATTTGTGATATTTGTTTTCTGTGGTGTTGTTGTTTTTTTTTTGAATACCTTTGAGAGCCCACCATCGCTTCTGAAGAAACGCATGTTATTGTTATCTGTGTGAGTTTGGGTTTCACAGCTGTATGTTGCATAAGTTATTCGTAATGTACAAAACACTGATGTGCTTCCGCTCTCATGCTGGCATGTGATAGTAGCCGTTACTGCTTTTTAGTTAGTGATTCTATAGTAATTATGGTAATCGACAACTTTCCTTCAGCTCCAACGAGATCTTTAGTGCTTGTTCGCTTCGTTTCATTGAGAACATCATCGTCGTATTCAGTTTTCTTCCACGTGTTTACAATTGTTGTTTTCATTCTTTGTTCGTATACGGATGTTATATTTTTTTTGTTAATAGTTAAAAAGATCGCAATAAAAATGAATTAAACATCGGCGATCGTTTCGCCTGCACTCAGTGTGGTTGTTGTCCCGATGAGGTATCTATGAGTGTATTGGACGCGTTTTTCCTCGTAAAACGAAACATTATCCTAACATTTCTAAACCTCAGGCAATCGTCTTTTCAATTCTATGACGTTTTTCCAAACTATTCATATGTTGGTTATAGTTATTTCACTTCATAGAACGCCCAATTTCTCAACATTTTATCGCCTTATTATTTTTTTTTTCACAAGAAGCTTGATTTCGGTTCAAGCGGACTGCCCATTCAAGCTTTTACTGCGCCACTTATTTTCATGTAAGCGGTAATTTTCTAGCTGAGCAAAGTTTTTTTTTTAACCTTGATTCTTGAAAGTTGGAAAACCCTCCTCTTTCCAGTGGTTTACCGCCTCATCATGACCGATAGGTGTACCTCGATGTCGGGCTGCGATGTACAGCGGGTGGAACTCATCTCCTTGGCAAGGTCACTCAATCTGAGGAGGAGTGCGGCGTTCCCATCAGGAAATCCAGTTAAGAGTAAACCAATACCAGAATCCAGCACCGTCCTGGTATCAAACTAGTCGTATGGTGGCAATTCTTCCTCTGATTCACAAGGTCTGTGGTGATGACGGTGACCTGGAGCAGACTTTGGCCTGGATATCCTCAGGACTCCAGAGAACCATGATGGATAAACCAGCATAACTCAGGAAAAATAGAGATTATGCTAGGCCTGCACAACCAGTGAAGACGGGTCATTTAACTTTGCAAGTTGGTGAGAAAACCTTGCTAAGCTTTTCAAGGTCATCGTGATTTGCTAATGAATGGCAATGGTTCCAGGAATCGACTAACCTTTAGTTGGGATTCCTGACTGAAATACCTGCTAGGGAGATCAAACCTGAACCTCTTTCGTGTAGTACAGTTTTAGATGTGGGTGGCTTCTTTCCCTGTCGCAGTGTGGGGACAGCATTTTTCAGAACATGTTCCACTAACTATTAGTAATTTTGCGATGAACAGCTTATTTGAGGAACTGATAATTTAAGGTGTATGAAGTTCTTCTAAAGCTTCCTGGTACTTAAGTCCGTTTAAGATATGACCATCAAAAACCATTGGAATAGTTATGAAATGGGGATTGTAAATTTTTTTTACAAAGATTGAAAGAAAAAGCCTGAGAGGAGACGTTTTTTTCAAAAAGGAAGAAAGAATGTGTAGGCTTGAGAAAGTGGAAATTCCATTACGTCTTCAAGTTCGAACGGGACCAGTGGTCGATTTTGAACGATGACTTTGACATACCATAACTGGATTGAAAACGTCTTTATTACAACAGAAACCGTTAGAATTTACACATTTTTGCTAGTGGTATACAAGCTTCAGTGCAACACGGAATCATAAAGATTTGAAAGCAATAAGTTTGTTGATATTTCTGGAAAACTGTTGAAGATGTCGTCAGGAAAGGTTTCATAGGTACTTGAAAAGTAATGATTAGCAGAAGGTGCAATGAGTACGGTGGGTGGGACAAGGTCCCATATCTCAGCTCTTAATTTTTGCAACATTAGTTGTACCACATGTAGCCGAGTGTTGTCCTGCAAGAGAATTGAACAATCATTGTTTGCATGTCGTTTGTCGCATAGGATACACCGAACGACGTCCTATGTGACAACACGATCAACTCAGAGATCGTTTCCGAAGCGTGAAAAAGGCGCAGGACAGGCACAACGATTTCGGTACCGTTTGTTCATTTTGGTGCGACACAATTCGGAGCTTTTTCACCTTTCCGGTGTCATCAGAACTGTGAGCAATTATTGAATGAGGAATAGTGAGTCAACCTCGCCGAAACTAGGAAGCCCGAGGGAGGCGCGAAGCTCCGATTGTCATCTACAGATGGTCGTCGTCAACTGATGATATGCGCCAACGACCTCTGTTATTATCGCGACCCATATCTCTAATATGAAACCGACCCCATGCTTCGATGACATTACAAGTTGTTGTGTCATCGATACTACGACCAAGTTTGAACTCGTTTAACAAAACGATATGGCTTCCATACTATGTCCTCGGTTGTTTGGTTTTCTTCTCATTCATTTCCGTCATTTCAGTTAGTCTGAAACCAATCGAATACTAGGAGAAGTATCACTGGAAATAGCGAGAGCCGGGAACGGCATTCAAAAATGAGGTGCAGCAGTAGTACTGTATATGAATGTCTATTACACGACTTGTTTACATGTTTCACAAAGACAACAACAGCAGTTGTTTTCATTCCATCAGAGGGAAAAGTGCGTCTTGTTGGTCAAGTTGATTAGACTCCAATTTTTCACTTCGGGCGTCAAACTTATGACCTGTATTTCGTATGCGCCTGAATAGTTATGAAATGGGGATTGTAAATTTTTTTTACAAAGATTGAAAGAAAAAGCCTGAGAGGAGACGTTTTTTTCAAAAAGGAAGAAAGAATGTGTAGGCTTGAGAAAGTGGAAATTCCATTACGTCTTCAAGTTCGAACGGGACCAGTGGTCGATTTTGAACGATGACTTTGACATACCATAACTGGATTGAAAACGTCTTTATTACAACAGAAACCGTTAGAATTTACACATTTTTGCTAGTGGTATACAAGCTTCAGTGCAACACGGAATCATAAAGATTTGAAAGCAATAAGTTTGTTGATATTTCTGGAAAACTGTTGAAGATGTCGTCAGGAAAGGTTTCATAGGTACTTGAAAAGTAATGATTAGCAGAAGGTGCAATGAGTACGGTGGGTGGGACAAGGTCCCATATCTCAGCTCTTAATTTTTGCAACATTAGTTGTACCACATGTAGCCGAGTGTTGTCCTGCAAGAGAATTGAACAATCATTGTTTGCATGTCGTTTGTCGCATAGGATACACCGAACGACGTCCTATGTGACAACACGATCAACTCAGAGATCGTTTCCGAAGCGTGAAAAAGGCGCAGGACAGGCACAACGATTTCGGTACCGTTTGTTCATTTTGGTGCGACACAATTCGGAGCTTTTTCACCTTTCCGGTGTCATCAGAACTGTGAGCAATTATTGAATGAGGAATAGTGAGTCAACCTCGCCGAAACTAGGAAGCCCGAGGGAGGCGCGAAGCTCCGATTGTCATCTACAGATGGTCGTCGTCAACTGATGATATGCGCCAACGACCTCTGTTATTATCGCGACCCATATCTCTAATATGAAACCGACCCCATGCTTCGATGACATTACAAGTTGTTGTGTCATCGATACTACGACCAAGTTTGAACTCGTTTAACAAAACGATATGGCTTCCATACTATGTCCTCGGTTGTTTGGTTTTCTTCTCATTCATTTCCGTCATTTCAGTTAGTCTGAAACCAATCGAATACTAGGAGAAGTATCACTGGAAATAGCGAGAGCCGGGAACGGCATTCAAAAATGAGGTGCAGCAGTAGTACTGTATATGAATGTCTATTACACGACTTGTTTACATGTTTCACAAAGACAACAACAGCAGTTGTTTTCATTCCATCAGAGGGAAAAGTGCGTCTTGTTGGTCAAGTTGATTAGACTCCAATTTTTCACTTCGGGCGTCAAACTTATGACCTGTATTTCGTATGCGCCTAAAACCTGAGGAAACAAATAGGTGTGCTGAGTGGTCAGGTTGTACTGGAACTGGGGAGAAGAGAGAGTGAGTTGGACAATGATTACGATGGGGAAAAAGCTGATGACCAAGTGCCATGCCATGGCTCATTCGTACAAGCGTTTTTCAAAAGTCCGACTTTCTATAAACCTCGGCGTAGATGGTTGTTATTGTATATTTATTTGTATGATCTTATAAGCTACGAGTGGGACTTTCACTCGTAACAGCACGGCTCTGAAGAAGGCGAAATCGCTTAAACGTCTGCCATCGACCAACAACAGCAACGACAAGGACAACGAATACCTATGCCAATTTCGAATCGACTTAAGAAGATCGGTTTATAAGATCATAAAAATAAATATATCAGTGTTTTTCCTTCTTTGGAAGTGTGCTAAGGCATGCTACTGTCTGCTTTACTTTGTCAGTCAGTGATCTGCATTGGCCATATCACACATCAATCGTGAATTTCGAAGTACTTACGCCATCAGACGTCCCGTGTTTTTTCAGTGTCGCTTCCATATTCATCTTTTTCTGCTACCAGTCCTTAGCTAGATTTTTCAGATGCTTCTAAATATTTACAACACTTTATTAACCTTCACTAGAGGTGTATGTGGTCGACGGCTTGAGCTATCGGATTGCTCCGGGCACGGAATTTCGTCCTATATTCAGGGATTAAATGTACCGAAATCTGCCACAGTTGTACGAATTAACACTTAAACATAGGTCGAGCAACATCTTAAGCATTTGTCCAAAAATGCTAACTAACACTGTTAGGCTAGTCTTCGTAGTACCAGTACCTGTGCTTGGACAGTATAAGCTGACCCGGCTCACGATTTCCAATGGCGGCCTGCGAGCGCGCGAACGAGCCGCGCCGCGCCGCGCGACCCGGTGAGGTTCTGCCGTGTGTGATGTCGCGTAATCGGGTCGCGAGAACTCGTCCAGTGTTCGGCGACATGTTTCGGACGGTCGGAGAAGTTGGTTTAGTGTTTCCACGTGGGCTACCTTCAGTTGCCGTGTAGAGAGGGTGTCGTGCATGTTATGCAATTCTGTTTCCTCTACTACAAATGTATTGGATCCAATTAGCACTTTGTATGAGTGGAGTGTAGTTGTCTCGTGGCGTTGTTCGACATTGATTCAAAACATAATCGTCATGTAACGCGGTGGTCCTCTAGCATTGTAACTTTTTTTTTTCTTGTGTGGATAATGGTTGATGCTCGTTGGTTTTGCCGAAAATGCTTGTGTCCTTTGCTCTTACAAGACTGTATTTCAGTGCTGATGCTACCGGCGTGGTTGAAGACGCTGTTCTGGTGTTGTTTTGCTTCATTGCTGATAGCTTGTTGTGCAGATGATGAGACTGTAGAGGAAAAGGTGACGAGACTTTGTCGTTATTTCTTTTTATAACGGTTGTTTTTAAGTAACTTTCACGACCGACTTTCTATTAAACTCGGCATTGATCAAGTAATTCTTTGTATTCTTGTTGAGCAAACGCGAGGTGTTATTATTATTATTTTTTATTCACAAATAAGCTGACGTTTCTGCGGACTTCGCCTTCTTCAGAGCCTCCTGGAAAGATCAAGTTGACAGCAATCTACTCGGTCAAACACCTCCATAACCAAACAGAGAAAATGCTAAACCAAAATTTCAATCACACTAAACACACCATAGCTTCTTTGCACATTCACTGCTTTCTTTGAGTCTTCCACTGAGTAATGTTGCGTGGAGACCAACCGCACGGAATTCACATGGAGTCGTAATGTGCCCTTCCCCTCATAATAATAGGCTTATATACTGCCCAATATCACGCGTGATAACGAGGCATTCTTCCCTGCGGTTCATTTTCGGATTTCTGGAATTAATCCAGAACGCCTCGATTGTTTTTAATATATGAGATGTTATGACCGCCATCCACTCTTTTATCATCCAGTTGTTCATAGTGTTTAGGTCTTTTTGAGTGAACACAGTCATATGAGCTGCAATCTTGAAAAAAATGTCTGGTTTTCTAGGTAACAAGGTAGTAATTAGGTAAAGTAACTTTCTTTTCTGATATAGTTTCCGCTAGTGTTTCGTTCTTTCTTTGTGGAACACACTAGTCGATGGGTTATGAAATATATGTTGGGTGACTAGAGGTGAGGATAAAGGTTGATATTTCTCTAAAGTTTTAGGTACATATAAGACGAGTACTATTTTTGATGGACCTTTCCTTGTAAGGAAGTCATTGTTAGGTCATAGTTACTTTCTGATATTTTTCTTAAAATTATCAAAGTCTACATAGTCTTAGAAATTATCTAGCCAGTGAAGCTCTCAAACTGTTAAACAGTTGTATCGAATTAATGGCATAAGGGTAGCGTTTCGCATGCTAATGAAACGGTGGTGAAGTTCCGATTTTACCTAATAAATTCTTATTGCGTTCCAGCTGATTTGACATAATTCCCCGGTGATAGATGTCACTTGTAATTTCATGAATCATTGTATCATGTAGTGGAGGCCTTCAAATCATCAGTTTGTCTTTGTTATTCAAGAGCTGTGCATTACACCTTATTATACACGGAATGCGAAAAAGAAAACCAGTGATTTTTGAGTCAGATCTGTAGTTTTTGGTGAAACTGTACGCATAGGAAGGTTGCTGTTCTATTCTCAAAGCTTGCTTCTCGAACCGCTTCGAAATAAAAGTAAGGCTACTTTCTGGAAGCCTTCCTAAGCCGGTACCACTGTGTGAATTCTCAGATACTTGGTGTTGATCCTTTGATTCCTTCGAGTTATAAGGTACAATCCTTACTTACCAACTTAAATACGGGCGCGTGTAGAAATATGTTTAGTCGTAAATGAGAATAGAATTCAGTTTAACTTAGTGGAGACGGAAAGTCAATACCACAGTTTTACTGGTTCAACCGTTTATCGATGACACGTAGTGACCAACGTAGGGTTCTCACATAGACAGCTCTGTTAAATGATATTATTTAACGCGTTTTCCTCTTATAAAATGGGACAGTTTCAGATTGCTTTTATTCCTTCGAAGTTCGTGGCACCAAAGCTCTCGTTTGTGCCACATTTTTCTGAGTTTTTCGTAACGCCAAATGTTATTGGTAAGCGATGGATTGTAAGTACGGCCAAGAAAGAGGGAGTTGGGGAGGAAATCGCTAAATATGATGGTATTTTTTTCATGGTTGCATGTAGTTCTAAAGTCTCCACTAGTTTTTTTTTTCTGTACAACTGCATCATCGTTACAGGTAAATGGGAAGTTGGAACTCCTTCTGTGTTATCTATCGAAGGTGATTACGGTCTCATTGTGCGTACTAAAGCTCGTCATCACGCGATCGCTTCTAAGTTCAATAGACCATTCACTTTCGCTGAGAAGGCGTTAATTGTACAGTAAGTTTTTCCCTTACTATTAGTTATTTTCGACATTACATTTCTTACAAGAAGCCGCTATTGTGGGTTTTGAATTCAAATATAGGTACGAAGTTCGCTATGAAGAAGGACAAGAATGTGGAGGAGGATACGTGAAGTTATTGAGTGAAGGTGCTGAAAAGAACCTCGACAATTTCCAGGTTGTGCTTCCATGTGTATTAATGGGTTACACTTGTGGGTTTATTTCGCTTCGAAAACAAAAATTTGTGTTTCTAGGACAAAACTCCATACACAATCATGTTTGGTCCAGACAAATGCGGTGCTAACGGCCAAGTCCATTTGATTTTCCGTTATAAGAATCCAAAAAATGGGTCCATTGATGTTAGTTTAATCTCATACGTCGATTTACTAGCGGGCCTTGAAAAGCCTTACTGCAGGAGTATCACGCCAAACAACCTTCAAACATCGGTTCTACGTACTGGGATGACCACGAAACGCATCTCTACACTTTAGTGGTACAATCAGATGGAGCGTATACTGTTTCAGTAGATCAGAAGGAAGTGATGCGAGGAAATATGCTCAGTGTATGGTTTATTGAACTATAGATATGTTGTAATTTTGCTCCTCTTCATTTTTGATTGCAGGATCTTGTTCCACCACTCCAACCTCCCAAAGAGATCGCTGACCCTCAAGATACTAAGCCAGTTGATTGGGATGATAGGTAATCCTAGAGCAGTGTTAAAGTCTTAGTATCGTTTATGTTATCTACAGTATAATGGGGTTTATCTTTACTCTTTATGATGACAATTTTGTAACTTTAATGTGAGTTGCAACATTCAATCTCAGGGCTGAAATTGACGATGAATCTGCTGTGAAACCAGACGATTGGGATGAGAACCTACCTCGTGAAGTGGTTGACGAAAATGCTGTGAAACCCTCCGATTGGCTTGAGGACGAAGTTGGTTGATTCGTGAGCGTTCAATTTGTACATTCTTATCTGCCTGAAAACCTTTCGGCATGGAAATACCTAGAAATACTTGGAAGTAGAAATACTTTCATTTTGGGGTATTTTATTGTTTTGTTTTTGTTAGCTTGTTTTTTTTTTCTGAAACCCTTGTAAAACGCTCTTCATTTTTGTGAAGATCATATTTATTTCTGATTATGCGCGAAACTCTTAGTACTACTATTTGGTAACAAGCACGATCTATTCCCGATATCTACATTTTCTTCACTGAATAAAGTTTAATAATAAAGGTCCGTTTTTGCCAATGTTAAAATGAATGCTTTAGTCAGAGTTGATCCCCGATCCGGAAGCGGTGAAACCTGAAACCCTTATAAAACGCTCTTCATTTTTGTGAAGATCATATTTATTTCTGATTATGCGCGAAACTCTTAGTACTACTATTTGGTAACAAGCACGATCTATTCCCGATATCTACATTTTCTTCACTGAATAAAGTTTAATAATAAAGGTCCGTTTTTGCCAATGTTAAAATGAATGCTTTAGTCAGAGTTGATCCCCGATCCGGAAGCGGTGAAACCAAGTGACTGGGACAGCGATATGGACGGAGAGTGGGAACCACCAATGATTGACAATCCAGCGTGTAAACATGTTAGCGGCTGCGGTCCGTGGAAAAAGCCCCTCATCCCGAACCCACTGTATAAGGTCTTATGAGCGTTCCTTTGTATTTTTTATTGTTATCACCACTGTATCTCGACCATGAATCTCATGCATTATCGACTATCTATGTTTCAGGGCAAATGGATTCGCCCACGCATTCCAAACCCTAATTTTCGTGGTGTGTGGGCCCCACGGCAAATTGAGAATCCCAATTATTTCGAACCCGTACCCTTTCAGGGTCTTGAACCTATCACAGCTATTGGAATAGAACTTTGGACGATGAGTCAGAATATCGTTTTCGGTAAGTCAAAAAAGTGATTTTTTACTTGCTAAGAGCGTAGTTTTTTCACCGGTTTTAGTTGTCGTGTTATTGAATACGAAGATATGTTGATTTTGCTTGTAGATAATATTCTTGTATGTGATTCGGAAGATTTGGCAGCTGACATTGCTCGACAGACGTATACCGTTCGACGTGCTGAAGACGCACGGTTTGCAGCAAGCCAAGGCAAACGGAAGGGAATAGTGCAAGGCATCATAGACGCTGCGTTGTTATATACTGTTATCCGTCTGTTATTTGCATGAGTTTTGGAATATTTTGGGACATCATTCTGATGGAAATTGACCACAGTGTCGATTTAGATACCTGTGGTTTTGTGGTTTTCTAAGCTGTGAAAGAAATGTTAGTGTAGGATGTTGGCACTCTATCAAAATATGCGTTCAGAAAGCTTAAATCATAAAGCTAGAGCAGTGACGTTGCACTCATCCTTTCCCTCTGAGGGGTCATTGTTTTGGGAATAGAGACAGATTTCATGTTTCTCAAAAAGCATTTCTTAATAGTGGATGGTGTGCTGAAGGAATGAAATGGCTGTTGTAAGTCGTAGATTACCTGTGATTTGGTTTTCGTTCGTAAATTCTATTCATTTTCTTCTAAGGTGATGAGTTAATCGACTGATGTCAACGGAGTTGCTACGTTGTAAAGCAGTTAGTTTTAGTTTTTGTTCATTAGTTTTGGTCATTGTTCATTAGTTCTAAGCGGGGAATACGGTCCTTTTGTCTAACAAATTTTTAAGGACTCCGAATGAGTCACTCGCATACAAGTCCACAAAGGAATGTAACTATCGACTACTGAATGGGGAAAGGACCATTGGGAATGGCATGATCTCTATAGAGGTAGTTTCCTCTCCAGTCATTTGTTTTAGCGCGCAAAATTCTCTGGTCTTGTATATAAACCATCCAACAGAAGCTGTAGAACACATTCAGGTGCTCGTGGCAATGTATTTATACGATCATAGTAAAAACTAAGGATACAGCTCTCGGCGTTGATCAGTCACTGAGGGATGCGCCATGCATCCGAATTTATTAAGTATCGTTGGAGGTGAATGAATGCATATCTGGGCTTTACAATGACTCGCGGTGGCCTACCGATGTATCAGGCCAGTGCTGCTATCCTCCCAGACAAGTCGTACCAATTTGCCAATCCCAGAGGTATGGGAGGCTTGGTGAGCCTTGGGCGCAGGGATCGATCCCATGTGTGGATTGCATGGCGCCTCCGAGCACTGCGGCACAAGTGCCCCTATGATCATAGTAACATATAGTGGATTGCAAGAAGTGTACTACTTAGACTCTTCCAACAGTTTACCGCCTCATCGTGGCTGGGGCGTTTTTCTGGTGTGTCGGATTACGATGTACAGTGGAGGGGTTCACCTCCTCAACAGGATCTCCCAAGCTGAGAAGGATCTTGGCTTTCCCATCAAGGCCAGCTAAGAGTAAACCAAAACCAGGATCCCCCACCGTCCTGGTATCAAGCTAGTCGCATGATGACAAATCTCGCTCTGATCCACAAGGGCTGCGACTGCCTGTGGTGGTAACGACCTGGGGCAGACTTTGGCTAGGCTGACCTTGGGGCTCCAGGGAACTACATTGGCTAAACCAGCAAAACTTCGAAAAGGTGTAACTTATGCCGGAGACCGCACAACCGGTGAAGAAGCGGCATCCAAGTATCCAAGTAAATATTCTACTTAGACCTATAAAACAATAGACCGACGTCCTTTCTATAATCCGATCGTGTCCACATGCCGCTAAGTGCTAGTGTTATCGGGAAACTATCGTCTATTATCGGAAAAACCCGCACGTCCATAACGACGTTTCGTTAGGCATCGTCCTATGCGGCATCGTAGTAAAATTAGATGTTGTCGCGTAAGTATTAAATAACCGCTGGTAGAATCGAAGGTGTTTACCGTAACTTCACTAAACCTGCAGAGTGTTATTTCGTTCGGTAGTTCAGCCTTTCCATAGGCTCATCCCATATTCAATTAGAGAATAAGAGAAGATGAATAAGCGAATGCCTCGTCAACAATTTGTTGTCGTGCACGTTTACAAACTGCTTATCAATGCCTCAAATTTGAGATGAAGAATGGGTGCTCCAGTTTATCAACAGAGCGTGATGGTCATGTCCGTAAGGCATCATGGGGAACATCATCACCTGTTCTTCGTCTATTTTAGTTCCGTAGGAGATGCCGATGGCATCTTCGCGTTTAGCCTTAGCTCTTTATAATATCACTTGCCAATGCCATTTTGCTGTTCAATTTCGCTTCCTATCAAGATTTCAGTGTTTACATAAAGTTCAACTTAATTTGGTGGGAGACATTTGAAACTGCATTCTTCGAGAAAATAAAGATATGTGAAAGGTAGGACGTTTGGTGTTCATAAATCCCTATGGGATTGGCTATGTATTCAACTTCATTAAGCATCGTTAGGAGTGATTGAACGCATATCTGGCCTATACAATGACTTCTGTTGCTGACCTACCGATGTGTCAAGTCAGTGCTGCTGTCCTCGCAGAGAAGTCTGGTACTAATTTGCGAACCCCAAAGAGACGAAAAGCTTGATGAACCGGAGGGCGAGAACTATGTGTATATTGTAGGGCACATCTAACCACCGGCGCTACACGTGTCTGTTTACATCTTTACTTAGTCTAAGAACTACAGAGCTTTTCACAAAAGAATACGTGGACCCATTCAATAATCATTCTGATTAGCTCTGACGGAAAACGACAAGCATATGATGATGCATGTGATGTAAAACTTAGGAGAATTCCAAAGAGGTCATTCGGACTAAGGGCTGTCCAGAAATGGCGATTTTTTTTTGTTACTAAGGCTATCATTTTCACCTAATTAATGCTTAATTCCCCACAATAACAGAAAAGCGCGATGATTACGATTGTGTCCATGTTTCTGAAAAAAGGACTCTGGTAACGCTCAGCTCGACCATCCATACCAAGTACTCTCTGAACTTTTTCGGTTTATAACCAGTGAAAGCTACCGATTCATCTAAACCTCCCTTTATCAATTATTTTATGCTTTATTCAAGAGCAAGCGGACGTTTCGGTGGATTTCGCCTTCCTCAGAGCCTGGAATGGTCATAACCAAACAGAAAATGCTGAACCAAGATTTCAATCACATTGAACACAGAGCAGATTCTTTGCACACTCACCGCTTTCCATAAGGGTTCCATTGAGTATGTCGCATGGTAACCAACCGCACAGAATTCACATGGAAGCGTAATGTGCTCCTCTCATCAGAATAACAGGCTTATATACTGCCCAGTATCATACGTGACGATGAAGCATTCCTCCCTGCGGTTCATTTTCAGATTCTTGGAATTAATCCAGGATGCCTCGAGAGTTTTGCGCGCTTGTGTTCTCGATTCCTGTGCGAAGATCGTGACCCGTACTTCAAAGTCCTTTCCATTGTGTCTATGGGTCTTATGCAAATTATGTCCAAGTGACATAATTTGCCCTAATTTTAGAGACGGTGATTGCGTGAGCACTGGTACAGTTCATCTGATCTCCTATAAGGCGTGCGGAAACGAATACATTGGCGAAACGGGCAGACCACACTGTGTCCTCATAAAAGAATACCTACACGGTAAACGTGAACCAAATACCCCACGAGGCACGCATAGGACCCAGAAACATAATAGGGAGGACCTTGAAGTACGAGTCACGATCCTCGCACAGGAATCGAGAACACAAGCCTGCAAAACTCTCGAGGCGTTCTGGACTAATTCCAGAAATCCGAAAAAGAGCTACAGAGAAGATTACCTCATTAACACGCATGATATTGGGCAATACATAAGCCTGTTATTTCTAATGGTAAGGGCACATTACGCTTCCATGTAAATTCTGTGCTTGGTTAGCACACGACATACTCAATGGAAGACTCATAGAAAGCAGTGAGTGTGCAAAGTTGTGTTCGATGTTATTGAAATCTTGGTTCAGCGTTTTCTCTGTTTGGTTATGGAGGTGTATGGCAGAATAGATTGCTGTTAACTTGACCATTCCAGGCTCTAAGAAAGGCGAAATCTATCGAAAAGTCAGCTTGCTCGTGAATAAAGAATGAAATAACACCTCCCGTTTGCTCAAGAAGAATACGAAAAGTTATTTGCTGGTGTGAATTGTTTCGAGCTCTTTGATCTAAACTCTTTTCCTAAATTGGCACCGAAATTTTAAAGAAATGGTCCGAGCAATTTGTTTTAAACACAATCATCCACAACTTTTTGTAAATTGTTAGTCCTTTATTGGGACAGGCCCTTCACCCAAGCTTTCTTTAAGGAACAACAACATAATAGCGAAATTCACCCTAGTTTTCGTTTGTTTGATGATGATCGGATGAAATTCACCTCATACCAAATCACTATCGATATACCAAACTAAGCTTCAATCTTACACATTAACGAAGGCATGACATGCGGCAGGTTAGGGAGCTTATAGATTTAAAATCTATCCTACTATCTATTAGTGATAAGTTTAGTGAATTTGTAGCCATTCCTAGTCAATTGGATGTTACAATAACAGGAAAATACCTCCAAGGTTTTTCTACCTATCGACTATCAGCTGGAAAGGAGTCTCACCTGTATCACCTATAGTCCCGTCGATCGTCGTGTGACCCAAGCGGGCGTAAATCTTCCATTTTTTTCCTGTCGCGTGCAAGAGTAGCGCAGTGGGTTCTGCTCGCTTTAGGGACTCGTCGAGCATCATAGGCTGAAGGCTCTTCTAGGCTCTTGGTGAAGAACTCTGACCATCGGGTCAGTGGTATTCCTGCAGCACGTTTGACATCCCGAGGAATCCAGTCACTAACTGCTCTTGTCCATCGGTTATCATTCATACGCATTACGTGTCAGGTCCACCTTGTCTTCGACTATTTGAAGTACAGAACGGCATCTTTGATTTCTCATCGTTGACGCAGGTCGGAGCTTCGGATCCCATGCTTTGCTTGTGTGAAACGGGATACTCCTAGCATTGAGTTTTCGACTGCGTGTTTGATAACTCTGAGTGATCTTTCATCCTGCTTACGCAGCGACCAGGTTTCTGACTTATGCGCTGGGGCAGGAAGTACTGTTGAGTCGAAAAAGTGAGCACGGAGTCGGGTGTTTCTTGTTTTCTTCACTACATCCTCAATGCTCTTGAAAGTTCCCCAAGCCGCTCATTTCCTTTTGCTCAGCTTTGGAGCCAAGTCATTCACTATCGATTTCCCGACCTAGATAAACATAACTGGAGCATTCGGAGATATTCGTTCCGTTGAGCGTGAATGGGGCAAACGAAACCAATCCGTTCTTCATGAACATCGTTTTCTTGAGATTTAGTCGAAGACCAATCTTTCCACACGCTTTATCAAAGTCTGCAAGCATGCGTTCCGCTTGGCTAATGTCTGGTGTTATAAGAACGATATCATCAGCAAAGCGAAGGTGATGTATCTGCCGACCGTCGATTTTCACTCCCATATTATCCCATTCCAATGTTCGCATGACGTTCTGGAGGGTGGCTGTAAATAATTTTGGCGAGATTGTATCGCCTTGCCTAACTCCTCTTTTGACGTCAACGTTAATATCGTTGTAGAATGGTGAAATCTTTGTTGTGAAATTATTGTATAGCTCACGAAGAATCTTTATGTACTGAGTAGGGACTCCTTGACTACCAAGGGCTTCCATGACTGCTTCTATCTCAATTGAATCCAAGGCCATCTGTAAGTCGATGAAAGTGAGACAGAGCAGTCTTTTGTACTCTCGCGATATTTCAGTGAGCCTTGTTATCGTGTGAATGTGGTCCATCGTACTAAATCTTTTTCGAAACCCTGTTTGCTCACATGGCTGTCCTTCGTCCAGTGTTCTGTCAATCCTGTTTAGGATGACTCGAGTGAAAAGTTTGTAGACGACAGACAACAAGTAGATTGGGCTATAGTTGTCTATATCGTGTAGTTCGCCCTTCTTGAACAACAACACGGTCTTGCTGGTCTTCCACTGAGTAGGGACCTCGTATTCAGACAGGTGTGAAGAGCCGAGCCTGTGTGTTTACGAGGACTGGTGGAAAATTCTTCAGGTGTTCCGATTTAATTCTCTCCAAACTTGGTGCTGTTCGATTTTTCACTGACAAGATAGCATATCGGGTTTCGGAAGGGAGAACCGGTGGTACAACATATCCATCCTCCTTTATTTTATATGATAGAATGTCGACGTGGCTATCGAATTGATCTGAGTAATATTCGTGAATGATCTTCTCCATTACCTCTGTGGACGCTGTAACTGTTCCGTCTGGGTATTGGAGTGCAATCATCTCAGTCTTGTAATTAGCAAAGCTTCGGTGGGCTTTGGGGAATTCTTTTCCCTGCCTCTGCAGCTTCGACTATTACTGCTGCTCTTCTCTGTTTAAGATCTTCTTTTTGTGGCTTGTCTGCATTGTTTTGTAAGTTTGGACATCAATTCGCGGTTGGCTACTGCTCGTTCGATTCCACGCTGGCTATCAGCTCGAGTGTTTGACTTTCGAACTCTCGGCTTTTATAGCGCTACCGTCAAGTTGTTGAATGATCCAATCCTATTCTTCGTCGATGTTGCCGACAACGGCATCTTCCCAACAGCCGAGTAATGAAGTGAATAAGCTCCAGTTTACGGTGGTTCCGGGACATCGGTTTTTGAATTTAGCGAATTTTTCTCCTTTACGCGAGAAATAGAACCTTGCACGAAGGAGACGGTGGTCTGGTCCTTTGTAGAGTTTTGCGACAACAACGACATCGGTTAGGCAAAACTTTTTATTTACTATGATGTGGTCTATTTCGTTATGTTAGTCTGCATTGGAAGACTCCCACGTCCAGCGTTGAGGGTGAGGCTTCAGGAATTGCGAGTTACCATGGATGGTCTTGGTCGCCATGATAAACTCAGAGCCGCTCATTCTGTTCGTTCTGTTCTAGTCCGTGGGTCCCAATGTGACGTTCCTCAGACGTTCTTCTTGGTCCAGTCTTGGCATTGAAATCTCCAATGATGACCTCGAAGGATGTATGGTCTTCTCTGTAGAGCTTCTCCAAGTCCATGTGGAACGCTTCAACTTCTTCTTCGTCATAGTTTGATATTGACGCGTAAACGACGACGATTGCCAAGGCCGGTATTGATCCACATCTTTTTAATCGTAAACGTCCGGTTCGAGTTGTAGCTGTTCGAATGAATCGATGTTCATGGACAAATTCGTGTTGACGAGAACGCCGACACCGCCTACGCCTCTACTGTCGCTTGTTCCGAGGAACAGTTCTTATCCATTGTCATTGAATGGGTGGTGTCGTCTCGTCTCGGCCATATCGATGACGTCGTACCTTATCATTCTTGCTTGCATGAGCAAGTCTTCTATCGAGGACTCAAGTATACGTGCATTGTAGGTACAGATCGTCACCATACTTCTTCGTGATCCGGGCCGCCTCTATTGGCCCTGAGATTTCACGGAGATGTCGATAATATTTCTTATTTATTGCTTGTTGTTTCGGGTATTATGGGAAATAAAACCATAATGATGCTGAAATATTTGCAAAATTCAGACATCAGAACAGATTCAAACCCGGGATTACCTTTTCCGACAGCTCATCTGTTATCCAGTGGACCACTGTCACACTAGTTTTGCCCTTCTGTCAACCAATTTTTTACCCTAATGATGCCACCCATGAGATTCAGCAATCACCCTAACTGCAGGGGTGAAAGTGTAACTGTGGGTTCGAATTTGGTCTTGTAGTAACTATTCCTTAAATAGTTCCTATTCTCTACGATATCACATGTATCCTATATTAACCATTTACTTATAACTATCTTAAATCTATCTATTCATAATGTATAAGTTTTTATATCGTTTCGACATTTGATTTCGATAAAAGCCCCTGGCATATCGTCTCATTTGATGTACTTCTCCGCTGGTACCGTGTCTTGACCTGGGTCAGCGCTTTCTCTAACTTCCTCTGTGAAGCCCCACGTTATTCCATCTTTTTCACATGAGCTTTTGATAAGCTTTTGCATACCCTTTCGGATAACTTTTGTCCGCGAACTATTCTTTCACTATCTGATTGAGTTCTATGTTGACGAAGTCTATGACATACCGCCTCATTTGATTTACTTCTTCGCATGTACCGTGTCATGTTTTGGGTCAGCACTGTCTTTAGTTCCCTCTGGCAAAGCTCCACGCACTACAGAGGTAATACAGGCAGCCAATCGGCATTCGTCTTCGGGTGTTCGCAGCGTTCGTTCGGTCTTCATCCAGTCCCTCATTTCCTCACTGCTTTAACTCTAGTGTCCACCTAGCTTCCTTCAGTTGTATCACTTGTTTTCATTTCAATCTCGCTCGTATATATTCAACTAACCACATATCGTCACATATCACATATTATTATTGTATCGTTGTTATTGCTATACACTGTTATAACCCAAACTGGAGGTTATCCACGGCAGTAACGGAAAAAAATCCCGTGTGGCGAATATACAAAGTCGAGCATTCCTCGTACAGTTAGCGGGCAAAAGACAAATCCGACCAACTCCCAAGTCCACTGGCCAACTAGCACAAGCCTGGAGTCAGAATTTTCTCAAATAACTCAGCGTCATTGTGGTTATACAGGTTTTGAAGAAGGTGAAAGAAGAAGAAAAACGTCAGACCTTAATTATTAACCACGAGGTTTATAGAAAGTCGGTCTTTTAACCTATTTGAAATATATTTCTTGCATTTGAATAGATGCAAATGTTGTATCTATGGTGGAAAGAGTGCAGACGTAATCCTGGGTTTCAGGTAACGAGTGATCAGTATGGATTCGAGAAAAGAAAACACCTAGTGAGATTGATTCTTTCCTAAGATCGATGTGCGCTTTATATTTCCAACTTGTTGTTTATCATGCTTTCGCGCTTGCTTACTTAGACTCTTAGGTAACTGGACTCATTCTCAGATGTGAAAACCTCTGTGCTTCTTCACTGTTTCGTTGTCGTTCAACTTCTATACGGAGAGATGTTCTCGTTCATGTATTGGTTAAACCCAATGTTGAATTGGTACTATATTCCTTGCGCTCTAGTCGTAAATATCAGTAAACCTTTTCAAATGGTTAGTCTTCTTAGTGCTTCATACACTACCAATGGACTCCATTAATTATGATGTTCTGACCACTTCGATCAAGGGCTATTCTAAACGGTCTGCTTGATCCAATTCATAGAGATGAAGCAGAAACGACGCTCTTTGAGTTGAACACATTTCATTGGAATTTTGAGGATGCTTTTATGGGAAAATTCATGGATACTACAAGGCGAAAACACTTGAAATACGATAACATCAATGACCTCGTCTCAGATTGCGTCACACCGTCATCGTTTCACTCGTGCAATTCAACAAAGAAACTTGCCACTGGGACAGTTTGATGAGATGGGACTCTCCACTATCTCTCTGTAGTTCTACTGTGTTGACTAAATAGGTATCGAAGCACTGCCTTTCCGACCATTTCACTTACCATCGAAAGTCCATTTGTTAAGTTCTATATTGATCTAAACCTCAACTTTCTTTTTTCATTTCTACTTTTGAAAATCTGCAATTAAGAGTTTGTTGACGATGTTGTAGGATTTTCTTCTTGTTTCTGGATCACAGGGAGCGCTTGTAGTACAGTGGTTAGAGGTGCTCTGCAATCTACACGTAGTCCCTGGTTCGATCCCACGCCCTGTGCTCGCCCATCATTCCATACCTCTAGCAAATTGGCTTCAAACTTTTCAGTGAGGAAGCAGCATTGACGCGATACATCGGGAGGCCACCGCAAGTCACTGGATAGGCCAGATTTGCACTCAGTCACCTGTAACAGTGGTTAATGGTACTGAATGTATAGCGCATCAGCCAGACATTAACCAACTCCAGTTGCTTTATCCTTCATTCCTTTTATTCAGTCACAGTGGGACGGGATCGACACTGTTATCTAAACTTTCCAGTCATTGTGTTTTTTACATTGGTCTTCTTTTATAAAAGCCATCGGAACTATCTTTTAAGCCAAGAACTGAATAGAAAAGCGAAAGCAGAATAAACTGCTTGAACAACCAATGTACTGCCATAGATTGCTAAGCTTACACGCAGCTGTTGAAGTCGGTTTAGAATGACAAACTACACGAATTGACAATAATTTCATGGTTACTATATTTTGTACACTATTGCTTCCCACATGTGCGCGTGTGGCGCAGTGGTTGGAGGCGCCACAGCGGCACGCACGTGGAATCGATTCCTGCGCCCATGGCCCACCAAGCCTTCCATCCCTCCGGGGTCGGCAAATTGGTAGCAGATTCGTCTGGGAGGATAGCAGCACTGGCTCGATACATCGGTAGGCCACCGTGAGTCATTGTAAAGGCCAGATATGCATTCAATCACCTCCAACGATACTTAATGAAGTCGAATGCATGGGGCATCCCTCAGGGATTGATCAACGCCGAGAGCTTTATCCTTTATCCTTTCATTGTTTCCCACAATATTCACATTTTTCTTAAAGAAGATCACCCAACTTGGAAATTTTCTTTTATTCGTAAAGACCAGCCGGAACTTAGACCTCCTACATTTAGACAAAGTTTATTGATCGTTTGTTTGTATGTTACTGTTGTTTTGAGCTTCCCTCTCCCTCTAACCCATCCCACCTCCCCTTTCTCTCCCCTTCTCCTCTCACACATTTTTCAATTCGCGCAGCGCATGGGATCCGGTCGGACGGCTCATCTTTGCCGCCTTCACGGGATCTTCGACGATGACGAACCCGATTGACACGAACCCAACACCGTCACGAGGTCATCAGGCCGGTGATTCCGGAAAGCAGCAGTTTGCATTACTTCCGCTCTATTTCTGACAGAATCGAATTTTTAGACTATCTTCGCAAATTGTATTAGGTAGCGATATGTACAAGTCGAGAAATCACTCAAGGCATTCGACACATCTGTGAGAACGTGATGCCCACCAATGATGATGTCTAGGGAAAAGAAGTGCTGCCACTGTTATGCGCGCCAGAAAACTCTGTCCGCGTGATCGCGACGTGTCGATGACGACTTACGTCGAAACTGGATTCCATGGAAACCACTGGCCGCCTCGTCGACCTGACACCGTCATCCCTACGTGCTCACCCCTATCGATCGGCACCCAATCGATACCGGACGAATTCCGTTCTTTGTCAGTACTTCTATACATACAGAGTCACACGCTATTGATTCTTGATGTTTGTGTTTTCTTTCGTGTGATAGGTGAAGAGTACTGTGTTATGGTCATATATGTCACAGTGCTACATTTTCTTGTTGAAGTAAACAACTTAAATCATTCAGAGGTTGTTAGTTTCGGTTCTATTCGAAGAATCTCTGAATGATCGAACGAGTGACGTTTCGAATTTCGTCGACGTGGAATTTCCCACGTGTTAGTTCCTTAATCTCGTCAGCTTGCCCCTTTGTCCGGGAACAGAAAGAGTGTACCACCAGAGATGAGATGGGCTCCGCTCGAGAGAACGATCTCGTGTGCGTTCTTTATTATTCCGCTCTTAATGTTTCGTTAACTTGCTTGCTGCTATCTGACTTTGCTTTGTTCTATGAGAACGTTTGTTTTTAATCAATGCGAACGAATTCTTGACGCCAAGTTGTTATTATCTAGGTCTCTCTTTTTTTTTTCAAAAATTTTGAAAACTTTTCTTTCTTTTTTTCTAAATTTTCTTTTTTTTTCTTTCTAACAAAAGTTTTTCTTGAATATCATTGATGTCTAGTTTTCTGTCATCAGTCGCCACGGGTCTAGCGGAACTCCTGGATGAGGTTTCGGTCCGCATCCTTGCACTCTAGCTATTGTCCATCATTCGTCTTTCTGTCTTAAGTGGTCATTTACTTCGATCATCGTTTTGTTTGGAAACTGTCTCATTAGGTCCAGAAGAAGCCGACAGTAGTAAGTGGTCTTTCGTGACCTTCTACGTGCGTATAACTCAAAAGACCGATTTTTTACAAACCTCGATGTAAACAATAGATATATTTATTTATATGTTCTTATAAGCTGCCTTTTTTGAGCTGATGCGATGTTGGTATAAGTGTCATTGTCGTTGTTATTGTTGTTGTTCCTATTGTTCGGTGGCTGACGTTTCGGCGATTTCGCCTTCCCCAGAGCTATGCTGCTACGAGTGGGACAGCCTGTGCGTGTTGTTCACGTGGGATGATCTTCAACATGAGTGCATGTAACTTCTGCTTTTAGTTGTTATTAGTTATCTAAATGTTTCATCCCAACAGTTTACTACCCCCTAGGTGGGAGGTGTTCCTGGGTATCGGGCTGCAATGTACAGCTGGGGGATTCAACTCCCTGCACGATCTCCCATGCTGATAAGGAGTCCGCCTTTTCCATCAGGAAGCCTATCTAAGAGTAAAGCAATACCAATACCAGGATCAATCACTGTCGTGGTACCAAACTAGTCGCATGGTGGCAAATCTTCCTTTGATCCACGAGGGATGCGACTGCCTGTGGTGGTGATGACCTGGGACAGACTTTGGCTAGGCTGACCTCGAGATTCCAGGAAAACATATTAGCTAAACCAGTAAAACTCCGTGAAATCGCAATGTATGTTGGTAAGCCAGTAGACCGAAAGCGTTCCCAAGAGAATCCTGTCTGGTTCTTATCTATTCTTATCGAACATCATTCCTAAAGCAGTACTAGTTTATGGCCTACAGTTTTCTTGCGTGTATTCCTCCGAAGTGTAAAATCTCTTCCAATTGCATTTTCAAGACTCTCCTTGGCCGTACTCCAAGCAACTCATTGCTCGAGTGCTGTTACTGAGTTGATTTCTACGTCTTTTCTCTCTCATGCAGGTGCTGATCGTTAACAAATACAGAGGTGTTACACGGCTATTTGCGGTGTGGAGATGAAACTCTCTTCTTCATTACTCACCATGTTGAAAACAAGACATTTCTATTCGTCATCGTACAGCGCCTTGAAATCATTGTTTCTTCTGTGAAAATGATTATGCCTTCGCCACAAAGTGAAGGCACTTGTTGTGTGACTAGAACAGGTCGGTGGAACAAAATGATATGGTGACGACTGAATCGAAAGAAGACCGCTTGCTGTAAAATTCCTGGTGTGACGGAGGATGATTCAGGATTGGTTGATTTTCCATGATCGATACTGTATGTAGCTGGTATCTAAAGCATTGGGAGCACGTGTAGCACGGTTTTATCCTTTTTTCTTAATATGTAACATTCCATGAATATGGTGAACGGCAGTCTAGAGGAGATGTACAGCAACGGTGAATAGCATTGCCTTAGGACCGAGCAAAGTTTGCTCATGGAGTATCCTCCTTTTGCTTATGGTCTCTCCAACCAACCAGATCATTGCAGCCCACACACCCAGTACTTATCTAAGGTAAGCATCTAAGGTCCTCGTAAATAAACCAAGATTTGCTCCGTGTATTTATTAGAAATCTTATTGTATTGCGTGACGAGATCACCTTGACGACCACATTGTTTGTTTTCGTCGTCCTAATGTTGACCAAACGACTGCTTAGGATGGTTTTTGTCACTTGGGCTACCTCATTATTTTTTGGGTAAGAAGTTAAGTTGGGTTCACCTTGTTGACTAGGATACTGTGGTAAATACATTTTGCTGTATATGACTTCACTTCCATCATCATTGTTACTTATATGGCATTTGATCATCAAATGGCTGTAGCTAGCAACAGGGAGATCTTTCTCGCTCTGCACTAAAACTCACCGTGGGATTCCATGCTCTTGGTAAACGAATAGCCTTAAATTGTGGATGGTTTCCTTTATTGTTATTGTTTTGGGGAACGGCTACCCAAAGTTAACTCACTGACTCGTGCATTCATCACGGGATGAAGGCTGAACAGAGTGGTAGTTGATAAGTTACGTGCAATTTATTTCTTAGAGATGACACTAACCCCTTCTTATGTGCTTCGTTGTTACTCGATTGGTGGTTTGTTTTGGGCTGAATTGATGAGCTGTTTGCAATCCACGTATGTTCAAACAAAATGAACACCATGAACATGATTACATACATAGGGAAGTACAACTCAGTCCGGAGAGTGGAAAGGGAGTCCATTGCCTGGATTTGCCCAAGTTAAGGATTTAGATGAACACCTGAAAATGCTTTTGGATGTGAAGCTGTGGTGTACATCATGGGTTCAGCTTTCAATTTCTTAGCAAACTCACCCATACTGGGAACTTCTGCTCGACATTTTGGGCTACGAATATATCGATGTCAGGATTCACTACCATCATGGTAACAGTATAAGGTCTGATGATGTGACCTTCGAGACTTTTAGGAAAAGAAATTATGCTGAACCAATAATCTAGTGATTAGATGGAAATGTGATGGGGCTTTTACGATTTTAGCGATCCGTGAAGATGTACCATCTAGGTATTCAAGAGGGTACAAGTGTATAAGATTTAGGCGTTGGAGCTCTTTTCTCGTTATCCTACACTGCTTTGTTTAGCGCATCCAGTTTTAAATGATTTTTTTTTATCATCTTTTATCTATCAGTGGGCATTCTAATATGGTGAGAAGTCAATACGATGCTACTGTTAAGTTTTAGCCTTTCTGTTCTTCTGCTTCAGCAATGTCTCTAGTTCGTTGACTTCAATGATATGCTTGGTCTGTCATTCCACCACAAGGTTTCCATCTCTAGGGTCAGGCCTTTGAATCCATGACTCGTTCATTGTCGAAACTATTACGTAAACGCAGCATTAATTTCTTGAGCAACTACCACTGAATTATACCGTTTTCTGGTTATTCAAGAAAATACGCGAATACCATGTAGATTCATGCTGAAATGTGTTGATGAAGCACAATTGAAGCCGTACAAATCGAATAGGCTAATCGGATTGTAGACATGCTGGTTGATAACTAGAAAACAGAAGGAAATCGAGAACAGTACTGGTCGAAGATCTCTGTGGAAGTTTCCCAAATTAGACATTTCGTACTGAATAACGCAATTACAAGGGCGCTCCTTATGTAATGCATCCTTTGTAATCCTTTGCATGTAATTGGATAAGCATGTGTGCTTTGCCCATTTGACGACTCCACGAATGAATGCACTCACAACAGGAGCCAGCACTCCATCTCTGAATTCATCTCTGCATCTCAGGGCGAGTACAAGGCCTCTCGTTGTGAATCATGTCATCAAGCTGATTTTGGAACGCATATGACTGGCTGTCATCAGCTATGGAAATTGATGAGTAGCAGATGATGATGCTGATTTTCTTTTGTCATGGAGGTTGAAGGTGGAGCATTGACATTGGAGGTGAAACGACTTCGTATCGGTGAACGAGATGGGTAACAGAACAGTTAGCGACAAAGTCTACTCCATCGAGAATTACCTGACAGGGTCCTTTTTACATCAAGGACAAGGTTCCTTCACTTGATTTGAACATGTTGTTCCTGCTTTTCATCAATTTCATGGAACTTCATGGTATCTTTGGATTCTAGAAAAGTGTTGAATTCATCGTCACAAGACACAGCTGTGCTGTTCCACGGTGTCAGAAAGAAACGATCTCCGTGGTGCATCGTGGCCATATTATTTTGGTGCTTTTTTTTTGTTTTTTCTGTGTACCGGGTTTTTTACTAGTTTGGTTTCCATATGAAAACGTGAAAGACGTTTTGAGCCCAGGAACATCTGCTTGGGATGAATCCTGGTCGTAGATCGCAGTCCAGTACACAGTAGCTCCACCCACCCATTCTCAGTCATTGATTATAAACCAAATTGTTTATAATTATTTCATCTTTTTGTAACAGTTGAATGAAAGTCCTTGTCGACATGTCCAGATAGACATGTTGGGAATCGATGAACTTCCCGTAGTCACCAATGTGTTTTTGTTTGAGGCACCGCTACACAATGGGGCTAGTTTCCAGTGGATAGTCCACCACACCAATGATTCCTTATCCGTTCATAACCTCTTCATTTCTCACCAGGAAAATGTTAAAATGTTCTTGCTTTTTCAATAAAGGATAAAAAAAGGATAAAGCTCTCGGCGCTGATCAATCCCTGAGGGATGCGCCATGCATTTGACTTCATTATGCATCGTTGGAGGTGATTGAATGCATATCTGGCCTTTACAATGACTCGCGGTGGCCGGCCGATGTATCGAGCAAGTGCTGCTATCCTCCCAGACAAGTCTGGTACCAATTTGCCAACTCCGGAGTGATGGAAGGCTTGGTGGGCCATGGGCGCATGCTTTTACAATAGTTTGTTTATTTCTTATAAAAGAAGCGAGTTGAGAACCTCAATTTCTTTGTTCAAACATCTTGATTTCCTCCGGTAAGCGGCCACGTGTAACAAAGTGATCAGAGGTGCCCTGCTATACAAACTGGATCGATCATTGGTTCGTTCCCACGCCCCGAGCTCGTCATCTCTTCCATCCTTTCAGGTTGTGAAATTGGAACTACACTTGTCTGCGAGAATAGCAACACAGACTTGAGATGTCGTTAGGCTAGCGAAAGTCACTGTATAGGCCTGTTATGTATCCAGCCATCTCCACAAAGCTTGATGCAGTTACATACATGGCGCATATCTCAACCATTGATCAACGCTGGAAACGTTGTCCTTTATCGCTTTATACCGAATCATCCATCACCTGGGGTAAGTGAGCACTTGGCGGTTTCCGATTTGAGTAATTTGCAATATTTTTAGTGAGAACTTGAGCATTTTTATTGCTCACAAAATTTGTTCCTTCGTTTTGAAGCCCTAAAGTCATTACGTCGTATCACTGTCAGATTTTTTACCTACTTAAACGCCTTATTCGACTAACTGGTTTGTCAACATTTGAAAGTAAGTACTGAAACAGGATCGCTTGAATCGTTCAGACACTCTTAGCGCGTCACAAATACTGTTTATGAATTTTTGAGATTTTAAAGCACTTGAAACTCAGCTCTCTGCTTGGCTTATTTATCCCAGTCCGGATGGCTGAGCACATTTTTTTTTTGAACTTCAAGCCATCTTTACACTTTGTTTGTAAACGTTTTTGGCTTTGTGGCTGTCTGGTTGGAGGTCTTCTTGTTATGGAATTTATGAAACTGAACGTCTTCGAAAGTACGGTGCTGAGAGGAAGAACAGCGAGAGCATCCATTCGTCGCGTCACGAATTAGGAGCTTAGGAGCAAATATCGTTTCTGTTTGCTCAATGACTTCAACAGCTTGATTTCATCAACTCCAGATACTTCTTCTCGGCTTTTTTTTTGTTGAATGTGACTAACATTTTTTTTTGTGATTTAAAGGTTTTTCGCTTGACAGATCGTATTATGTGCTATCTCATGCCACTGTCTGAAAAACCTGGTGAGCTAAAACGAGTTACAGCAGAAATATTACAGATGTGGGAGCGAAGATTTATATTGGTGGTGGTTGTACTGCTAGCAACGCCAGTACTACCACGCCGAGCGTCAAGCGGAGGCGGCTCCCAAACGCGAGGGCAGGGTTCGGCCAGAGGTTCAGTGGGTACGTCTGGTTTATCTTCTTATTTTTTGTTTTTTTTATGAGGTTTCAAGCTGTCTGTATTATAACATAAGATTAGTTAGAAATGTGTGCGTGCGTGCGTGCGTGCGTGTGTGTGTGTGTGTGTGTGCGTGCGTGCGTGTGTGTGTGTGTGTGTGTGTGTGTGTGTGTGTGTGTGTGTGTGTGTGTGTGTGTGTGTGTGTGTGTGTGTGTGGCATGTGTTTTGTCAATTCTTCTTGCTTTGTCTTGCAGTTTAACCACTTTTGTCTTTCTTTTATATTTTAGTTGTGCTTCATCCCTTTCTGCTTAACATCATTCTAGCAATCACCACATTCGAACTCTGATTTGTTTCATATTTTTCCATCACCTCTTGTCTACTTCACAATTCATGTGACTACCAGCTTTTCCCGGGACGCGTGTAGCGCAGGCAGTGGTTGGAGGCACCACTGCGACACGCACGTGGAATCGATCCCTGCACCAATGGCCCATCAAGTCTTCCCTCCTGGGTCGGCGAATTGGTACCAGACTTGTCTGGGAGGATAGCAGCACTGGCTGGATACATCGGCAGGCCACCGCGAGTCATTGTAAAGGCCAGATATGCATTCAATCCACTTCAAACGATACTTAGTGAAGTCGAATGCATGGCGCATCTCTCAGGGATTGATCAACGCTGAGAGCTTTATCCTTTAGAGCCTTAGCTTTACCATCTTTTTTCAATTTCAAATGTGTATTTGGCATCGGACATACTTCTAGTGAAAACTTCACCTATCGAAAATGCAATGAATTCCCTTTGCAATGCTATATTCAAACATTTATTGAGAAATTCTCAACGATGCGCGTTGATTTCAATGCACACTGTCCGAAAGTATTTTGGCATCTCAACGTTAGGTAGGCATACTTTGACTCAGACTTAACTTTATCATTAGTGTTAAAAGCCGTTAAAATTCACACTCATGCTTCGAGGAACGAAGCGATTGAAAAAGCGGAATTTCCACCTAACAGAACACAGTGGTGCCCCCGAATGCGAACATGGTGTTTAAGGCTGCCGATCTTGTGTTAATTGCAGCTCTCAGAAAATATAAGTTCTCCTCCAATTCTTTAAGAACTAATATTTTTGCAAGTGTGAAACTAAAGTGATGTGATGAAAGTGAAGTCCTATTTGTACCATTAGATCGATAGCGTAAGGTCGCTTATATTATACTCGCAATCCCTCAAGTTTTCGAGTCATCGACATATTTGGCAGTCTTCGAAAGTCCGGAAATTCTTCGTTATACTTCAATCTCAGTAAAGTAGTTCGTTCTTTTCGATTTTAGGACAATATGGCGGCTATCATCCGCAAGGAAACCAGGGCGGATTTCATCCGCCGCCGAACCAAGGAGGATTCCATCCGCAGGGTGGCTTTCATCCACAGGGAGGTTTTCATCCCAATCAAGGAGGGTAAGTGCTATTATTTACAGAATTATGCACTCTTTGTTAATTTTTGCACGAATTTCTTGTGAGTTTGTTATTTTTCTAGTTTCCGTGGTGGTACAGGACTTGGTTCCCAAGCTAGCAGTGGCACATTCAAGAACGCACTCATCGGAGGAGCACTTGGTGCAGTTGGGGGTGGGTTGCAGTGAGTTGGCACTGTTAAGACGATTACTGACCGACGGTTTTTTTTACGTATGGTTCGGAAATCTATGCTGAAATATCGAAGTTCTTGATTCTTTTTTTCCACCATTAGTTTGCGCCATCTACCCATATTCTTTCTGAGCAAAACCTTCTTGAAACGTTGAGAGAGTTCAATTCACTTCTGGTTAGTGAAGTTCATTTGTAACTGCTATGTGTTCTAGAATGAAACAAGTACTGATGGTTTCAGTTTCTTTTGTAAAAGTCTATCAATATATGAATTTGTCGTTTTCTCTCTCAGTAATCGCGAGGTTGCGATTGCTGAGAGAGAAAACGACGAATTCATAATTCAATGCCGAGGTTAATAGATAGTCGATT
>MQTX01000221.1:285442-299412 GCA_009735665.1 Angiostrongylus cantonensis | reverse complement strand
GCTCTTGACGACACCCGGTGCTCACCATGTGCATTGGTCTGCTGTTATGGATTACATATTTGCTGTCCTGTTCCTAGTTTTTAGTAGTTTCAATCCACGGGATAGGCCAACCTTCCAAGGGCAATGCAATGGCGTAAAATTAGGCAAAGAAAACCTAATCTCCATCAGCAGGTAACTCTGAACTAGCATTCTAGGTACGAATATTGAGCTTCTTCGCGACTAAGCTGAACCAGTTTCTGTCTTCGTAGGTGTTGTCCACAGCGTTATTTTTGAAGTTCCCATTTGTCCGTTTACAACTTGTTTTCTAGGAATGTTAGTTGGAATCAGTTTGTTCGCTAGTTCACTGGAACCTTTGCTTTTTTCACCCACTCAACGACCATCAGTCGCAAGCGATGTAGGAAAATATCAGATTAGTTTCCAGTCACTTCACTGGAGGATTTGACAAAATCAGAGGACAGAGCGCAAAATGTGTAGACTTTAAGTACACGAACACATATGTATTAAGGAAGGTCGCGTTTGCTTTTGACCCATTTTCAACTCCCTATCCGCCAATTCTAACTATGAGATATCGTTAACGGGTTTTGGTCCCTTAGGATGTGGAAGTTCCTTGGATACACGTATGTACTTACACGATACCTACTTAACTGGGATGTCTCCTTGGTGAGTCGTGTTTGCCCTAACACTTTCCACTTAACTGCTGGTTTGACACGATTCCTTTGAAATCCTGCGTTCAACGATGTTTCCACTCACCAGAAATGCTGCTGTCGTCTATAAGAGGAAGTTTCCGCACATTGTAAAAGGTTCCATATAAAACAGGTATTCGTTTACTCTTAATTCGCCATTCGAAGTGACACGTTGAGCTTCTCAGCAGGTCTGGACCCAAGAACGTCATCACTTTATTATTATCAGTCAATGAGCTTCTTAGCCCTTCTTCATTGCAAAAAGGACACACGAAGTGCGCTCATAATTAAAAAAAGAAACACGGTAAAATGCGTGTTGCATTTTGGCTGATTTAAATTTTTTTAATGTTTCGGGAAATAAATGTGTACCATGAAAAGCACTGTGTGAAAACATAATACAAAAAGTATTGAAGGAGAGCAGGTATTCGCTACTTGACACCAAAATTTATCCCATCAAGTCCCCATCCCATCAGTTGGGGGAGTTTCATCCCATAAATAGTATAAGTGGTGACAATTCTTGAAATCTAACTTTTTGAAAGAGGAAATCTTTAACTCTGTATGATCACTTTGTTGCTTCAAGGACTACGCTTTCTATAGGGTTCTACTCTTTTCTTAATATGCTATTGTACAGGTTTGGTAGCTTTCGAAGCGGGAAAGGCGATCATCCAGTCGGCGACGAGGCCGTTCAACCACGGTGGACATGACTACTACTGGGATAACCACTATCAGCCGAAGAGCAACGAGATCCTCTGCTCGATGCCGCTCAGCCAGCTACAGCAGGTGCGGCCCTCATTTACGTTAGCCCTTCGGTGTTGACCCTCTCTATGGGACCCTTTTGGGATCAGAATGTTGTGGCGAAGAGTTCATGTAGTGAATTCCTCATAAAAGAAGAAAAAAGAGGAAGTTCTATAGAGTTTCATTTACTCTAAGCTGAAAACGGAGTGGTTGTTATCTTTCTACCGAAGTTGTTCTTTCGCTATGTAGTTTCTATCTGCTTGTATATTGCAGTTCTGTATTTCGGCCTACATTAATGATGGACCGTTAGGGTTTAAATGAGTGCAAGAACCCTCTTGGAAGGGTGTTTTTACCTATTGCGGTAGCTCCCAGCAAAGTTTTTGTAGATCATACTGCTTCATTCTTATGAATGTTACTGTTAAGGTGAAAGCAGCCACACCCAATGCAAGCGAGCCGGCAGCTACGGGTGAGACGGCCACCGCCACGGCGCCGCAGTCGGATCAAGTTCTCAACAACGTGAGTTGCAGAAACGTGTCAAAGCTGTTGTCAGATAATGGTAGAGGAGAACTTGACTTCGGAATGAACAGTGGTGAGATTAACGCGATCCCAAGAACAACGTTACTTCGAACCGGTGTTGACGTAGACCTGTTATGTTTTAATTGGGTGCATATTGTAGTAAATGTAGTGTAGTAATAGTGACAGTGGGAGAGAGTTTTCATGAAAGAAATCTATGGGGATTTTTGGTGATTTCGTCGAGAATTTAAAACAGTGTTAGTGAGAGTTTTTGGACGTTTTCACACTCTTGATTTTCACCACTACCACATCCCTCAAGGATTGACCAACGCCGAGATGCCAACTGCTTATTCGAAATTGGGTAGTGGCGATTTCGAACCTTACGGGCGTTTATATCCGTTTGATTCTTTTTGTGATTGGGATAATCGAAGAATAGCTCCGTATGAATTTCAGTTGCAATTTGCCGACGGAACTCGTCCAAAGCAGATCACATGGGCATGTCGTAGAGGTGTGGAGGTCTGCTGTGGCACCGACTGTTGCCCTGCACCGAGCAACTCTGCGAGTGGTGGAGGATCCGGAGCAGGCGGAATTGCACGGAATATGGCAGGGTTCGCCATCGGGTTAGAGATGTGCTTCATATATTTGTCTTTCATTCTGCGTGGGCTATATTGAATAGTAAGTATCACTTCTTATTCCATTTATTCCTTCATTTTTTGAATAGCGCTCAACTAGATCAACACCATAGCCAATTAACCGAATGCAAAGTCTAATCCCAAAGGTTTCTTTTTGCTAACAGCTCACATTTTCAATGGCGAATCCATCAGTTAAACTTATACTTCCCTTCACTCGTCTAATTTTGCTCTGACGCATATATTTTTTCGTTGTAATCACAATCATAACATTTTTATTTACTGCCTATTCTTTTTTTAATGGCAGAGTATGTTGCGAAATATAACTTGTATAATGTTGAGATATTTGAAAAACTCCGGACCGCAGGTGTCTTCTGCGGTGAACGAACGCGCTATTGTCCATTTCGTGGAGTAACACGTTCACCACCACACACTATGCGGGTCCGTCGTTTCGCCTGTCTCTCAGCTTAGACACCTGTGGTCCGGAGTTTTGCAAATATCTCAGCATTATACAAGCTATATTTTTTCGTTTTTTTTTTGAAGTTTCCGTGTTTCGTCGGCTCAGTTTTGAATGATTATTTTAATTGACCACATAGCCTAGTTCTTCCAACCTTTCCTTTGGTGTACGTGGTTCTGTTCATATGTTCCAGAAAATCCAACGCTAACTTTGGGTTTTAATTCATGAGAGATCTGAAATGGAATTTTTTTTTTCTTGGCACTGCGTTGAAGGGGATAGCGCATGGCGTCAGCAGTCAGCACTGCTGAGGAAGACATGTACTGCCGCAAGGTGAAACACCAGATAGTCGTTCCAGAAGCACAGCTTTGGCATGCATGCGAACGGTCGCTATATTGTTTCACGTTTGATGTCGTTGTCACTTCTTTCCAGTGTATCCCATCTCAACTTCGAATCTTTCAGACTTCTTTTGCTGGCTGTGCTATCATGTTGCTGTTGTGGATTTCTTGCCTACAAATTCTGTCGCTCAGCTTTCGATGGAATTTTACCTCAAGGAAGCAGTAAGCAAGATGACGCCTATCCAGGTTAGTTCTCGCTTTGTCAATGACACCTGTCATCATGACAACGAACGCCAGGCAAATTTCTCGACATTCTTTCTATGCTTTTCAAAGGAATGTAGAGGCACCATGCTTTTGAATGCCATATGCATTGAGTGGGATGTTTCGAAAGCTCCAGTCCCTGGCTAAGTTGGTATCGCGTCGGAGCATTTTAGATTAATAGAAAGAGTTTGTTTCCTTGCATTTAAGAAAGAGTGGCTATTAACGGCGTTATTGCTACAGCGTGTGGCGCATTGGTCAAAGGCGCCCTGCAACACACAAGTGGAATCGATCCCCGCACCTGTGGCTCACCAACCTTTCCATCTCTCCGGGATCGGTAAATTGGAACCAGAGTTGTCTAGGAGGAGAGCAGCACTGAGTCGATACATCGGTAGGCCACCGCGTGTCATTGTAAAAGCCGGATATGCATTCAATCACCTCCAACGATACTCAGTGGAGTCGTGACGCATCCCTCAGGGATTGATCAACGCCGAGAGCTTTATCCTTCTTTTTTATTGCGACAGCTAACCAATGCAAGGAAAACTCACTTCTTACTATTTGGAACTTAAAAATGAGTGTTAGGTTAAAGCGATAGAAAATGAGCCCCCTAAAAATGAGTAATATTCATCTGCGAATGCTGCTGGTTATCTTTCATCTTGTATGTAATATAAAGGTACTCATTCCTCAACCTCATGTAAAATCCTGGTGAAGCTCTTTAGGTCGACCGAACTTTCCACCCCAATGCTTATTTAAAGCTTTACCACTTTACACGTTATCACATTTTGAATTTCATCTCGATGTGCTACATTCGAGCACATTTAAATGTGTAAAGGTCTTATAACCCTTTCTTTCTTCTTTTTCACAGTGGTTCGTTTCTTATCAATTATCTCTTCTAGCTGATTATTCTCAACAGTATCCTATGCAACAGTATCCAATGCAACAGTATCCGCCACAAGCAAATCCACAAAATCAAGGTTATCCCCCGAATCAAGGCTATCCACAAGCCGGCTATGGCCAACAAGGTTATCCACAATCGTATCCTGCTCATCCAACCTACTAAATGATGGTGTAATCGTTTCTCTACCAGCTTATCCAAATTTTCTCTTAAAATATTGGGTATTTGTGTAAATAAATCGTTACGTCATTGACAAATTTGTCTAACGTTTCCTATGTCGAGTAAGTTGTACGTTGCGTTTTGTCAGCTGTTTCATTCTTTCAGTTTTGAACCTCTTTCGATCACTTTTCTGTACTATAGTTTTTTTGTCTCATGAAAACGTTCGAATTCTGCAGTTCTCAAGACCAACTTTCTCTTAACCTGGGCTTTGATTGATAACTGACTGCTTTTCTTCGATAAGCAAACCCGAGGTTGACATCACCCTCATGTTTGCTTATCGGAGAAAAACAGCTTATGTTTTGATTTACAATGTATGAATTTTACAAAGTTATGTAGTTCGTATACGTTATTCGATTTCGTCGGGTTATGCTTTCATCATGATGGACTTATGTGTGAATAAATAGATGGCTGAATTCATATACGCGCTAACACCAGTGTTTCAATTTTAATTCGCTTAAACAACTGATCTATTGAGTATTACTATAGTAGCAAGGCTTCCAGGAAATGCCCTTTGCTACAGTTGTTAATGTGACGCGTGTAGTGTAGTTGTCAGAGGCGCCCTACAATAGGATCCATCCCTGCGCACAGGCTCACCTCGCCCTTCATTACTCCGGTGTCCTCAAATTACGCAATAAAGTCTGCATTCGTCCTAGTGTTATGAGCTAGCCATTGTGTTCCGCTCGTTGGAGGAATCCGCGGAGGGATACAGAAAGCAAATAAAAGCAAACACTTTTCATATGACTCAATTATTTTTAAGGTATTATATTTCATATTTTTGTACTCACCACTGTCTAGTTTTATTTTGTTCTTTTTGGTTGGAGAACGTGTTGCGCAGTGGTCAGTGGTACAATGCCGTACATGCAGGTTTGCTTATCACGGGTCAATCTCACCACAGCGCTCGTCAAGCCCTTCATCTTTTCGGGGTCGGCGGATTGGTATCAAATTTCTTTGGAAGGACAAAAATTTCGATTCATCGCTAGTCCAGAGCATGTCATTTTTTAGAGCAGATATGCATTCCATCACCTCTATGATGCATTGTGGTAGACGGAGGCGCAGTGTTTACCTCAAGTATTGATCACTGCGGAATTTTTGGCTCAGTATTTGGTGTGAGTCTGGTACCAATTTGCCGACCCCAGAGGGATGAAAAGCTTGGTGGGTCATGAGAGCCGGGAGCGATCCCACGTGTGTGTTGCAGGGCACCTCCGACCTTCATAGCAGTAATAAAAATCGCATTGCATATTTCATCATTTAGAACTATATGAAACTACTTTCTTAATTTAATTATTTATGAGAAAGAGTGACTTATAATAGCCATATGGTTATTAGAAATCATTCCTTTCCATAAATATGACTTAAATTCGTCATCTTCATCTTCTCTATTTTGCGGAGATGTTGATAAATATGTGAACTGCTCTTCTTACTGCGTGCTTAGAAAGAAAGCTGTGCTTGAAGGATTCACTACTGAGGACCGTGCTGTATCTGTTGCGAGTCATAAGTGTTAAAGAAGGATGATGAAATCAAATTGAGGATGTAGTAAAGAGTAAAGAGAACGCACGACTCCTAGCTTTTCGACTTAACGGCACTTCCTGCCTTAACGCATGGTCAGAAACCTAGTCGCTGCGTAAGTAAGATGGAAGACCAATCAGTGTAATTGAACGCGCAGTTGAAAGGACGATGCTAGGAGTATTTTTCCTTGATGAGCTTACACGAGGCTGATATTAATCTTTATTATCGGCTAACGTTTCGACGTCTTAGTCTTCATCAGAGCCGATGATCCGAGTCGATTTAATGAAGTCAAATGCATGGCGCATCTCTCAGGGATTGATCAACACCGAGAGCTTTAGTTTGTCCTCTGTACTCGTCCTATCCATCGCTGCCGAATCTGGAACTCTTTCTAGGGGAATGAGGCTCGTTCATTTTACCGTGTTTAGCGTTTGATACTAACGTAGCTGAGCTCTGAACGTGAGGGGCGGATGTGGTCGCGGGTAGCTTACCAGTCTCACTTCTTGAAGACAGAGGATTATTTGTTAGAGGCGACTCTTTACTGCAAAATGGCACGAAGACTAGTGGTTCGATGAACAGAGTTTTTAAAGAAAACCCTAGAAGAAGGATGTGAAGCTCAACATGTCCTTGGAAAGAGCAGAACCCAGTGGACTGCTCGTGCATGGGACTGGTAAAAATGGAAGATTTGGTATCGTCCGCTTAAGTCATTTGACACTCAACGGGACAACAGGTGATACAGGTGGTGGTCGGTTATTTGCCTAATCTTGTACAACCTTTCTTGTCGGTAAAACGTTACTTAGTTGGCAAAGCGGAGATATGGAAACCTATTTTCAGAGAAAGGAAGAACAATGAGAAATGAAGGCGACTCAGACAACACATAGCTCAAGCGGCCATAATGTTGAATTCTTGACCGGCAAAACGAGGTAAACAAAACGACAGACACCAAGCAGATGGGCGATAGCTGCCGATATCGTGGAGCTCACCCTTCTTGAACAATAACACATTCTTACTGGTCTTCCATTGAATAAGAACATTCCATTCCTACAGTTAACATGAGAGGAGCCAAATCATTATGTTTGCGTGGATTGCGGGAAGTTTTTCCATGTTCAGATCTTGTCCTGTCCTGACCTGGTGTTGGATTCCTCAACGACGAAATAACGCTTCGAATTCCGGAGGGGAGAGCCGGTGGAAGAATATATCCATCTTTTGTTTCGCATGAGGGCAAGATCTTGAATAGTTTTCACCATTACTTTTCTCGAAGCTGTAACTATTCCGTCGACGCATCGGAGCGCAATCATCTTGATTTTGTCATAAGCGAAGATTCAGTGGGCTTTGCGAATACTTCACCCAGTTTCTGCAACTCCGACCATAACTGTTGCTGTTCTTTCTTTAAGATCATTTATCTCCTGTCTGTGTTGTTTTGCAAGTTCGGATGTGAGTTATCGGTTGCTTGTGCGATTCCACTCTAGCGTATCATCTCGACTATTTCTGGAGAAAGACGTCCCTTGGTGACTTTCAAAGTCTATGCTTTCATAACGCTAGCGTGAAGACGTTGAATGAGCCGATCATCTTTCTCGTCGTTGTTATCAAGAACTGCATGTTCCCAATAGTTGACTAATGAACTAAATTAATCCCACTTTACGGTGGTTCTGGGACTTCGGTTTTGAATTTAGCGACTTTTTCTCCCTTCCGCGAAAAATGGAATCTTGCGCGAAAGAGGCATCGGTCCGATCCCGTTTAGAATTTCGAGACAACAGTGACATCAATTAGCGTAAACCTTCGATTTACTGTGATGTCGTCTATTTCGTTATGGTACTCTTCATTAGGAGACTCCCACGGTCCACCATTAAGAATGAAGCTTCTGGAATTGTGAGTTACCAAGAATAGTCATGGTCTTGGTCGTCATGATGTGGAATTGGTCCCGGCGCCCATGGTCCACCAAGCCTTCCATTTCTCTGAGGTCGGCAAATTGGTACCAGACTTGTCTAAAAGGATAGCACCACTAGCACGATACATCGGTAAGCCACCGCGAGTCGTTGAAAAGAGCAGGTGTGCATTCAATCACCTCCAAACGATATTTAATGAAGTCAAATGCATGGCGCATCTCTCAGGGATTGATCAACACCGAGAGCTTTAGTTTGTCCTCTGTACTCGTCCTATCCATCGCTGCCGAATCTGGAACTCTTTCTAGGGGAATGAGGCTCGTTCATTTTACCGTGTTTAGCGTTTGATACTAACGTAGCTGAGCTCTGAACGTGAGGGGCGGATGTGGTCGCGGGTAGCTTACCAGTCTCACTTCTTGAAGACAGAGGATTATTTGTTAGAGGCGACTCTTTACTGCAAAATGGACTCGTCTGGAAAAGATTTTTGTAAATTATTAAAGGTTCAGAGCAGCTTTTCACCATCCACGCCTGATATAACATCAATTTTGGAGAAGCTATCGACAAAGTAAGAAAAACTGCTGTAAGAACTTCTGCGAACCGTTGAAGAGGTGTGTGGCCATTTCAGGACACATGGTCCGGTATGTGTAAAAGAAGAAATTGGTAAGCTACACCATAACAGTGTCAAGAATTTTTCAGTATAGGCGTAAGGTTTTGACGGCGTGCAATAGCAGCAGCGCGCTTTGTGGTGGAACAGTTAATACCGTTGAAAAGACTTTAGTCAAATCTGTGTTCAGTACTCTAACGGCATGGTTCTCATCTGTCATATACTTCTCTGTTACTTGATTTTGGCTGAATTAACTCGTAGAATGCAATCCGCATAAACGAGATTACACCCATATACGCGCATGCATGGATACGTCCTTGTAAACACGGAAATGTGCCAAATCAGAGCAGCAAAAACAGGGAGTCCATCCACTGGATTCATCTGCGTCTCAGGAAAGCAAAGATCACTTTCGGTTCGCGATTAGCCGCCTGCCTGCCACCTGGGGACTAGTCACGTTGCCTCGTGAGTAACCGGTATGAGGTCTTCATATGAAGGAGATTCACTGTAATCTAGCTTACCAATAGGAAATGCACCAATATATAAAACTATAGAAAGTTTGTATATATTGACTAATCCACCCTCCCGTTTAGACGTAGGGTTCTCTTAGGCCAGTATATTCCACATTAAAGGCACATGTGCGGGCCGATGTTATTCAAACCTTGCAAGAGGCGTGGGTACATGTGCAGAGCATAGATATACTAGTAGCAATAGCTGGAGAAATGATATGCTATCTGGCTAGATGGAGGAAAGCACCTCTACACCGATAGTTAGCATGTGAAAATTATTTCGACTGAGGAATTGTTGTTAACGAGGACCCATCTTATTTAAAGCAGCAGGAGAAACGGGCAAGGACTTCACAGGCAAGTCATCTACCGAAAGATGAATACCGGATAGTTAGTAGCTCAGCAAAGTCGCAACGGTATAATGACGGTGTTGAAGTGGAAAGATAAGAACAAGGACATTTTGATACCCACATACCTTTTCCTTCAGACATTAGACACATCCTCAGCCAGCCAAGGGCCTTCTCAGCCTCTACCCATGCCATATTCTCTATGCTGTATTTTCTCTTTAACACCAATGTTCTGTCGCCATAAAATGGACTCGTCTGGAAAAGATTTTTGTAAATTATTAAAGGTTCAGAGCAGCTTTCACCACTAGCACGATACATCGGTAAGCCACCGCGAGTCGTTGAAAAGAGCAGGTGTGCATTCAATCACCTCCAAACGATATTTAATGAAGTCAAATGCATGGCGCATCTCTCAGGGATTGATCAACACCGAGAGCTTTAGTTTGTCCTCTGTACTCGTCCTATCCATCGCTGCCGAATCTGGAACTCTTTCTAGGGGAATGAGGCTCGTTCATTTTACCGTGTTTAGCGTTTGATACTAACGTAGCTGAGCTCTGAACGTGAGGGGCGGATGTGGTCGCGGGTAGCTTACCAGTCTCACTTCTTGAAGACAGAGGATTATTTGTTAGAGGCGACTCTTTACTGCAAAATGGACTCGTCTGGAAAAGATTTTTGTAAATTATTAAAGGTTCAGAGCAGCTTTTCACCATCCACGCCTGATATAACATCAATTTTGGAGAAGCTATCGACAAAGTAAGAAAAACTGCTGTAAGAACTTCTGCGAACCGTTGAAGAGGTGTGTGGCCATTTGGTCGTCATGATGTGGAATTGGTCCCGGCGCCCATGGTCCACCAAGCCTTCCATTTCTCTGAGGTCGGCAAATTGGTACCAGACTTGTCTAAAAGGATAGCACCACTAGCACGATACATCGGTAAGCCACCGCGAGTCGTTGAAAAGAGCAGGTGTGCATTCAATCACCTCCAAACGATATTTAATGAAGTCAAATGCATGGCGCATCTCTCAGGGATTGATCAACACCGAGAGCTTTAGTTTGTCCTCTGTACTCGTCCTATCCATCGCTGCCGAATCTGGAACTCTTTCTAGGGGAATGAGGCTCGTTCATTTTACCGTGTTTAGCGTTTGATACTAACGTAGCTGAGCTCTGAACGTGAGGGGCGGATGTGGTCGCGGGTAGCTTACCAGTCTCACTTCTTGAAGACAGAGGATTATTTGTTAGAGGCGACTCTTTACTGCAAAATGGACTCGTCTGGAAAAGATTTTTGTAAATTATTAAAGGTTCAGAGCAGCTTTTCACCATCCACGCCTGATATAACATCAATTTTGGAGAAGCTATCGACAAAGTAAGAAAAACTGCTGTAAGAACTTCTGCGAACCGTTGAAGAGGTGTGTGGCCATTTCAGGACACATGGTCCGGTATGTGTAAAAGAAGAAATTGGTAAGCTACACCATAACAGTGTCAAGAATTTTTCAGTATAGGCGTAAGGTTTTGACGGCGTGCAATAGCAGCAGCGCGCTTTGTGGTGGAACAGTTAATACCGTTGAAAAGACTTTAGTCAAATCTGTGTTCAGTACTCTAACGGCATGGTTCTCATCGTATGGTTTTCCTAGAAGTGGGTTTGCTTTTACTTCCAACGCTTCAACAACGTCGTTACATCGCAAAAGTAGTCGATAGGCTTGCCAAAATCGTGGGTTCAAAAACCTCAAAACTAAGCGAAATCCAGAGCAAAATTATGTTAAACAGTAGTGGAATTTAATTTCTTTTATTACCTGCTTGATATTTAAACGGCCCGTCATCACTAGTTGTGCAGGCCCCATCATAATCACCATTTTTCGGAGATTTGCTGGTTAAGCCGTTTTGGTTCCCTATAACCCCAAGGACGGCCTGGCCTAAGTCTGCCCAGGTTGTCAGCACGACAGGCAGCCGCAGCTCTTGTGGATCAGAGGGAGATTTACCACCAAGCGACTTGGATACCAAAACGGTGATGGATCCTGGTATTGGTTTACTCTTAGCCAAGCTTCCTGATGGAAACCCCGGACTCCTTCTTAGCTTGGCAGACCCTGCTAGGAGATGAATCCTCCTGTACATCACAGTCCGACATCCAGGAACACCTCTCAGCCACGATGAAGTGGTAAACCGTTAGGAGGATTTCTTTCATTACAGTGTATCATTATAACATGTTTAGTTACCAGTTTTCAAACCAGTTAGCGACATACGGAATCCAAGCAAGGATTCCAACCTATGGACTATTCATCTCTCAGAAACTGACTTTTAGAATGGCCACCTCCAGTATGTCCACCATCATTATACCTTCCATAATCAAATTTTCCATCACATCTATGGTTGCCATCAACAGCTTATCGAATTCAAAGAAGAGCTCATCCTCGCTTGGCAACTAAGCGGGACAGCTGATCTTCACCCTTCGCTACTAAACAACCAGAAAACAATAACGGTTTAAAAGGTTTTAGGCGCAATCACCTTTAGTGCTTTCTCTGACTTTTTTTTTCAAAAGCACTCGTTCATTGGAATGGAGATGAATGGGTGCGCCAGTATGAAAAGGTTACATGGGTACTACTAAGTTTAATGTCCAATCTAATGGAACACAAATAAACAGGTTGAAATATCGAAATGACTGCGCCTTACGAAATTTTCTTTGCACGACCTGACATTATAGATTAGAGGCTCCCAAGCTCAGGAGTCCAGTGTTTCCGGCAGGAAGCCTAGCTAAAAGTAAACCAATACCAGGACCCACCACCATCCTGGTATCAAAGTCGCATGGTAGTAAATCTCCCTCTGATCCACACAAGGGCTGCGACTGCTTGTGCTGGTGACAGCCTGTAGCAGACTTTGCCCAGGCTGTCCTCAGGACTCTAGAGAACCACAATGACCAAACTAGAGAACCACAATGACCAAACCAGCAAATCTCTGGAGAATGGAAATTGTGCTGGAGCCCGTACAATAAGTGAAGACGGGCATTCCAAGCATCTAGGTAAGACGTTATATATATCGCGTGAATTCTGTGGCTTCTTGCATTGATTCGATCCTCGCATTTCATCTATGGACGGCCATCCTATCTGCGTATGGGTTCGACTGTTGTTTGAGGTTCTTCGGTCTTGGTTATGAATATCGTTGAGTGCTCGCGAAGTCGATTCTTAAGGGAATCTCCGGATAGCCATACTAGGGTGTTTCCTAATCTTCATCACCGTCAACTTTTGTAGAGTGGAAGTAGCAAGTTAATACCAGAGGAGACTGATATCATATTTTCCGACCCTACGGAAGTGGGGGCAGGGATGGCCTGGAGAGGATCGAACCAAGGCGTTGCACCTGTTGAACAGCATCACTAGCATACTGTTACTCATGTCTTGCGCCTTTTTGGCTTGTGAAATGCTGTGCAGTCATTCTTTGCTTTAAGGTTTGGTTCATCGCATCAGAAGGCGAGCGACCTGTACCTATCTATTCTTCAAAGAAAAATGCATCATAGCAAAACTGTAACGTTCCAGTTGCTCTTTGAGCGAGCAAATGCCAGTAGTTCCGTGAGCGACGCGAACGAATGGATTTTGCAGATCATCGGATGGTTAGTGCTTAATCAACTTGATAGGCATATTGTTTGCTTCATCGTTATCACTCCATGTGTATTTCGATCAGCCTCATTTGCTCTCTCAGCAGTATCCACTTAGGTCTGTGACATTTTTAGCCATGAAATTTCCTTATAATCTGTGAAAAAACCCCAAAATAATATGTTGAAAACCTGTTACAGATGTGGAGACAATTCTTGGTATTGCTTCTACTTACAAATCCAGTGTTACTACGAAAAAGTGGTGGGAGGGGAGGTGGGAAAGGCGGGTCTGGTGTTCGAGGTAGACCTGATTTTTTCGTAATTATTTACTTCGTCATAGATTGAATCGTGAAATTTGGACGATATAAGGGAAGCGCAAACACGACGAAGGTTTCACACAAAGCAAATAAGTCGCTGAAAGCAATGATGTATGGAATTGAAGGGCTATGATTTTATTCTTAAAGTTGGCTGGAGTATATGTCTCACAGCAAAAAACCAGCCACAATAATCAAAATGTTCTCTTATTCGAACCGGTCCAAGCCTATTTGGTTCCGTTTACCCATACCAGAAGGTGTACTGTATGCAGGCACACATGGTGGAAGGTAACTGGGCTCTTCAGCTGCAAACAATGGTATCACAGCTTATTTTTTTATCTTTCTCAGCTTATCAATCGAAATAAAAGGCATCAAAACCTACAGGTCTTCTCCAACAAGATTAACTTCCTTTTATTCTGCAAAGTCCTGATTTTTTCAAGCATATGGAACATGTGTTTCCGTTTTTGTGTGGGGCTCGCATTTCGATCTCAAATGTTCAGGCGACTGAGTAGTCGGTGGTCAA
>MQTX01000221.1:268775-285206 GCA_009735665.1 Angiostrongylus cantonensis | reverse complement strand
CGGCTGCTGCAGTTATATCAACAATCGGCATCCGTCACTTGAAAGCATAAATTTCGCTTTCAATTTTCTACTACTTTTATCTTAAATAGGCTTAATAACAGAGGAACATTTTAGAAGAATCATTTGTGAACCTAGAGCGATTAAGCATAGCTTCTACAAGATTATCAGGTTCTTCACTCCTCAACTACTCTTGCCATGGAACAATGACCGGCAGCTAGTAGTGGGCGTTTAGGGTTAGGCAACTGCGATGCTTCAGTGATCTGCTATCCCCACGAGGTTATGGTTGATGCTCGCATGGAAATAGTAGTAGTGTGTTTGCCATCCAAAGCTGTATGTCGGTCATTTTCGGATAGAAGCATGACCAATTCCGATCATGCAGGACGAAAATCCGAAAAGAGAAAAAGGTTGTTATCGCTGAGCATTATCAACAACCAGCGTTCTGAATAAAAGAGCGTTACCGGGTGACACGACTACGAAGTCGCCATATCGAAATGAACAACTGTGGACCACCAACTCGAATCATCGGTTCTGATAAAGACGGAGACCTCGAAACGTTGGGCGAATAAAAGTTATGAAAGTTATATAACAATCTTGTGTAGACTAAATAGGATACCTCCCAACGGTTTACCGCCTTATCAGAGAGGTGTTCCCGGGTGTCGGATTGTTGCATGTGGGACCACGCGTGTACCGTTCACATAGATGATGAGTAAGAGTCACTCAGGTCGAAAAAGTCCATTTTAGAAAAGGCGCCGGGTCACGTGTGCTAGTAAGGCATTCGTATTTCCGGTTCATATTCGGATTTTGAAATTCATACAAAATGTCTCAAGAGTCTTGCGCGTTAATGTTCTTGATTCTTGCGCTGGGATCCGAACAGTAACTTCAAAATCTTCACCATTGTGTTTTGTGCCCTATATGTAACTAGAGGGCTTTGCGCAACGGCCTCTATGATCGTTTTTGCAGCTCGGAGACTCAGGTAGAATATACTTGATTTCATGCAAGGCAGGCGGTAAAATATACATAGGGGAAGCGGGTAGACCATATCAGGTCCGCATAAAAAAACATCTGGAAAACTGAAAATTCGCCAAAGTACTCCTCTAGGTACACATACGGCCAAAAAGCACAATAGTGATGACTTTGAAGTGACTGTCCGGATCCTAGCGCATCAAAAACATCGACGTTCAAGACTCTCGAAGCGCTTTGGATAGATTTCAAAGGTGCAAGGATGAACCGGAAAGACGAATTGTTGCTCACTAGCAGACATAACCTGGCGCCTTTTCTTAAATAGATCTTTTGACCTGGGTGGGTTTCACTCGTCGCACCACTTGAACAACGCAGGGGTTGTCCCACACGTAATATCACGGCTCTGAGAATGGTGAAATCGCCGAAACGTCAGCCATCGACTGACAACACCAAAAACAACGTCAAAGGAAGCTTATGCCAACTTCACATCAGCTCAATAAGACACTATTCATGTCGAGGTTTATAGGAAGTCGGTCTTTTGAATTTATATAATTCTCTTCATCTAAACAGAAATTAATCCAAGCGGTAAGATGGCACACGTCAAGTAACCAACTACGTTCACCAACTCGCCAGTAGTGCCTAGAGAGTATTGAACTCCACAGATCTTCTCGTCTGCCTCCCATTGATTAAAGTGCACTCTTTTCTGCTACAGTAACTACTAAGGGGACCCTATTAGAATCAATACAAGGATTCTACAAGCACACATTCAGATAGATTCAGATATGAACAAGCATATATTGAAGTGATACGTAAACCACATGTAGACCACAGCGGAACCAACTGCGTCTATTCCTTTAAGTAAGTTTCAGGGAAATTTAGGACAGTGTTTGGTTCATCCCGAGAACTTACACTTAGCTTGGAACTCATCGGCTATGATCTTCTGGGAGCGTGTAGTGCAGTGGTTTGAGGCGCCCTACAGTACAGATGGGATCGCTCCTGGCACTCCAGACTCACCAAGTCCTCTATCCCTCCCGGATCGGCAAAATCGTACCAGACTTGTTGTTTTGGTAGAATAGCCGCACTGGCCTGATACATCGGTAGGCCATAGCGAGTCATCGTAAATGCCAGATATGGATTCAATCACCTCCAACTATGCTTAATGATGAAATCGAATGCATGACACATCCTAGGGATAGAGTAACGCCGACAGCTTTATCCTTTCTCCTTTATGATCCCTCGGGAAAACTCCATTCACCAGCAATGAAAATGTAACCTCTAGAACTTTTGGCAAGCTCATTTGGTGAACTAGGATTCCAAACAAGTAATTCTAAATTCAATTTCAAGCCTAAATTTCAGGAAGTGTTAGAAAGCCGCCCGGTGGAAGACCCCCAGTTGGAAGGCCTCCGGCTGGAAGGGCCCCAGGTGGAAGGAGCTTTGGTGGAAGAGGTACGCCGTCTGGTTCAGGCAGATACCCCGGTACAGGGTAAGTGTTGAAGAAAAAATCCAGTATTAACGATGATAAGACTTATGCAGTGAGCTTGAATTCCAGATTTCATCCTGGCTACGGACCTGGCTCTTATTCAAGTGGGAAATCATTTCGAAATGCACTAATTGGCGGCGCTCTCGGAGCAGTAGGAGGTGATACTGAGATTTGTCTGTCAGATTCTACATCAGGATTTGTTAGTTCAGCAATATGACAGTGCGATGGCAGTAAAATAATGGTAGAAACATACAATAGAAGCAACCGAATTCTTCCACTTTCAGATATTTTAAGTTTGTGAAAAGTAAGATTTCAAATTTTTGACAACTTCCAGGTGATAGAACATAAGGGTACCGTGTAGTTAGCTACCTTCCATTTTCAAATTATTCTCGTCATAATTGTAGTGAAGACGGAAATAAATGCAGGAAATGATTCTGTACAGTGCTATCTACCAGGCTGTGCGCTCAGAGAGGAGCAGATGTATGGCGAGAGCACAACTTGAGATGTATTCGTGACATGATGCCCTGACTTGCTCTTCGTTTGTTGATGTTCTTTCATGTTAACGAACAATAATGTTCAACTTGAAAGGAACTTCCAAATAAGATAAACTATTATGAAGAGTATCCATTGAAACCCTTTAGATACACGAACCATAGATAGCCTTTACTTGTCGGGGCCTTCACTCGTATCAGTCATACAGGGCGGCGTCTGGAGCAGTGATCGGATGCGCCCTACGACATACACATGGGATTGATCGCGTCGTCCGTGGCTCACCAAGCCTTCCATCCCTCCGGGTTTGGCAAATTGGTACCAGACTTGCCTGGGAGGATAGGATAGAGGATGCACTGGCTCGATACATTAGTAGGCACCGCGAGTCATTGTAAGGGTCAGATATGCATTCAATCACCTCGAACGATGCTTAATGAAGTCGAATGCATGGCGCATCCCTCAGGGATTGATCAACGCCGAGACTTCACCGTTGTTCTTTCTAATAACTTTTGTACTAAATCAGTAGGTTCCATAACATTTTGCGCTAGGCGTTAGCTAAGAAAGCCTTCTTCCCGGACGTTACTACGAGTTCGCTTGTCTTGCGTATCAGGGTAGTTTCTCTGCCTAGTGCACAAGCGGAATACCATAGACCGTTGCTAGTGAGAAGAGTACTAAGACGCCTCCGCTGTACTTGTGTATCGAATTTCCATCATGCAGGGTAAAACTGGCTTCGTTCGCGGACAGGAATTAAGTGTCGTGACGAATGTGTTCAAAAATTGTTGCCCTTTAAAATTTTCTCGACGACGCCTAATTTTACGAAGCGAATGGAGTGCATTGATATCGAAGGGCGTCATAATCCTTGCTTAATGAAACTATATTCATTAGCGACAGCATCTTCGTTACCCAGCCACCACAAAAAGAAACTGTTCGTGTTGGGACCCACATACTTGTGTTTGTGCAACACATGACATCTTATGTTCCCTCACCTGTGGTACTTTGGTTAGTACGCTCCTGTGCAGTAACGTTGTATGTGCCTTCACCAACAAAGTCGTCCGAAAACAAACTTCCGCAGATTATAAAGTGTGCAAAATAATCTTGCTCCTTAATCCCCGATAGGATATCAGTGCTGGAGCTATGAATTCAAGATGGAAGGCAAGATTAAAGAAAGCTACGTATTTAAAGAAATGTGTGGGAACAAATGGGCTGAAATCAAGAATGATAGGTACACCAAGAATACGAATCAATAAGATAGTGTGCAGTTGCCATTCAAGGAAGTTGAACATGAATAAACAACAAGAAAACTTCGGTAATGAGAAGAACATTCTAGGAATGTTGGCGTTCGAGGCAGGCAAGGCTATTATTCAATCGATGTCCACACCGTTCAACTACAATGGTCAAAACTACTACTGGGACCAGCACCCAAATGTGAGAAACAGTGACATTGAATGCTCGCTTTCCATAGACGAGTTACAGAAGGTTAGTGCTTTCAATTCTGTTCTAATCTTGAAGTACGGAGGAACCAAATGTAGAAACAGCAAGTATTGGAAAAGTGCGCTGTGATGCGTTTCGCGCATACTTGATCAAAAGTTCATTGATTCTACAAGTCTATTACTTCACGGAACTCTTGTTGGACAAGCACTTGGCCCAGTTAAGAAGAAATGAAGGAGGCCGTAGGCTTAAGTATTTGTTGAAAGCTTGCAGAGCTTTGTTAGCTAACCAGTGTTCCAATAGGCTCTGCCTTTACGCTTTTCATAGGTCTTCGTTCTCCTTTACCTAAATATATTTTTGTATTGTTCCACTCTTCTCCCATTAAATAGTTTTTTCAGCTCTCAGGTTCAGATCAGCAACCAAGGGCGAAGCGCCAGTTGAACTCGAGTACAACGACATCACCATCGCCGACGACCATGGCACCAGATGATATTTTAAATAATGTAACTTTTTGTTCAGCTGTTCAGCAGTGCACCGTGCGTTTTTCCATCAAAACGCAATTCCTGTATGGTAATGCGACCATTAGTTTATTTACTACGCGATTATGATGCTGAGGTCGTGCGCTCCTCTCTCTTTAGCACGTCTTTTATCCTTACCGTTCCATTAAGAATACCGTAATCTGTTGATATGATTGGCTCATAACTGTGTCGAAAGGTTGGGTCTGTAAGGCATACCAGCTGCGGATATATCTCATTTGTATTGCCAGTGAATACATTGGCCCGTCTTCCGGACTGTTTTCCTATGTGTTACGATCGCTCGCTAAAATGGAAAGAAAAGAAAGAAAATAGTGTAACTTCCACGACCGATTTTCTGTTAACCTCGGCATTGATCAAGTAATTCTTCGTATTCTTGTTGAGCAAACGCGAGGTGTTATTATTATTCTTTATTCACAAATAAGCTGACGTTTCGGCGGACTTCGCCTTCCTCAGAGCCGCTTTCTATGAGGCTTCCACTGGCGAAGTCCGCCGAAACGTCAGCTTATTTGTGAATAAAGAATAATAATAACACCTCGTGTTTGCTCAACAAGAATACGAAAAAAATAGTGTATTCTAGTCGTCTGTTTTTCATCTCAGTTTATTCTTAAGGTTACTCGGAATTCGTGGAAGCTTTCTACTACGTGATAGTGCTATCTGTACAGCCATCTTGCTTCAATTCGGCTGGTTGCTGACAACGATCTGTTGGGCTTCAGGGTAAACGTCATAGCTGATTGCGTTGAGCTCAATGCTATACGATAAATAGAAATATTTTCTAATAATAAAGAACTGGTTTAAAAAAAAATTGCTCCCGCACTTTTTTTCCCATGGATGGCTTGGAGATAACTTTAACAGAACAATATGAGCAGATTTCATCTAACGTGTTGAGAAGTTGGGTGGGCGGCATGAATTGAATTCAGCTCATATTCTTTCTTGCGTTTTTTTTCACTGCGCAGAGCTTTTTACCATAGATTTCGTATTCAATCAACAGACTTCGAATCGTAATCACCGCAGATTTTGTGAAAGCTATAAACTCATAAGAGCTCTTTCTTATGGATTATAATTTGTAAATGAATTGTTCTTGAGAGAGATTTGTTAGTCAACCCGCAGAGGTCTTGCGAATTCGTATGCTGCTTGAGGATTTTCCTTTCGTCATAAACGTTACTGAATGCTGGTCGAGTCATTTCGCCCTGGAGTCCTGATGGAGCAGTGTTAGAGCATTTTCGCTTGGACTGGAGAGATTGAACTTTACCCAGATAAGCGAAGCACCATTTTCTTGATTCCAGAGGCATGAGAGGCCTGATGAGCTCGGGGCTTAGTCGAACTAGGAGGTACTTGTGATGGTCGGTAAATTACCACTACATTACTCTTCCTCTAAGTCGTAGAATCAGTGAACGGAAATCAGGCTTAAGGTCAAAGAAGCGTTTCCATCGAAATGTCGGCAAACCACAAAAGTCTATTCCGTCTTTAAGAAGCAACTGATGTTTTCTTTAGTTCCGATCACTACGATAAATCATCATTAGCGTATGTGATGGGCTAATATAAAAAATGTCTAGAAAATGCCTTAGTATGCTCAACATCTGTCATTGAACCAACTACGAAGGACTTAGAACACCAATGTGCCTGGTGAACCTTCTTTGCAACGCACAATGGATGAAAATATTCGGAAAATACGCATAAGACAACGCTTAAAAGAGTATAAACGGCACTTGGAATCTAAAAGAAAAACCAGAAATCATAAGCAAAATACGTAGAAGTAGAATTATGAAGCGAAAAAATCTGCGACGATAGCGATTTTGGAGGGCAGAGTAATTAGTACGAATTGAATTCAATTCATATGCCATACACCTTACAAAATTGGGCGCCTCCCATCACGTTCGTTGGGGCAAATTGTGCGTTCGGCTGTTTTTATTGACTATATGCTTCCACTGAATTGCGAATAGCGGGAAAATTTCAATGATTTCTGGAGCAATGCTGTGTTTGCCAAGCGATCTTTCGTAGAGTTCTTTAGCTCAGTTTATGTCTGGTGTTCACAACCTTCGTTTGGTTAAGAAACGCTAAGGTAAGTTTTAATAGCAAGCGCGAATAGATCAGTTGGGTTTAAATGACGAACGGGAAGTGATGAGTCAGCAATTATGTTCCTGGCTGCATAAAAGATGCAAAATAGCTTACTATTTGTCGTCAATTTATTCTCTTTTTTATATTTTCAATTTCAACTAAGCACTACTGGACTACATGAAGTAGATAGGCTTCTGGCTTGAGATCGACGCATCACTTTCTTTTTGTCGCCACGAATTCCTCATCAAAACTTTGTTTTCTTCTATTTCAAGGATTTGCGAAGTAATACTTCGCTTGTCGCAGATTATTGTATCTCGACTCTTAGTTTGTCTACGGTGTGCTGTCAGTAGTGGCTGGTGTTTCCAAATGCGTTCTGCTTGCAACACCATCGGTGGCATGCACCATTCCTCCCACAATGTAGTACAAGGCCGCTGAGCGTCCGAGTTATGCTATGCATTCTGTTAAGCCGCTATAGGCTTTTATAAGTTTCAGTTTCACTTTCAGTATAAGTTATAAGTTATCATACTGGCCCTTGACACTTAGGCAATGGTGGCACCCATCGATGTTCAAACTTCACGTTGCTCGCATAGCGTTCTACGTGACCAGCCGCCTGACGGTGTTCCGTAGATGACTCATCATTCACTGTCCATAGCATAGTCAACGCTCATTTAACGTACTGTCCTCATCGACTATGCTGAGATACGCCTCATCGTTATATTGTTGAAATTTTAGCTCAGCCCAAAAGCAGACTCGTCAGTGTCACTCTCCGTCCCCAGCATACTGTCTCCCTCAGCCGCCGCACGGCTAACCAACAGTTACTTGTATGTAATCGTTCATTTTTGCTGTTATTATTGTATTAATGATGTAATAAGGTTCCAATCTCATTATCTCGTTACTCGCATCATTTCACTACTAGCCACAACAACTCATCACGTTAACTTTCATGATTCCTATGACAGTACTTTTCTATCGTTATTACTATGTTATATTAATGTATAAAGAGATTTAACTACCTAAGTTTGAGGATGGTAGATCAACACAACTACTGAAAGACCCGCACCGCTAATGTTCCACACGATCTGAACCGCTGCACTTAGCCGTTAAGTATCCGTTACACTAAATAAAATTCCAAAATCAATATATCACCAATCCATACTTGGATATTTGGATGGCCCGGCTTCATTGGTTGTGCAGACCGCAGCACAATTTCCACTTTTCGGGAGTTTTGTTGGTTTAGTTATTGTGGTTCCCTGGAGTCCCGAGATCAGCATAGTCAAAATCGGCGCGAGATCATTCACCACATACAGTCGCCGTCCTTGTGGATCAGAGAAAGATATGCCACCAAGTGACTAGTTTGATACCAAGGGAGTGGTGGAGCCTGGTACTGGTCTACTGGTGGGTGGGCTTCCTGATGGAAACGCCAGACTCCTTCTCAGCTAGTGAGACCCTGGTGGGGGAATGAACCTCCTGCTGTACATCGCAACCCAACACCCTGGAATACATCCCAGCCACTATCAGGCTGTAAACCGTTGGGAGGACCATCATTCTATACCGATACTAACGTCGATGAAAAAGAGTGGTTAGACAAGGCGTTACCATCTCGTCAAAATTATTTTACCAAATTAAAATTATTAATTAATTATTATCAAATTAAAAAAATAAATTATCAAATTACCGTCACCCTCCAGAATTATCAAATTACCATCATTCGAACATTTGAATAAGACAATACGGGACTGAAAATCAGTGATCCTTAATTATCTCATGTTCGCTTCACTGACTACATAGTCCTTATGACGCGAAGCCTTAGCCAGGCAGAGCTAATACTTGGCGTTGTATTCCGCTTGCAGAAAGGTTGGTCTTCGACTAGATTTCACAAAAATGATGTTAATGAGAAGCGGATTGGTTTCGCGTGCCCTATTCACGCTCAACGGAACGAATATCTCCGAATGCTCCAGATACATCTAGGTCGTAAGATCGTCATGAACAACTTGGTTCTACAGTTGTGCAAGAGCAAGCAAGCAGGTTGGAGAGCATTTACCGCAGTGAGGATGTAGCGGATAGAACAAATAACGGACGATTCCGTGGCCGCCTTTTGACTCCACCCCTCTTCCTGCCTTAACGTATGCGTCAGGAATATGTTCGGTCCAGAGAAAATTGAAAGGTTTACTGCCGCCCACTCGGATCACTCGCCGTGACGAAATGTGACAAGTGAAGTGACCATGAAGGAGGAATACGCGGTTAGTGACGACTAAAACTATGAGTGTTCACATGAAACCGTTCCACATGTGATTGAAATCTATGTACTAAGTTTCTTCTAATGAAGCTACGAAAGTGTGTGGGTGAATAGACTACGTCTCAGCAATGGTTTTCCAGGCTCCGAATAAGATGAAACCACCGAAACGTTAGCTACCACAGAACAAATCTTGTTAATAACCAATTCGTGTCTAGTCAAGAAGAAAGGATCGACTTATTGTGGAATAGAAATGCTTACATTTACTTTAATTACTGAGCGAACTTTTTACAAATAACGAAACGACAAACATATATACGCATAAATCCACTAGGTGACCAAGAATATGGACGATGAAATACAGATGAGGGAGTGCAGAGAGGTAGGTCAAGACACCGTATACACTTTCGGCTTGACGAGATATCTAAACGACCTTTTAGCGAGTGACCCACGCGAGAATTTGTGCCTGAAATAGCGCACTTAACCAACCCATTACGTAACTAATTTAGCAAGAATGTAAAAGAACGACAACCTAGCCAGATACAGCAATACATTGAAGGCACGTACCGTAATCGCTTCGTGTAACTGTATCCGACAACCGCTTCAACTCTATTCCGATAGCGCATAGCCACCTCGACAATGTTCAAAGGCTCATTCCCAACTACTGACAAAATAGAAGTATCCGTACTGAAACCATTCTTGAATGACTTCAACTTTACTTAGTTTCCATGCAAAGATGGGAATATATGAAGCACAGTTATCAGATAGATGTGGATACACAAACCTAGACTTACAGCGATCCTTTAAGTAGTAGTTCTCCGTTGAAAATGCATCAAATGGAACGTCGGCAGCATATTGTCCGAAGGAAAATACTCTGGAACAAAAAAAAATGATATTTTAAAAAGTAGCCAAGAAGAAAAAAACGATATCAACCTATCAACTGTAACTTCCCAAAGACGAAGTAATCCTTCACGAGCTGCCATATCTACAGCAACTTCGAGCGTCTCGCCGGCACCTATGAAGAGTTTCACATATATCTTCAGCTTATAAATCATTTAAGAATGACATACTCTGTCCAACAAGCTCCGATTTGTCTTTGTAAATACCAACAACGTATACTGGCTGCGCGCTTACTGTTCCTGCCGATCGAAGAATTCTTGGCTCAATCTGCAATAACCAATGAGTAAACGAAGAATAACTTAAAGTAAAGATAACAGACCAATAAGAAGACATTTCCAAGTATCATGAAACGTAGGATTCTGTTGATTTGATAAACATGAAACACCTAAAATTTTGTTAGCCAACTAAATATTATGTGCACCACAAATTCATCAGGGCTTCGAATTATGTAGCTCTAGCGCTGTTTTCACCCTTCAGAGTTGGAAAAAAAAACAATGATTGTTGTTAATGGAATTTGCAGTACCTTTCTTAGGGAGAAGACAAACGAGTTGTTTCTTGTTCACAACGAAAACTGGATTTTGTACAACTTAAGAAGTTTTGTGTTCTAAATGAAGAAGAATGGAATAAGAAAAAACGAAAGCTATGAAGCCAGCCAGTTAGGTCAAAACAAGGTTATGATAAATTATCGTGCTCAACATATGTGTCGGTTATAATTTTAAAGAATCTAACGCAATCATTACACTCTAGAACTACCGCCGAAATTCGACGGGTGCACGATGATGTGGAACGGCTAGAACCAGCATTTAAATCGAAAGAAGCTAATTTGTTTAAATGAAGTGTGGAACAGCCAATTTAATCACCACATCCTCAATTCCTTCCACAACTTGCACTCAAACTCATCGACGATCAAACCGCTGGTGAAAATTCCTTCAGAAAACCTGGGCTATACAAACCATAACTGTTTGCAGTCATTCCCGAGGACATTATGCGAAAGCTGAAGCGGTATAACATAGAAATGAAAATCTGCGGTCGGAAACTGTATCAACTTCGTTTCGCTGATGATACTATACTTATAACACTAAGTATTAGCCAGCTGTAGTTGATATTCGCCGACTTCGACAACACCTATGCAATGACTAGTATTCGATTAAATCTTACGTTGATGAAGTTCTGAAAAAGGGAACTCGTTTCGGATGACCCATTAATACCCAACCAAATAAATACTTCCGAATAACCAGCTATTTATATCTGAATCAATAACTCAACATGATGGAAGCATTACCAGCGCCGAAACATCAAAAATCGGGTGGATCGGGTCTGCGCTGCGTCATAATGACCAGCTGACAAACCGTTGATAACTGGGTTCCATAACATATGACAACAAGAAAAACGTTAATCCGTTGATCAGAATTCTCCACGAAGATCTCAGAAGAAAAACATAACACTCAGTCGGGACGAGCACAAATGAAGACTTTACCAGAGCCAGTTCCAGTAAATCGACGACCACCGAGATGACACACGTAATAGAAGCTTAAAGTATCATTGTAACTGAATGTTCAAATGGCATCTCGATGGTAAAACGTACAAATTTCAACAGTCTCTGTTTTAAATGACCTGTTTGCATCGACGTGAACAGCCTTCAACTCAAATGCATAGAGCAAAATGGCTAGTATGAACTCATCTCTACTCATTTTGTTTACGGTGGTACATTTTATTACAGGCCTCTCTTCCACAATTACGTGTCCAGTCGATAGCTTATCCGTCACAAATGGTTTCTTACCCTTTAGAATTGATGAAAAAAAAAGGTACACATGAGTTTGTGGCGAAACAACTGTGTGCGAGGGAAGCGCCATAAAAATATCCCAACACAAAGTGAGAGAATGTGCTCTGACGAGTGTACAAGCTCAAATAGGCTTTACAAACTAAAAGTTTTAAAACTAGCACTTTTAACGAGTTATTTACAAACCTACAAGTTGTTGTTTACAACACAAATCGGATATTCTTTATGGTCAACTAATAAAAATGCCTTTATATATTCATCCATTTCAAAGACGTTATATCGTTGCGATTCTAATGAGCTTCCAAATCCCAGCTTCTTGTGAGCAATCAATTTTGAGATATGTTCCTATTGCTGCTACACGTGTCGATCAAGCGCGTCTTGCTCTGAAACAATCTCTCAGCCAACCTAACACTTATGTACCAATTAACTAAACATATTCAGCTACAGTTCCAGTTCTGGAGGCATCTCAACCAGTATTCAATATAATTCCGGTGGTGTTGCATGGTTATGATAGACTGGAATTACGTCACTCTCCCTCTAAAAGACACCTGGACCTAGTGCGTGCACAATTTCTGTCGAGCATGCAGTTCCCCATACAATTTCTACTGATAAATTTTTCAGATTTGTGTCTTTAAATAACTGGGAACACACGAGGATGGCATGTATAAGCAGGATTACAACTACAACAATCCCTTAATCTCTTTGGTCATTCATCGCTGACCTTTCGTTGTTACTTTTGCAACCATCCTCCTATTTACAGCGATCAGATTGTAAGAACTGGTGCACAAAAAATTTCCTCATTATTCTCAGTTTGTCTTCAACACCTCCTTATCCATTCCTCATGAGGAGTTGATTAAAAATGAAGTTCACTTTTTCTTCAGCCTACATGATTCAAGCACTAAGGATCCAATTGTTGACCAATAACTGGTCACTTTTCTATTCGACTAGCTATGGCCAGTCACAATCAAGCAGACAATGGATAGTTACAAATATAAAGGATAAAGGATAAAGCTCTCAGCGTTGATCAATCCCTTAGGAAGCCGCCATGGATTCGACTTCATTAAGCATCATTTGGAGGTGATTGAATTCATATATAGCCTGGCCTTTACAATGACTCGTAGTGGCTTACCGATGTATCCATCCAGTTCTGCTAGCTTCCCAGACAAGTCTGGTACTAATTTGTCGACCCCGGAGTGGTGGAAGGCTTGGTGGCCCAGGGGAGCGGGAAACAATCCCTTGTGTATTGTAGGGCGCCTCTGATCAGTGCGTCCACAGGCGTCCATGGTTACAATATGTATATATATATACACATATATATACATATATATAATAAAGATAAAGACCCAGAAGTAGGCTCAACATATGTTACCAGCCACGCTGTATCTATTGAACAGCAGAATTGGAAATGTTATAAAATGTATGTGAGAACACATAAACAAGAAACATGAAGTGACACTATTATATAGCAAACACCGTTAAAAGCGGCAGGTTCATTTTCTAAAGGTATCGAGGTCAGCATGAAAACTTCAATTCACCGTTTGAAGCGAAAACCTAGGAGTCGTCACGAAAAGGTTAAAAATCTATGCTATGTATTACGCGAAATAAATAAAAATAAGGAACCGAAAGTAGTGGGTGGAGAAACAATAAAAAAGGACATGAAAATATAGTGAAAAAATTGAGCAGTTCAACGACAGAATGCTTTTTATACAACGTCTTACCTACCTCCTTAGCTCCTTGCCCAACAAGTAGATCGGTAAGAACGGCGAGGGGCTGACGCAGTGGATAGACATCTGCGAAGTCTATATCGATAATCTGCGGTATAACCATGTCAATAGCAAGCGCTTTTGTGTGTTTTCCTCCCAATGCAGCTAGTAGGGCGCAAAATGTGCTCGCAATTGACGACGGTGATGGAGGGTGCTCACCGGTACGCATAATAACATCGATGCCTGTAAAAAAAAAAGAATCATTTGGAAGAGATAATTAGCTGATGGGCCAAAAAAGTCATATATACATAAAGTTAAGGAGTAGGGTCGGAACCGACAGTTTCTAAGCAGTCTTTCTACAGCTTCGAATATAATAGGCGTCAGTTAAACAACTTCATTAATATATGGAATTCGCCTATCACGTAATAAGCGATACAGACTTTTTCTTAACTTTCTTTCTTTTTCTTGACTTTCTTTCTTTTTCTTTCTTTCTTTTTCTCAACTACATTTACCGTAATGAAATTAGTTTTCTGAATCCGACAAAATTTTTCCTTCCCAATTTTCTTCCTCTTTTTTTATGATTTTTTTCTGGCTCGATTACGAAAGTGTTTGGCTGAACAGATGCATGCAAATGTGAGCCTTCCAGGTTTTGAAGAAGGCGAAACCACTAAAACGCCAAGCATTATTGAATGAATCCCTTTGTTTCCTCTTCAACAAAGATATTGCTTCAAAACGCGAAGTAACAATCGTAGAAAGGACTAGCAGAACACAGTACCTCAAATCCAGAATGAAATCTTCGCTTCAACGACCATTAAAAGAGCTATAGAAGAGACCCTATCTTATTTGCCAAGGGCATCTTCAATTTTTATAAAATATTCTCTCAACTTTAGTTCTCTAAGACCAAAATTTTGAAAAAAAACCAAGAGAGGATTCAAATTTTTGAAAATGCGAACGGAAGCGCAGTACTAGCAAACATCAACCACACACTCGAGAACATCATGTCTTTCAGACTCATGAAGTGGAAATATGCGAACCGTAAGTTACGAAAGATTTCCAAAAGACATTTTCATCTTGGCAAAGCAACTCGTTTTTGTAGTCAAGGACCTACAGATTATGATAGTTCTATCTAAGCTAACAGTATTCTATACAAGTGGTGGTGTTGATTTAGATAAAAGATACCACTATTTTCACACCAAGTGCATTGTGTTTCATAGATCCCAAGCGTTATGTTCTAGTTAGGTCCGTAAGTTTCTAGCTTTTTTAAAATTATTGTTACAGCCTTAATGTTGTAAGAACTTTTCATCTATTACTGTGAAACAAACTTATTCGTAGATGATTATCCGTACTGGTTACAAATTAACTACAAAGTAGTTTTTTCAGAGCTGCAAACCCACCAAGATGCTTTGCGATATTCGACAATTGTTCCTCTGAACACAACTCCTCACCAATAGCTTGAATAAATTCCTCCGGAGCAAGAGGAAGATGACAACGAAGATATGACAGTACTATCCGCAATAATTCATCTCTACCTTAACAATACTATAAAGCATCCAAAGTTGCCCTTGGAATAACTACAGTTCACAAGACTTTCTGACCCAACCTTTCTTAGCCAGCTTCGTATTGCCATCACAAGCCTCCTCGGTCTGAGTGAGAGTGGCATCACAAGCACCCTCTGCAATATCTGCTCGTTTAAAATACGACTCAGTCGTCAAGGCCTGCAATGACACAACAAAGTAACGAACAATAACTGTCGTCGACCTCACATCCATTCCCCGCCGAAAGTTGAACAAAATTTCTAAGCTCTCCAACAAAGCATGAACGTACATTTACAAGTGTTTCCGGTGGCACATCCGAAGCGCCAATGCGGTGGCCAAATGCATAAACCTCTGCATCGTAGTTCCTGAAATCAGGCTAATCTCGTAACCCTACTATTTCATTCTAACGAAAGCTGAACAGCTCTATTCCCAATTGTGTTCAAGCTACGAAAGGCTGGTAAAATGTTAACACCTCAATGCTTGTTCAACAAGGTGATAAGGAGAACAACAGTGAAAAACCACACGTCGGCAACACTTTATACACGGATATGCCCAGTAAACATGATGAGAATTTAATAAATAAATAAATCAGTACATAATCCTCCCCTTACGAGACATGTGAACATAAAGAAACCGAACAGGAATTGAGCACAATCAAATAATGAGCAAATTAAACGAAGTAAGGCTGAAAGTTTCTCGACAGTAGTGTAAGACTTCACAGCACCAACAAAACTACATTCTAAAAACGCCGAACTTTGTTTGTGGAATTGGTCTTTGCAAGGTAGCCTGTAAAGCTAAACCAAGAACTTTGCGTGTATCACGTGGATCAATGACACCATCATCCCATAGCCTAGCTGACGCAAAGTATGGATGGCCTTCCCTCTCGAACTTTTCCTCAACTGGTTTCCTGAGCGCATCGTCTTCCTCCTTAAAAATAACCGTAAGAAAGATTATGCATTATCAAAACGTGAATCAATCCGACTTCTTAAACGAACTTTTGTCCAGCTTAATCCTTCACGTTTTCTTTTGTCTTGTTGGACAGTTGACAAAACAGTGGCTGCTTGCTCTCCTCCCATGACCGAAATACGTGCATTTGGCCACATAAATAAGAATCGAGGGCTGTATGATCGCCCACACATTCCATAATTTCCAGCACCGTAGGAACCGCCTATTAGTACTGTTATCTTGGGTATAGCGGCACACGCCACAGCCGTTACCAATTTCGCACCATGCTTAGCTATTCCTCCTGCTTCAGCTTCTCTTCCAACCTAGGTCAGTGTCTCGCGTGATTTACACACATGTGGATATATATATATATATATATATATATAT